>OW203762.1:35165339-35667736 GCA_934045905.1 Leuctra nigra
ACCTGTTTTGATATACAATTTAATTTGCGTATATATTTTAAGATGACATGCCTTTCTACTTTAAGGGTGTAAGATAGTTAACTGTAACAATAAATACACTTTAAATAACTATTTAATTATACATTTGAATAATATATTTGCGCTAGTTCGTTAAGTAGAATGTAGGTCATGTTGACACAACTTGACCAGAAAAATATGCTACCTGCTACCTATGGATTAAATATTCAAAGCTGCTACTAATCTACACTTTTCTATGAATATTATTGTGTTATCAATCACACTCACCTAATTTATTGGATACTGGCATATGTTATAGTTTTGCATACCATATTTTTCATTTATATCGACACATCATAAAAGGATATTAAACTCGTTAAAATAAAAGCACATAAATAGTTTGCACTGCTGGATATAAACCTAACAGAATAAACTGTAAATCATAATAATATTTCACTTGTGACATAATTGCACTAGTTCGAAGCCAGGTCAGCACAGAAGTGTTCTATTATTCATGAACATCCAGCTTATGAAGGCATGTTGAATAATTGATTGCAATTACCTGACATCCAGAGCTTTGTGAACACTTAGCATTTGATCGCGTTCGTGTGTGCTTTCCTCCCGCATTAATAATCTTGCTATGAGACAGAGATATGGACATGGTACAACTCAGCTCTGACGTAGGACAGTTTAGTCAGAATCACTCTTTCAACGATCATTCTGAAATATATCGTGTTCTTATTATTCTGATATTGAAACTTAGGGGAGATGCCAAGATATTTTACAGGCGGCTCGAGGGATCATTTCTCTTATCAAAATAAAATCTTGAAATATTACTTCGTTGTAAAATAATTTATAATAAATACCGGACTTTGGATCAATTCCTTGTTAAAGCATTGATTAACTAACAGTCGCTTAAAACTGTCATATACCCAGTTGGCATGGTTGTTGCCATTACCCTAAGTTTAACCAAATGTTTCATTGATTTAACAGATTATGGAAAATTGAATAATAATTATTTAAACTTTTTGAACACTCAAGCAGATTTACTTGAGGTAAATACTCCAACTACACAAACAATAACTCACTACAAATATTTTTCCGTTAAAGCTAATTTTAATAACGAGGTAATTAGTTATTATTAGAAATTAATCCACCAAACATGCACTTGCAACTGGAAGCAAACTGCAACTTGGCACTTGCAAGCAAAACAATAGCACAAGCCAATAGTGTCATATTATTGTTTTCTATAATGCTAGCGTGAACTCAACGAATTTATCTCATTTTCGAATTATCTGAAAAAATTGATACTTCTTGGTTAACTTCCTTTTTAACAATTATTCGTTCAAAGAGAATGAACAGACTTTGAAGCTATTAATAATGTAAATTATGTCGTGCCTGTCACTCTTCTGTTGCTCTTACGTCACCTCCCCCCCCCATGTCAAATCACCTGCCCCACCTACCCTCGGGCTATTAACGTCTTCCTGATAGCGAAACATGACCCCGAGGGAGTTTCAAATGAACAGGAATTAAATATTCATCGGACAGGATTGATTTACAACGATGGAAATTACGCTTTAAATTTATCTAGGTACTTACGAGCACGCCAATGTGAAGATAGGTTACTGGCCTATTAAGTCATAAAACAAATTCGAAATAAAATAAACGAAGTTCATGTTGGGTATATCTTGCATGAAGAATATATGTGATTTTATAGCAGATTTCTGATATACCTATTTAACATTTATACCATTATTATACCATGCCTACTTTACTTATTTTGTTAAATTTGTAAGTGGTTGCCAACTTTTAAAAATGTTGTATTGTTGCTTTGCTGCCTTATTGTTACGACATCATTCAGGGATACGACATTTTCAAAGTTCTGAATTAATATTGAGTCATGTTTCTGAAGTTCTCGCGAAGTTCAGATCGCAAGATGAAGATTTTAAGATCGCAAGATTGGGAGGTTGGAAGTTCAGAAAATCGGAAGATTGGAAGATCGTGCGAAAGCTCGTTATATTTTAACGTGAGAATTATGAGTCATTCCATGCTCATCATGGATTAATTAAACAATACACTTTCATTGCTTTCAAACTGGGCTTTTTAATTGATTAGAAATAAAAACATGAGCCCTTCAGCTCCCACGTTCCCATAATAACAACTATAAAATAACTATCATTAAAACTAATCTTCACAACACATCATCATCCACTTCGTCATTAACCCTCATTAAATAATTAACACACGTTTAAAAAAACAAGGGCGCGTGCCTTATTTCTTACCCTCTAACCGGACACGAGCAGTAACTCACATTTCCGGCTGGTTACCTGTGTTATCCCTCTATCACCTCCACCTCCACATGTTGCATATGCGAACAGGGTTAAATACGGCTGACACTCGCCCCGCGATTAAGCACGCACGCATGTCACGCATGCAAGCAACAAGCGACGTGACAGACGCCATCTAGTGATTACGTCATGAAACTAAACACGCCACACAGGAGATGTCATTATGATTTTATAAGTTAGGAGGCGAGGGAGTTTATGATATCCTGTGATTAAAACAACCCCTGAAACTGCACACATTGATAATGCGGTGGAAAAATTGTTGACGTCATGCTTTGCTGAAAAAGGGTTTCCAAATATCATTGTGAGCTTTTCATATATTTTTAAGCGTACAGAAAGCTTTAAAAATAATCCTATAATTTTTACAGATTTGAGAGGAGTGACTAAGAGGATAGTTTCAAATTAAAAAAAAATGTGAATGAATAATTTGTCAGTCTTACTCCAATATAATTTGAACAATATAATATGTCTTAATCATTTGGTTATAAAATAGTTTATTTTTGTCTACAAACAAAACCGGATTGATTGCTGACGGAATTCTTTGATTAGTAATCTTGTACGCATTTTATTCAATGAAATCCGTCAGCAACCGAGCTACATGCAACTTGTATGTCATGGTTCATTTATTAAAATAAAAGCAATAAATCCTATAAGCCCCCCTCCCTTAAAATTAGCTCCAAGCTATAAAGATCTAATAAACCCGCATTTATTTGGGCTCTTCTGATTGATCTCTCCATCTCCCCCACACCTCAGTGCGCCAGTTGGCCGCCTCCAGCGCTGCAAAACCAAGCAAGTGAATAACACGCCGTATTATATTGGCCGATAACACCCACTGTTAAACAGTCCCGTTATATCGTGGGAAACAATACCCCCCACCCCTCCCCCAGGTTCTAAGCCGCCCCTAGAGCGAGGGAAATCAAAGCAGGGTAGTTCATCTCCTATCAAATGTTGTGAAGCAGAAAATACCGCCGCCGCCACCACCACCCCTCGTGCTTCACTCCCATCATTGCGACCCGTCCCTTTATACATCTGTGTAATTAATTGATAGTCGGCTGTGGGCTGCAGGCGATCCTATAGACAAATACAGTCGGCTGTGGGCCGCCATTCAATGAGGAGGCTTCAGATGCCCGATAGTCTTCATTTACATCATTTGCTACTTTCCATCGCTCTGCTTCACATAAAACTCGCTATCGAAAAATATTACAATCAAATTTAAAAATTAAAACTGCATAACTTTGAAAAGTTTATATTACTGCAGGCGATATTCAATCAAATAATGTTTAATGTGATCAATTTATAAAATCCCAATAAGTATGTAATCCTATGATCCATAAACATTGGTTGGTTTTTGCGCTATTTTATTAAATAATAATATTCGTTGAATATTGCAACATCAATCAAAACCTTTAGTAATTTATTCGACCATTTTCAAAGCCTGTTGCTATTGGTAATTTAGCAAACCGTAATTTTCCATGCACCTAATCTTCTTGACCAGCTTGTTTTTGGGTCTGAACGTAACCAAAACCGCGCATTTTAATAAGGTACATTTGCCGCCAGATTGTCGAGGTCTCTATTTTGAATGTGCTAATCTCTGTGATGGGGTACCGGTATACCACGCTGTTAACCCTCAAACCACCCTTCTTATCCCATCCCCATCGGTTCCACCCTCACACAATGGGCCCAATCAATGCTAAGCCACCTTTATTGTGAGTTCATTAGCCAAAGCGGGAGAAAAAGCCGGCTAATTCTCTCGCCAAGTTGCGCCAAGTGAATCGTTTAAAGAAACGCGTGTTACTGTTTTCATAAACAACAGAAAGAGAGAGATGTAAGCCATGGATGAGGGAGGGTTGCTGCTTTAGAATCAGTTGCAATATTATGTTAATACTTAGGCTTTAGGGTGTATTGCATTTTAGAAGCACGTGTAAGGTATTTAATTTTAACTGTTTTGATAGACTTGTAAAATGTTCGTGCGACAATAGGATCATATCATGGATAGTTTCAATTACAAAGTAGGACCGTGGGAAAACAGTTTCTCCAATGTTCTTCTTGATTATTTCATTGATGTCGAGATGGAAGTAAATGTAGCAATGTACCTATGTAGGATCAGCCATCAGAAAGTGAAGTTTTAACGAAATATTTTCTTCATTGCCATTTTTGGGGACTTTCACATCCTGTCGGTGTAGCATTAAATCAATATCTATAAGTCTGGACAGAGAATTACGCACCCTTTTAATCGCATTGTTCTGATTTACGATACCTAAAACTCAAATAATCTTTTTGACTTATTAGATTTTTACCAGAGTTATATATTCTCCATGAATTTATGCTGTATTTTGTAAAACCTTTTGCTTTGGGGTAACGTACAAACGAAGTTAAAATTATTTTCCGAATATTGTAAACACAATCATTGATATCAGATAGGAAGTAATAGGAAGTTATTGACAGAGCAGGATATTATCTAATTTAATCCTTGATGCTTTGTTTGCCTCCGTGTTTTCCTGAAACAAACATTAAAAACACAAAAACGTATTGTTCAAAGGTCATGTTTTTCTTGCAAATATATCAATACAACTTTACAACGATACAACTCTTCGTTGGCTTTTGACACTTCTAACTGAAACCTAAATATTTGAGATACATTTATCAAATTACGTTAAAAGAGTGAAAAAACACACATCATTGTAATAAGTGCTTTGTTGTTACAAAACATATCCAAACAAAACGTTTCAATTTGAAGTCCCCCAAATCACAATACCCATTTAATCAATATTAAATTAATTATTTATTCTATTCTATAGTAATTGGTTTTCAAGTAATGAAGTGTGCGTTGGTGAATCAATCTGTGTAGTACTGTTATCACCCGCTAGCCAGCTGGCGCGCTGCCGTCGGGACGCTTTGTTTCCCGGCGTCGTGCTCTCCAGTATTAGACGTCGGTCGGGCCACGTGGCGACGCGTGGCGTCTGGAGGGCGATGGAGATGCTCATAGCATGCCTGCCACCTGTTCCCTGTTCCCACACTGCAAACCGCACACGGGCACACGACGTTCCTCGCAAAGATCCTATCGCGAACGATGAAAGGTTTTGGATGAGAAGACGATCACGACAGTTGTTTTGGAGAGTCTCATTAAAATAGGATTAAATTGAATATCAATTTCAACTAAACAATGTCACATATTACTATTTGTAATGTTTTATTAATTACTAGAGGAACCCGTCATGTAAAACATGACCAATGCGCACCTTTGGATGCGCGCGATGGCGTTCCCCACAGACAGACAGAACTGGGTAACTATAAGTATAATTGGTGACCATTTAAACTAAGTCCTTGGTCGATAAGGCATTCGAACATGAATGGGTTCAGATAGTTCCACTATGGGTTCAGCCAATATTGACTTCTTTTGAGCCAAGCTTTCCAGCCAGAGTGAGTATGTGGCAACACTTCGCTACCAACGAAGCGTCTCCTCCCACGGCCCTTTTTAGGGACACAAAGGGCACCTAACAGAGGAAACACGGCACTTGGATCCTCTTAAACTAATTGTGTATTTTCACATCTCTCTTCTCTCGTGTATTTCAGGTGTAAAAGTATTTCTTGGATGCCGTTTAGCAAAGTTGCAAGTGTTGTGGAAAACTTTCAGTGTATCACGATTGAGAGAAGAGAATATGTGAGATGTGCGAAATTGGTGTAAGTTGTTACCAATAGTTATCTAATAACTTGTATTTGATTGTGTGCCAAGACAAATGGAATCTTCCCAAATAAAAAGAGGTGGAATCTTATCACCTTTCTGGTAACAGCTTTCAACTTTCGAGTTCTGAGAATCATATCAAAGGTGTGTTCTTATCTTAACACTGAAGAGAAAAATTGATAAAATAAATACATACAGAACCTTCTGCCATTCCTCGGCTGTTTAAATAAGAAATATTGTGATCCAATCCTGGAGTTGAAAGTTTAGGTACACTATCAATAAACATATATTTCTGCATATCACTATAAATTTCATCGTGTTGGGACTTCTTGGGTTTCTGTTCGATGAATTGAGACATTTTATGAGTTTTAGCTTCTTTTGGATAACGACTAAGTGAAGAAAAATTAAAGAATCTATGAAACCCCCTTTTTGTACATATTTAGCGAGCTTTTGTTTTAAATATCAGAAATGCAAAAAATTGAAGATTCCCCCCGAGGACGGACATTATGTTGGCACGATGACGGGTCAGAGTTAGCTTATTAATGGAGGTGAATCCATGTATTTGTATAATGTGAGTGATTCCTCTGTCTACTAAAGATTTCTCCCGAGCCTGCCCAGGAAACCATTAAAAGTTAAAACTTTAAAATATCGCCAAATAAACACAGAATCCCAGCTATTCTGAATGGTACCATCAAGATGGCGGAAACAATGAGATGATGTCACATGCAAACTATGAATAATACATCAAATGTCATGACGATATAACATGTAGACATCCATACATAAGACATAAGACATAAGACATAAAGACATGTACATGTAGACATAACATGTAGACATCCACATGTAGTCCAGGAAGGTCTTCATCCACAAGTCAGAGCATCTTCCCTATGTTCCCGTTATCCAGGAATCCCACAGCATCCCGTCAGTCACCGAGTCGCTCCTGTCATCCCGACGCCATCGAGTTTGCCATCAGCAAACATCCAGACTCCCGCCTGTAGTCCGGGGCTGACTACATAGAGGTGTTGACGCCACTGAATCAACCGGACCCTCGTGGTCATGTGTTACTTTATCATGTCAAGACCACGTGATCTGGCACCTCCACCGATCAGCAGGGAAGAAATGTCAAACATAAGTAGGAATACAGGTATAAATATAAGCTCTTCATGATTCTGAATTTATTATCTATGAGATAAGGAGGGAATTTGCAAATATTCGCTGAATAATTAAATATTTGGGTTCACCGACAGTCGAGTGTTCGAGTGTTACTCTTCTACTAATAAGTAACTTACTGCAACTTGCAAACTTCATAGCTCTTTCCTAAAGCTTTATTTATTTGTAAAATAAATGTTTACAGTAGTAACGCCATTGCTTGGATTCCATCGCTGGGAAAACGCTGTATGTATGTATTGATAAGCGAGCACTTCCAAATTACTATGCTGTTTTTGAGTTGCTGCTCTAGACATGTGTAAAGAGCAGATAAGACAAATCTAATGATTTGCAATCGATGAAGGTGTGGTGCATAATGCACTCAGTCTCGATAAAACAATTTGACTTTGTTATTGACAGATTACGTTGGACATATGCAATATCTCACAGAAAGGTTTTGTACTTAGTCCCCATAATATTTAGAATATGAAAATATATAATTTTAAAAATTTGAACATGCAATTAATTTTCACTCTTAAGGGGGTTCCAGGGTTACGGCATAGGAATGAGAATTTGCTGTAATTCACACCAAAGATTAATGAAACCATATTACATACAACTAGCAAAAAATATTTGCCCCTTACGGTAATATATAATTAGATATTCTTGATTGAAGATCATCTTTTCCCCCATAAGATAACACAGGGAGACATAAAATCGTCCCGGAAAATTGGCCTTAAATTGCTCCTAAAACCGCAAGAGGAATGACAAATTATTGAAAATAGTCTCAATCTCAAATTAAAGATAATAATTTTTAGAATAAGACTGCCGTTTGAAAATATGGGGTCACGGGCCAAATAAGAATGAAAATGTGTACAATGTGTGAAATTTACCATAAATCTGGCAACATTGCAATACAAATATGAATTATTTTGGGATAGTTTAATTGGAACTTCAATTAAAAACATATAATTGGAGCACACGGTAAGATATAATTGTTTTATGCTGTTGTTTGAGGTATTATTTCATCAGAGATTTGTATGAATTACGACGAATTCTAAGCACCATGGCTGGAGCAGTGGGACCACTTTAACCAATCACAGGAATTTGTTAAAAAATCTATACAACACTATATAATATACTATATAACATTGGAACATATCGGTTGGTTAACCTGGATGGTGCTGCAAAAATACAAATAAAACAGAAACTTTCTATAGACTGTTTTGACGTTTAGTATTAACATAATCTTTTATGATAATCATATAGTTTTCTTAAATTGGTGGTAATATACCAAATATCTAGAGTGGGTCAAGATCATAGCTATCATGAACTAAACAGAAAAAATTACGTAATATCTACATTTCAAAGAAAATTCTCCATTTTGTATCCTCCATGAACATAAACCAATTCGCTCACGCATTTGTCCTCAACTGCAATGACGCAATAACAATTCCTTGTAGTTGTCAAACATTTGCGTTCGTGATTAGCGAGTTGGCATGCCATCTTGGTTGTCAGCTCGGCGTGTACACACATCATTGCGAGAGGTGTCAACGAGCAATGTCAACGCTTGGTGACAGAAACCTCAATGTTAGCGCAAGCGATTAGCACACAGCGAATCAACATGATTATGTGTCGTGATCACAAGTACATCATTTATTATCAACTTGTTGACGACACAAACACAAAGAAGAATAAGGTGCATCCTTTTCAAGTCAATGAAATGGGGTTCTTTTGTTGTGCTTTTCTTAATTATGTTTGATTTTTATACTCACACTCTTTCATACATTCCAAACTGTAATATTTTGTTAAAATAATCTGCATTGCATTCACGTGATCAAAATTACTTGTTCAATTCCTCGTCTAAGGACGTCTTGTTAATTGAATTGAACTATAACCTTGATTGGCTCTATGTCATTGTGATGTACTTTCACTTTTTCGATTAATTATTCAGTAAATTCGACACCGTTTTTAGTAATATCTTTACGCCAATCAACAGCGATACCTTATTTGAAAAAAATCTCACTAGAATTTACATCAATAAATTGAAGAGACGATTGTACGTAAAATGTACTTTGTACTTAAAATGTATGCACAATGTGTGTTCCAAACTACTTTCATTCTTAATTTGATTGAGTGAGAACTATACTCAAAAGAATGGAAAATGTGCCAAGGCCGGATTTTTTTCTTTATTGCATCAAACCATTGAGTAAAAATAGCTCAAAAATGAGTTGAATCTAAAAAAATTAGTTGAAAGAATGAGTTGACTTATCTTTATATCCACTTGTGGAGCCTTACCTACTTATAGAAATACTAAATTATTTGTTGTGGCTTTAACTCATTTTTGAGTGTCTTTTTACCTATAATGAAAAATGCATGTGGTTCCCAAAAAGAAATAATACGAAGCTTCATTACAAACGCCGAATATTTTAACACGTGAATCTTGATATCCTTGACTATCCTGGACCAATGACTTCATAGGAAAAAAGCCCCGTGGAAATAATATTCGCAATTCCTTGAATGACCATGTGTCTTCAATGCTGAATGAAAATCATGACTGGTATATCTGAGGACTTGCAATAAGTACGTGAATCTCGGAGCAGAGAGGACTTGAATCTGCCTGGTCTTGTGTGGTCGACGGTTGTTCACGCAGTTCAAGTGCAGTTGTGAACGTCTAATTACTGTCGTGGGTGGTCGTTGATTGGTTGACAAAACATGACGACGTCATACTAGACATTAAGAGCTCGTCAGGAGAATAATGCGAAGACTGATGGTCGTTCAAGAGGTTTAATGACGCACGGGGAAGACGAGGGAGGACATTAACGGCTAACTTTTCAGTACGTTTTAAGATCCATGATGGAAAGAAATTATTACAGAGAACAACTCAATGTGATATTTCAGAATTTTGGACATGGCCTTCAAGAAAAATATTGGTGAAACAGCTCCTTATCAAAAGTCCGAACACACAAATCGAAACTTTTAAAATCTTTCAATAAATACAAATTACATAGATAACTTTTTATTTATTAATCACTCAATATTTCACTTGCTTTCAACAAGCTTCAGGAGTAGTTAGTTCAGTAGTTTGAGTAGTTCAGTTTAAAACTATTTGTGCTAAAAATGATGATACGGGCCCTATTTTCAATTCAAATTGTTTTACCGCATAATGCATTTTTTTAATAAAATTATCCATAGTAACTGCAAATGATTAGTAAGGAAATCTGTAAAACATAATATTTTCTAAATTGCCTGCTGTTACAGTGGAAAGCACATAACAGGGCGACCCGAGCTTCTCTTATCATCTTTGTTCCTTCATTCCGTAATTCTGTTGCTAAACTGTTGAGCGTTAATGCCCGGACTCATAGCATAATTTCTTGACTTTATACCTTTAATACTGTTGGCAAATGTTTGCCATATGCAAAACGAGCAGCATATCTGCATTGGATAAGTTATTAATTCTACAAATTATTGATTTACCATTCTGTTCTTAGAATAACTATTACATCGAGAACCGAGTGAAACCAAATGTAAAACAATGGTTATGTAATGTTAATGTCCTGATCAAAGAGAACGACTTTATATCTGAGGGTATGTATACAGGGGAAGAACGATAGAAGTCAATGTTTGGAGAAAATGAGATCGAGGTTTCATCTAGTCTGTTTCATGAGCTTTCGATTATATCGGTTTGTCGGTTTGTACGATATTATTAATTAATGAATTATAGAATAAATATGTATACATGGGCTGTCGATGCATGCAAAGAATTTTCACCTTCAGACGTTTTTATCTCGAATCGAATAAAAGTGACTTGTCCCCTGTGCCCTTCATCTAGATCATCCTTTCGTCTTTCATTTTAATTATTTTTTATCAGATCAATGAACTTCCTCAGTCGTCCTACCTGAGACTTTTTCATGATTTTTCTTAGTAGGAAAATTCTTGGCAAGAGACTCTTCCAAGAGTTCTCATAAGCCAACGAACACCTCTTTCTCAACATTCAACAATTTAAGCTTGCGTAAGGTAACGGGCGCTCTTTTCAAAGGTAACTTTCTTTTCAAAGTTTTTCTTAACAGTAATAGAATTTTCAAAATTCAAAGTAAGCGACCATTTAAACTCCTTTATGCTAAAAATAATGCCACATTCTGGAGTACATTACGACCTCTGATACGACCTCAAAGTGTTATGAGGCATTATTTAGTAGAAACTTTAAATGGGAGCTTTCTCTTTGAATTTTGAAAATTCTGTTCGCATGAAGAAAATACTCAAAAAACACTTTGATGAACAACGAGCGTCCCTTTACCTTACGCACAGGCCCCTTCATTTCATTCTCAATACATTCTCAATCATTCTCAATCTCTCATCATTCTCAATATTAAGTCACCTAGCTGTTCTGTCGCTTTTAGAAACATGGTATCAAATCATTCTTCATCTGGTTATATTTAAATATGCCTCACCATCTGACATCGCCGTCGCTAAATTATCACCTGAGTGGCTCAAAAAATCCTTGAAACTCATAAAAAAAAGTGTTAACTGATAAGGAAATTCAACTGTAAAATGCCACGAACCAAGCAATCTTCTCGCCTCACCTCATCTTCTAACTTATCGTTATCAACTGAAGAGAAGAGTGCGATGCTACATCATTATTTGCATAGGCTCTAACGTTATCATCCAACCTTTACCGAACAAAATGATGTTATAAAATATCTTTAGGTGATGCGCCTTCTTCATAATTCTGTTTGCGAAGCGTAGATAAAGCGACGCTCTCATTCCACCAGATACGAGATGTTGGCCTTAAAAATTGTTTCGAGGTTTTATGGGATGGAAAAAAATAAGATTTTTGTTAAATATTACGGAATCGTAATTCTGAGATTGAAAACACGTGAAAAAACGTGGCTACTGAGAAGGGATGAGCATCACAACGTATGATGTGATCTTTAAATTGATTGGCAGAATTAAGAATCAGAATTAAAATCTTTTAGTTCGAGACATTGAAACATAATTGGGTCTTATTTCGCACTTGAATCATCGTCATAAACTGTTATAAAACAAAATAAAATATAAGTAGAATATTTTGTCATCGTCGAAGGAAATTTGGAGAAACGAGATGATATTCAGATTTGTTCATAATTACATTCCAGAGCGGGAATAGTTTGGGTGTTAGTTAAACCGTCGGACGCGACGAGAGGTATCATAAAGAAGTGTGAGGATGAGGTGTGATATATGGGCGGAAATTCTCTCACTTTGATAGCATTCAGTGCTAACAAGACCTACCTCGAAACCATCCATTCATAGAACACAACGTAGTTAAGAAGTGAGTTTAAAAAATCAAAAGTTTCACAGCAGATCTCTTTCCCTTGCCTCATCCTGTCGTCACCTTTCAGTCAACATGGGTGAAAAGTGGCGTCTCTACTTTAGATTCTTTGCTTTACGAATCCCGAGATTGACTCTGCGAGACTGCAGGTATATACTTACATCAGGAAAGAGGATGGGGGATGAGATGAGAGAGGATGGCTAATAGAAACACATTAGAAAAGTTAGGAAGGGATCGGGGAACGTGAGAAGAATCCGTTGGTTTTGATTTGTGAACTCCGGTCTTAATTCCGTGCGCCAGATCGATTGATGCTCTTCCATAGACGTTCTAAATCTCACACGAATTCGGACACTGCATAATATAACTGTATAACAATAATTAATAATAAGAAATAACATTTTTGATACGTTTCCAATTTTACAAAAATAATCTGTCTTTCTAAATTTTAGAATTCATGATAATCGTGAAAACAAGTATTCTTTATAATTATGCAAGCTCCCATGGATACGAAATTTTCTTGTGAAACGAGAATCTATTAGTATAAAATACTTTGGACAGAGTAAAAATAAGGCATTGTCCAAATATCAACACCACGCGAAGTAAATACAACAACGAAGCTATTCTTAGTTTCCACAATATTTGTTTCTAGATTCACAAACACTGGTCAGGTGTGTTGAATGAAACTCATGAATGAAAGAGACCTTCTGTCCTGGCAATGCCAAGTGCGTGGGCGTTGCACGCACTTGTGTGCGTCGATGTGCGTCACTCACGCACGTCGTGCGGTGACACAGAGTGTGAGTGCACTACAACTGACACTGAACTTCGTACCTCAAAGACTCAGTCTCCCCTAGCACTTCTCGATCATTCTTTCAACTATGAACCAACCACTTGGGTTGACAACACCCGACAGCTAGCACGCTGAGCGCTCACCCAAAGCGCTTCTATTATTCATCGAGAGTTTTGTACGGTTTTGCTCCACTTCAACGTGCCAATCATGTGGTCACATGCCGTGTTACTAGAGGTTATGTTTTATAAATGTTCAATCTAAGTATATCAAAATCTATAGGCTACATTGCCAAAATGAGTTATTTTGTTTGAAAGAGAATGAATATTATTTTTTTCTGTTGCACGAATAACTTGGAAAACATGATATTGAATCTACCTACAGAACATTGGCCTTGTAAAAAAGATATCAACTTGGATTATATTATTTGACATTTTAAATCAAATAAACAGGGAAAGTATTGGGTGTAATTTCGAAATATGAAAAAAATGTCATTGCGATTACTTTATCTATGGCAAATAACATTTCTACGAAACTTTAAAAAAAGCTTGTTTGATCAATGTAGCGTATCGTTCATGTTGCATTTGCTAAAAGTACATGAGAGTTGTTAGTCGCATCTGCGTGTCAGTCGATGGGTTGTTATTTGGGCAAGTGCGGTCGCGTCTGTGGTCCTGTCACACGTGCTTGAAAGAACCTCAACACCCACCGAGTACTCGAATTCTTCCCGCACCCCCAGCCGTTCAAAACACAGCATCAGTTGCAAGCCGCGTATTGTTGCAGCTACCCTTGCTTGTCTGTGAACGTCCTCGATGACCTAAGTCCTGGGGTCGTTGCGAGCTACGATTGCAAATCAATTATTGACGGTTAACAATATTGATTTTTGGAGTTGATATCTGAAGAGATGTTTTTAAGATACATTTGCATGAATACTGTCTGTAAGTGTCACAATATCATTCTGACATTGGGACATTCTTGTCAATATTTCCAAGTACTTAAAAAAATTACATAATAGGCTCCAAGGCTTTAAAAAAATCTCGAAACCCTATAGTCTCAATATGAATTTAATTAATTTCCTATCTACTATCTGCCGAAATAGCTCAGTTGGGAGAGCGTTAGACTGAAGATCTAAAGGTCCCTGGTTCGATCCCTGGTTTCGGCATTACTTTTTATATCTTCATTAATATGACAAATATTTATTATTGAGTACCATTTATAGATTTTCTTGCTTTCAGCATTTTTTATAATACATCTCTCTTAATTGAGGAAAAGCCGGTTTCCCTTCGCCTGCGTCATCACTTGGGAAGAAATTCAAATCTGTTTGTTGAATTTACACAATGTCAGCCTCAGTAAAAAGACATCGAAGTTAGTGAATAATTTGTGAGTGATGACCAATATTTTTTTTAATCCTCACGTGAATAGTATAAAAGGTGGTGTATTGGTTTCAAACAAATACGTATTGGTTTCAGTTGTAAATTCGTTTGGTATTTTGAACAGAGTGTTGCTTTGATCCAACTTGCTTGACAGATCACCTGGTTTTGTAGTTAACGTCTCAGGAGCACAGGAGCAACATTTCATCTTGCTCCAACTTCTCCCACGTCCCAGTCCTGGAGCCTCGGGCCCTCGAGCCGGTCCCACGCAAGGGCTGACGGGAAGGCAGAGGGTCCCCTGAGGGCCCGCCTCACAATGCGACGTGTGTGTATATGTGTAGGGGACTGCGAACTTCATCAAACTCCGCTCGACTCCGCTCCGTAGCGTATACCGAGCGAGATATGTTCCGCTCCATGGAGCGTAAAACAGTTTCGAATATTGTCACTCGTGAAATGTGTGTTAGAAAGGGGTGGGGGGTGGAGCAGGGGTGCGGAAAATCGCCCGACAAATTATGCTGTTTGATATAGAGATGAAGGATGGATCCGGATGAGAGGCTGTGGAGTTATGCTGGAGGAAGCTTCCATAAAGTCTGAAGTGACAACTTTAACATCATCATTAGGGCGAGATATCACACATTTCCACCACCACTGTTGCCGTCTTGTTTGAGTGCTTCTCGCAACCATATGCAATGGCAATACAGAGGAGTTCAAATTACTCTGTCTTCTTAGTCAGTACAAAATAGAGGAGGAAATAAAGATTTCCCGAAACAATATTCAGAAAGTTTGATTTTCAAGTAAAATCAAAAGATCAGGCTGAAAATCAAATAAAACGTCAACACAATTGTTTCTGAATGTATATAATGTCACTGTGTCGATATGCTTACTGTTTGTCGCTGAATCAATGAATTCTATGATTTGATGCTCCAATATCGAATACGTATTCAAGTAAAATCAATACGTGAGGGGGTAATCAGCCACATACTTTCTTGAATCAGCCGAAATAGCTCAGTTGGGAGAGCGTTAGACTGAAGATCTAAAGGTCCCTGGTTCGATCCCTGGTTTCGGCAGATATTTTATTTTATTTTTTTGTTGTGTATTGGGATTTACCATTTAATACTTGCCGCTATTTACTTTATTTCTGATTTCTTTATCTCTTATCTTAATTCATTATCTTAAATTCTTAAAAAGTATTGCTGATTCTTTTATCACTAGAGGGTCCCGTCATGTATAACATGACCAATGCGCACCAGTGAGGTATGCATAAATATAAAACGACAGCAATATTTGTCAGCAGATTGTGCGTCTTTAATACACACGTTACGTAATTTACAGACCAAATGCCCAACAAAATACGTAAATGAGGTACGAAGGAAGGCAATTTAATCATACCTATTATGGTATACATCAATTACATAAGTCTTCAAATGTAAACCATGACCATGAGTATAAGTAAGAAAAATTAAGAAAATGTATAGTGTCATCATGCGCCATTAAAATATAGGTGAAGTTGATATCGTGACCCGATACACACGACACATTCTTTATATGTGATACCAATTCATAGTTTGCACGTGACATCATCTCATTGTTGAGAGGTCATATTGGTGTAACGTGTCAGAACGGCTGTCAATCTGTGTTTCGGTATTGTGGTGATATAATGGTTACCTGGTGCTGTGCAATAAACTGCAGAAGAAATTCTTATGGGCATAAAACCACCTCATATACCAAATATCTTTGATTAACCGCTTATAATTAGCTTAAATCGACTTGACATCTGTAAAATGGTTGAAATGAACTTTTTTACATTGTTCATGAAAAACAAATAAAGCTCGTGCAAACTATGAATACATGGTGAGCTTCATTATATCCGTTTCTCTGAGGTCAGAGGTAGGTATAAGAGCGGAAGGTCATATGGTTTGGATTTCTCAGTGCACATTTTTGGAATGGTAATCAAGCTCTATAAGTACCTACCATTTGACTGATGTTAACAAATACAGTTATATTGAAGTATAGGTACCCTTACAGAATGGCCCATGTCACCATTACAAATATGATTGGATGAAGAATTCAGCTCAGAATTACTGGTTTTTGAGATCACTTTAAGAATCATTGAAATTGACTTCCGCCCATCTGCCTCTAAGGTACCTATCAGTATGCATTGTAAAAAATTAAGCATTGATGTTTAAAACATTACCAACAGTAACTTGACGTCGTTTTCATGACTCAATACACACCACTCTTAGTAAATAAGAAACGAAGGAAAATTATTTCCCAAGAAAATATACTAGGAAAACGCTCTGAGTAACGCGTTGATGAGCGAGCACGGATACGCGGAACACCTCGAACCGAAATTATGTCTATCGAAAATATCATTAAAAGCCAATGAATCTTGAATTTCGTCAGACTTGAATAAAAATCTCTAAATATTCCTAAAATGTTAGTATCAACCCTTATGATTGAACTGTTCCTTGTTAATATTCAAAAATCACAGGATCTCTTTAAAAAAATATACCTGGGACCACTCAAATCATATGATTTTAGTGTGTACACAATATCAGATCAATCTGTTGAACGGTCATTATTAGTTTCATTTCGTTTGAAACTTTCTGCTCTAACTACCTTGCCTTGAACTGAAGATTCGAAGTCGCCGTGAATTTGACAGCCAACACGCAAAATGTCACTAAAATTACAAAACCTTTTGAAAATAACTACAGATTTGACTGAAAATTGGCAAAAATACCTTAAATGTTGGTACCAATGACCATGCAAAGTTTTTAGTTGATCGGTCAATCGGTTCTAGTTTAAATTTCAAAAATCACAGGAAAAATGGTTTCAAATTTGAACCAATGGGTGGATTTGGCTGAAATTTATTATGATTGGGTACAATGTTGGTTGCAATGTCTTTGCTAAATTTCAAATTGATCAAACCAACCAATCGAAAGATAATTTTTTTAAAATTTGCACCAATCAGGGGATTTCAAAAAAATTAGGGTCTGCAACAATCAGAAATGTTACGTACTTGTGTGCAAAATTTCAGCTCGATCGAAGAAAAACTCTGACCTGTATATCGTCAGTAACAGAAAAAAAACAAAAACAAAAAAAAAAAAAACAGAGGTCCGTGCCAATAGAGCCAATAGGAGACGCTCGCTTCGCTCGCTCAATAATATAACAACTCAATCGGCTTTGGTTTGATCATGTTCACGGCCTACGAAATTCAGAGCAAGAGAAAATAAGAAAAATAACGTTTGAAGTTTCTTGCCGAGATGACGTTTTTAATGTTATGTGCTGGTTTGGACCGTATTAGTATCTTATAATAAATTTATTATAATTACAAAAGGATAAGGTGCTCGTCTTAGGTGAGTTTCGGTTATTAATTTATTCACAAAAGGCAGAAGATATAATTTTAGACATGATGGCAATAAAACGCCTCCATCTTAGTGTTAGTTTTCAATGTCAAATCGAAGCGCGCAACCGTTCCTGACACACAGACAGACAGACAGACAGACATACAGACAGAACTGGGTAACTATAAGTAAGATGGTGGAGGTGCCGGGTTGACTTGCATAGATGAAAACGTACATCCAATATTCTTCTCACCTTACATTTTAATGATGTTGGAGCGTTTTGATTGCTGTCTTTTCACAGACGACGATCGAGAAGTGGCAAAATTTATTTTTTTATGTATTTTTGTTCTATTATCCTTTGAAGATATCAATCACATCTAATTATTTTATATAGTTACACTATATAAATGAACTCTCAAAGAATATACCTATCTCATTCGTAACATTGAATTAGATATACCTGCTTACACTTTATTAAACAATTATTTTTCTGTTTCAGAAGCATTTTTCATTAGGTGCTTGAAATATTTGGCAGATGTCCTATAATTTTAAGGATTAATACACCGCTTTCTACTTAAAATAATGTGTACATAATGACAGTATATCTAATTAAGTAAATATTCAATTTATGTGCACTCGGGATGAAGGTAGATGAGCTTTTACGTGTTTGTGCTTTGTCTCTATTATTGAATTGCTAGAATTGGGCGAGTGCGTAGAACTATCGGTATGGCAATAATGATGACATTATTAAAACAGTAATTTATGACGTCATGGCTGTACCGTGATTTTAACTTCATCCCTCGCTTATATTGTTCATTGCACGTAACACACGGGGGGCTGGGGCCCTGGGCGCTCCAACCACAAGCGGACAATGCAGCTCTGGTGCCCACTGTTTGCCCAATACCAGGTCCCAGGGGGCCCCAGATGGCAAATTGAGTGTGAGCGATTGATACCAACCCCCTCTACACAACACCCACCCCCTCACTCAACATCATACAATTATTATTTTTGCTCTCCTCCCCCTTTTTACATGCGTCCCTTTGGGGAATGTAGATTGATTAAATACCGTGCCAATAGAACTACGCTTTTAACATATGAAATCCAATTCTATGCGACCACAACTATGCACTTTATTGCAATATGTCACTCAGTAACGCTCAATTGAGTCCCTTATGCCATCATCAAGACTATCAAATTGTTACAAACGGTAACAATACAATCAACAACCCCCATTTTTTAAATATGGAGTTCGAACTGAAAGCAATGAAAAAGTGACAACCATAGACGGATCTTTTCTTAAAATTAATTGGTCTAAATTAGTAGTAGATACAATATATCTATCTGCCAATTTGTCACCGTCATTATTTTCCTATAATTCAAGGCATCGACCAGTAATACAAAAATGTAGTAATAAAAATGATTAATGAAAGTGTCTATGTATACAGCCGTTACTCGTTTTCACCATCCAATACACGATGGGCATTTTCCCCCCATCTTTTTCAGGTCAAAAATACCTGAAAAATATGAAAATAATAATATCTGTCAAAATATATTTTTTCATGTAATGAAGAGTTTTTTTTAATAAATACTTACATATTAAACAATCCGTACATTTATCCAAATTTGATTATCCGAAATGTCGATTCTCGTCCGATGTCCTCTCTTGTGACGATTGTGTGACGAATGTCGCTTAGTTTTGGTCGTCTGGCGTTGAGTCATGTCAGAGGAGAGCTGTGGGGACTCTTCAAGTCTTGGTATGAAAACACGCAGAGAATCGGTCGCAGGAAAACACTTCACGTCTCTGGATGGAGCGCCGCGTCCTCAGCCGCATGTGACATTGATTGCAGGGGGGTCGTCGGCAGAGGGAGGATGCATATTATGTTAGACAATATTTTCATCTGCAAGAGTGAAAAATGTCGAGACTAGAATAACAGCCAAGCAATTTACGGGAATAATAATTCATTAATGTTTTGTTAAAATGTTTTGTATGATTGTCCCTCCTCTATAAGGATTACCTATCAATCTGTCAATACTATCTTATTTGAAAATTAAACCTGCATGCAAAATACAACATTACTTTTTCCATTGGATTTATAATGATTGGTTTGGATTAATATCTTATTTGTTAAATACTATGTAAAATTAATTGACAAATGCACACTTAACCAGGTATGAAGACATGTAATTAGGCCTTGCCAAATCCACACACTGTTTAAATGAAGTGGTATACCTGATGAAGGACGGGATGGTAAATCCGGTCGAACCGGAGCTCGAATCCGGGACTCTACAACTTGCATGGCGAGCGAGATCTCTACCAACTGAGCTACCCGGGGCATGCGAATATCAAAAATATCGAAGATAAGTCGAATATAAAAAACGAAGACTAAAGAATATGAACGATTTTCTGAATATTCTTTCCTTCCATTCTCACTTTTCCTATATTTTATGAAATGAATTTAGTTGTGGATACATCTAATAAAAGATTAATCTTTGGCTGATTTATCGTCAAGACAAGATTGAATCATTTTCAAGACTGCGTAAACCGATTACTAAACCGCGATAACATCTCCGATCATCTTTGTAACCAACTCAGCATCAGTTTGCAGCTTCATTGTGGCTGCTTTTTACTCCTCGGCTTATGATTGTTGCGAGCAGATTACTCTCCATGATACGCAAAGAGTTACGTCCTGATTCCATCTTTACAATTCCACTCTTATGGCAAACACAAAACCGACGAAGAAAGAAGAAAATCTCATGCGGATTGTGTAACTTTTCTTGGGTTCTACTTGAGGAATTCTTTTTTGCAAAATATTAGGTAACTAAATGATTTTCTACTACGTTGATGTTCATGTTTGAGCCAGTTTTTTTAAATATCTTATTAAAGTATTGATTAACTAACAGAGTGTTAAATAGTCATTTCTGATGTCATTGGTTGTTGTCATAGACAATTGTTTATTTTATTGGTTCTCTTGATTCGAGGTTGGTAAACTAAGGCCCGGCTTTATTAACCTTTACCAACCTTTACTGTTCGACTAAGGGGCAGTTATTAAATACTCTGCTTCATTTTGAAAAGTTGATTAGGACTACATTGCCATGGCAACGCCAACAACAATTACATTCCTAGATCCTAGATCCAGGATAAAAGCCCTAATGTTTTGTTTCAACAAATTATTGTTGTGAGAGACTGTGTACTTTCTAATGAATTATATTATTTGACAGGTCATCGCTAGTTCGCATGTTCACATCTGGATTTTGGTTACTTTTGTACAGCCCTGCTGTTAAACCCCATGCATCAGAGTGAAAGCTCTGTTCATTTCTTCAATGAGTGCAAAAAGAGGGTGGCAGGAGGCAAGGGGGGGGGGCTGATCCCAAAAGTAAACATCGACATTACGGGTGGGACGCGGGGAGACAGAAGTACGTCTGTTTCTACTCGATGATGGGACTGGGATTCATGCCCGGCGTGCCCAACTTGCAGCGATTACTCTGGGATTACTGCTTGGCGGCGACAAACGAGGAGTAAGCCATGGTAATAAGCGATCACACATCAGCGTCATGCAACACGACTTGATATTAAAACAATATTAATTCATCATTTGCATTCAGATTTACCACGTCCTTACTTTCTGTTCTTTTATGGAATCGAAAGTAATTCATTTTCAAAATATTTATTTGTTCTTCATATTCATATATTCTTCATTTTTGTTCTTCATATCTTTATTGTTCTTCAAAACAAATTCAGATTATAGAATATTACACTCGATAATGACTACATGAATATTTTTCAAAGACTTTAAATATAGGTACTTAAATTGGTAGGGAGAATATAAGGTAAAAGTAGGTTAGTATCATATTTTTTTCGTAATGACATGGCAGTTGGAACACGTAATGTTTTTTTTTAATCCATTTTCGATGATGTAAAAAAATACTATTTGTTACATTCTTATTTTTGTGTATTGGTTGTTAATCATTCTTTGACAAATATTAGCACACGATTCCATGAGTATAGAGCTAGATATCTATACACATTATTCATGGCCCATTACTTGTGTCCCCACAACATTCGAACGTGTTTTCCCGTTCAAAATCATCTATCACTCAACATTCGCTCAGCTTATTCACGAATGACTTATGTTGTAGAATCACAATACCACATCACAATGTTATGTGGCTTGTAGAAATCTCATTTCCAATAGGATATCCGTTCCCCATTCATTTGAGATTCCCTCCTAACAAAATTCATTGACCAAAAAATCGCAACTTTTACTATCTATTCAAACCTTATTTTCCCAACAATTTACCGAACAAAATGCTTCTCGTAACAGCATCAATGAACGTTCTTTTGATCGGCGGTTGAAAAGATCCCTGGTGGTCATCTGAGGGCCTCCGCCCTTGACAATGCAGGGCCGGTCCGCCGCAGGTGCATATCCAATCACGTGATAAAGCTCAAATGTCTTCTGGTCCATCGCATCCAGCGACCCACAGGTAACACTACTCAATGTATTCAAGTTATACAGAACTTTGTTGAAGTGTATTTGTACTTGGGCTCTGAATGTTTGTGTTTTGCACGCCTGTCAGAGCCACCCAGTCAGTTAGCTGTCAAAACATATCACTCCAGATTGATGGGTTTCAATGTGCATTCATAGCAAGAAGAAATCGTAACTCATCATTTCCAACGATCAGTCAGAGTTTTCATTAAAACTTTAAAGTTATGATGTCTGATCCAAAATTGAAACGGCCAATAATCACCATAATTATTATTATGCAAGTAGAAAATTAACCTATCTTGGCTACAATTACCAAAATCGTGTTTGGTCCGGCTGGAATCGAAAGAATAATCTAAACAGTTTTCTGAGGCATCTTCGTTCTTCTTTTGTAAACGAAATAGTGACTTGCATTCAAAATGAACTGTATAAAACTTTATATGGGAAATGCGATTGTCTTAAAATAGCAATCGTGTGAGAAATATTTGCTAAAATACTTGCAATTTGCAATTATTATTCTCTCTTGACTATAGAGCTTCAAGTATAGAGTGTGTATATCTAAACAAACGCATCAAGATATATTGCAAATATTTGACGAATACAAACCCCAGATCAACAACTCTTATTAAATCAACACTTTCATTAATTTACGACACACAACAAAATAAACACAAACATTTGTATAACTGTTCCTTTCCTGTCACGAATACTGTTATTCAGTTATTTCTATTGAATCGTTTATGAAAGACGCACACCGCCCCATAAATCTTTAAAATCCAACCCCGTCGTAGTGCGATGTGATTCTTCTAAAATTGGATTAAATCCGAAAAAAATAAGGATTACAAATTTGCTTAGATTTCACACTCCCCTGGAGCATTTTATTATATGTGAAAGGAGCCTTTATGGAGTGCGCAGCCATGCTAAATAGAGGATAGTATAAACGAACATGAATTTGTTTCGACATAGTGGATTATTGAGCTCACAAAGAAGTAGCCGCTAGCTATGATGATGGATTAGCCTTCGAAGAAGATAATCCATGTTAAATTCTCCCTACAGGCTCTATATATGTATGTATGACGTCGATTATTTGAAAGGCTGGGCAGGAAATGTGAGATTACGAGGGAAAATGCTACTGACAACCGGTGTGTTTGTTCAGTGATCGATAGCGTGGGCAGTGATCGATTTGATGTCCGCCAGCAAAACTCAGCAAACCAACGACTTTCTGACAGGAAAAGAGAACATGGACACCCGAGTGAAGAGTCGTTTTAGGGGGAAAAGAAAATTTACACGAAAAATGTTTTCCTATGAGATAATGATAATGGTAATTATCGATTGATTGATTTATTGAATTTTTGTCATGTTGGTTGTCTGAGAGTCAGGATAAGGTTTTCGGTGAAGTCCCTTGGATGTTTTTGTCGTTTGGTTTATAGAAAAGTAAAAAAGGGCCATTTTCCACAACGTTTCGGCGCCAACTATGAAGATGGAGAAACTTGCATGTCATGCACCGTATGTACACTTGGCCAAATAAAAAGTGATCGATGAATAAATTTGAATCCCCATAAAAAACACTTCGTGTAAAAATACCAGCCAAGTCTCTTCAACTAAAAAAAAATATGAAATCTAAAAATTCTGCACTGAAAAGTAGTGATATCAAAAAATTAGCCAAGTCAAAACTTTATTTGAAAATCAAAAAATACTTGGCGCATCGTGTACTTAAATAGCTTGGAAGTATAAGCCAATTATAAATTATACATGAAATATACATATACATAGTATACCTATAATGCCCTAAAAAAACGATGCGCCAAGTATTTTTTGATTTTCAAATAAAGTTTTGACTTGGCTAATTTTTTAATATCACTACTTTTCAGTGCAGAATTTTTAGATTTCATATTTTTTTTAGTTGAAGAGACTTGGCTGGTATTTTTACACGAAGTGTTTTTTATGGGGATATCACTCCTTTTTTTAGTTTATTCTAACAACTTGTGACACATATGAAATGAACAATTACTAAATTCTTTTAAAAATCATAACCCTTTACAATTTCGTTACCACTAATGAATAGCAGCGTATGATCCTAAATAATTGCTTTAAATGATCTTTCACGAAGAATAGCAAAGGTTTCATTCCAATCAGTCAACCCAGTTCCGAGATATGGAAACACTTCGGTTTTCAAAATGGCTGCTGAACTTTCTGCAATGCCACATAGAATTTATTTCTATAAATGATGTGTATCATTTTAAGCTTTCTGAATATGTATTTATTGTATAGGAGGGAATTATAATAATTTATACATTTGAATGACGTCATTTCCGGTCTCATAAATAGGAAAATTCTATTTGTACTGTTCATATTCCATAGAGATGGCCATCCGAATCGTTTGGCGCTAGTTTCATACCGATTTGTCTACCAGTTTTTGAGATATGACGTTACTTCCGGTTTAAAAATGGCGGCTGAAATCTCTGACCCCTTGAAGTATATTTGAAACATGATTATAATTTTATAAGCTGTCTCAAATAGTATATTTATTGCATCAAAATAAAAATGTGTGAGATTATTAAAATGTGTGACTTCATTTCCGGTTTAGGTATGAGAAACTGCAAATATTATTGATGATAATACATAAAGTTGACCGTCTAAATTGTTTTGCGCTGGTTTCGTTGAAATCTATTTAGCCGTTATTGATATATGATGTCACTTCCGGTTTCAAAATGGCGGCTTCCGGTTGGTTTTATAACAAGTCACATGAGACGTCAAAAGTACATACGTTACATAAATATCAAAATAATCGGATCAATCTTTGTTGCCAAAAAGCCAATCGATGTATTTCAAATTTCATTACGTCATTTCCGGTTTCTTTAACATAATGTTTAGTCTTTTGCTACTTATCATGCATATAGATGACCGTCTGGATCGTTTGGCGCAATTTTCGTTCCAATCGGTCCAGCCGTTGACGAGATATGACGTCACTTCCGGTTTCAAAATGGCGGCATAAAACCAGTTATAGCAAAAGGCACCTCAGACGCCAAAAGTGCATATGTGGTAAAAATTTTAAATCAATCGGTTTAGCTGTTTATGCTGTGGCCTGTTTACCATATTTTAGCTCCACCCTACTACTACTACTGAGATTATTATGAAAACCGCCCTAAAACACTGTTTTCACGGCCCTCTAGCGCGCAAAGGGCGTAACCTATTGTTCCCAAATTTGGTATATGTTGTAGGGTGGGCCATAGCTCGAAATTAAGATATATCGCAACAATGTGAGATTTTCCAATTTTAAGATCCAGTAGGCCGAAAATGCCACTTTGATGCTTACAGTAAAAGTGGGTTTGCTCCAGCCTTTTTAAATGAGTGTGTGCGCGCGCCGTACGACTTGGCTGGCGTGGAGCGACCGCTCCACTAGATATTTGCTGATATTCAATATGCTGATATATGCTGATTGTCATAAAACAATCAATGCTTGTTATTATCATTGAAACGAGAGGTGAGTCAGATATATTGATGGGATCATTTTTAGTTGTGCTAGGTGTAGGTACTATACATGGAGAGGTTGCATTGACTTTATCAGTGTTCGTACACCAATAAGAAAGATAATATGTAGGTATTATCTTTGGTATTATTATAATTACTTATTCGTCATTTGTGTTTTAATGATATTTCAATTTTGGTATTTATAATGAGCTGTGACGAAAACGCAGTGTAATTCCAAAAACTATAGTTTGTGTAAATATTCGGAACAATAACTCTCTTCCGGTTTTGTAATCTCCAACCCCATAACTCATCAGTTCTATTGCCAAAGCTTTATTAATATTAATATTTAATATAATTAATAATTAATAATTAATAATTAATTAATAATTAATAATTAATATTAATAATTAATATTTGTCACATTTTGTATCCATTAGAATTATACTATTGTAAGCATGCTGGATCCTAGTGGTCATCCTTGTATTGGACAGCTGTCATTTGTTTTATAATAAATGAATTTCTCTCTCTGTCGCCCCCCACTAAAATTATTATACCAAACACGAGCTTATATATTATCATGGTGGCCATAAAGCGTTCTATTCTCACCACACACAACCTCTACACCGGCTATGCGAATATTTGTGCAAACAAAATCATCGCCCAAAACACAAACGCAAACAAATCAAATCACGACTCAATCACCAAATCCCGAACACGATTGATTAGTTACAATTCCCACCACCCATAGCGCTCCGAACAGTGACGTCGAGAGAGAGCGCAATGAAGGTGTCAGACGGGATGTTGATTTTATTTCTAACCGCGTTTTGTTGACATTTAGGCCTAAATTGTCGCAACAGCAGGGCAGGCACACCAATCACAATTAGCAGTCGTATCAATTAATAGTGGCATGGTGTGTATCCAGCGAGCCAGCGACGCCGGTCACATGGGACCAAGAGTAAACGGGGCATATAGATTAATTAGTACATAGACTGGGAGCTATAGGTAGAGGAGAGGCTTGTTGTATGCATTCAACGCAATTACGTGAATGCACTGCCGTGCCATTGCTGATGGAGGACACTGCACAGGGGTAGCAAACTGGTCAAGCTGCTGTAGTCGCAGTTTAGATGCTTTCGATAAGTAAATGTTCAGGTATTCGAAGCTCATGACAATACTCAGAGGTTAGTAAACCTAATTCACGTTTAACTTCATCTACTTACCTATAAAATAATGCATGGGATAATAATGAGAACGAATAAACGAATTTTAATAAAAAAGGAGTAAAGAATTCATAATTATATTCAATTCATAAGGAATTCAATTCAATAGGTAATGGGAGTAGAAGCAACAATGTTTACCATGAATTATTTCTCAATAAGTATTTCTCAACATTTTTCGGTTTATATGCAAACCGTTTCAAAAATTGTTTCAATTGCCAACATCCTGTTTTCATGCTTTCTTCAGTTTCTGTTCTCATTTTCTGTTGCGAGTTTTTACTTCTTAGGGGTTATCTGGTAACCTGATGATGGCAACAAGCGTTGGCATAAACCTAAATGAGTATCTGCGAAAGCTCATCATTGAGTGAACCGCAAAATATTTAAAAGATTTGAACACCGAGTCCCACCGGTGGTCACATCTTTTAAATATGCAATGCAGTTCACTTACTCCAACCTGAGATGTCAGGATATTTCTTGACTGTGCATAGAAACACATTTAGACATCAGTTGGCTGATCAGCTTTTACGTGCCAAAGTTTAGCCGCATTAATATATTTAAAATAAGACATATTTTTAAATACATTTCTGAACTATTGTGTTCTAATTAATTTATAATGATAGATATTCACATCCACATTTATCTTCCAGGAAATCAGTCATGTTTTCATAGTATGAAATATTAATGAAATGTATCAAAATGCTCCGAGTGTTAAATAGGACCATTTGTCCACCCTTGGAACTGTGTTAGAATGCATGACGCTGGTCAGGTTTACACATTGTTGTTGGCATGTTGGAACACTGGTTTCACTCTAATTATTCTTCCTAATTATTTAGTCATTAGCGAATAATTAATCAGTGACGGCAAACAATTCAGGAAGATATTTTTTTAAATCATGCATTGCGTCTATTGTACAGTACATTATAACATTGAAATGCACAAAATGTATGTTTATATTAGCTATTATACTATAGGTTCGACTTGTTTGTTATTTGTGTACATGTCACTGTAATCACATCAGCTTTTCTAGCATGCAAGAGTTTGTTGATTTTCGCTTCTTTCGCACAATAGCTGTACTGTGTATTTAATATCGCAATCAACGAGATTTTCTAGCACGATATTTTGTTTCATGTACCTAGTTCTATCAATTTTTATCTTGTAGCATTTAAATAACGATTAAAATTAATAATGTAGTGAGTATAAAATCAAATCAAATCAATGGTTTACACAAAACGATGATTGCAACCTATAAATTTCGGATATTTATTTATTATGCCCTCTGATTTTGCTCAAATTATTTTTTTAAATTAACACTCTCTTATCATTTAAAACTTATCAAATCAAAACTGTCACTCAAAATTAACAAAAAATGATACACGTTTATCAAAATTGTCACTCAAGAGTATTTTGTATTTATTGAAACCGTCGAACCTGTAAATTGTTATCACTGAACCAATAATGGATCCTCCACGTGAGTCTTATGGTGCAGTCACCTATCGATTGGTAAACATATTGAACCTTATCGTGCCACTGATTGTGTCTAATCCTCGATCCGACGTGCAGTTTGGGGGTTGTTTTGTTTACAAGTGATGAGTCAAACGCGGAGTCGAACGAGGGCGATGAAAGATGAGCGAGCGACTTGGTTCAAGGTTCCAATTCGTTATGTTATTGATTACTGATAACAGGAAGAGATGATAACAATGTTGCTATTGATTAGTCATTTGATTATTTTAAGTCTGGCGCCTGACTTGTGTTAGACGTTAAGGTTTTAATCGGTCATTTCTTTGGAGTCGTATCATTTGGCGCCATAGAGACGAGTCTACTTCGAGCAAAAAAAAATGTCTACCAACAATAACTGTCGTAAGGAGGTATATTGAATTTTCAATTACCTATATTAAATATAAATGTATCCTAGATAGAATGCTGATAGAATGCGTATTTCAAATCTTCTTGCCATTTTCGTATAGTAAAGTCTGGTATACACCAACACACCTTCAATATAAGTAATTATTATAGTAAATAATTTTCAAAGGTGTAGTATAACTATTTTGACCTTGCAATAAATTAATATTAATATTACTATTGTAATTTAAAATTAATATACAATAGGTATATAATTTGGCGAACAATATTCCCCAATACCCAATATATTGGGAATGTTTGAACGTCAAACTAATTCTGTATCTTAATTTGGTCACAAACAGAACTCAATAAAAACTAAAGTAACACTGAGCTGAAGAGTAAAGTGTGTTTAGTTGTCAATATTCAAGAGATTTACTTGTTAATTAAAGCTCATTACAGATTATTTCGTCACGTCTTAAATCCGTCCGAGCATCATAATCATGAAGATGAATTATGTACCTAATTGAGATTCCCACTTGAATTGAAATTTAATAATTGAATTGAAATTGAAATTTCAAAAATATATAAAAATATAATTGAAATTTCGTACGAAATATTTTGTACTTATTTCGTACTTATTTCGTACGAAATAAGACAAAAGTATGTGACAAAATTGTCACATACTTATTTCGTACATTAAATTTCAATAAACATTTTTCTTATGACTGTATACACCAAGTCCTGAACAAGAAACATATTTGATTTTTGATTAAAATTTTTACCTAATAGGTACACACATTTTTTTTAAATCAAACCAAATATTTATAGAAACTCCCCCATGTAGAACATAGTGTTAATATTGCGATCACCTCTTCGCGAACATTTAGTATGCATTCAAACATTTACAGATATCTTCACTCTGTTTGGGTATCAAACAAGTATAACAATATTTACCAGCAAACTTGAGCTGTTGACAATTCAAGGAAGCAAACGTAATCACAATTAAAAGTGGAGTGTTTTAATTATAGATAAACCAAGTATAACTTGATGCTATTCCCCTGATGAGACTAACTCCAATCCAAACAAATGAAGAGGCTTATCTCAATATCTGTTATTACCTGATTAAGTATCATGCTGTGATTCATCGGAGAATTATAAATGAAAAGAAATCGTCAGTTAAAACGATCTGAGAAATGTATTTATGAACGTTAGCAAAACCTAACGTAGGTACACGATTCGATATCGTGATGTAGCAACATCTGCATTGTTTGTCAAACTTCTAATTTTGTGGAAACGTCAGATTTTGAGTTAGTATTTCAATTGAACGAACGTCAAGTAATTCTCCCAGATTGAACCATTTGCCTTGTTTGATTTCTAAGTTAGCAGTGAAGCTGGGACATAATAGAAGGAGAGATTTTCATGATGGTAGAATCGGATGTACCAAAGCCATCACCTGACAAAGTGGTTTGTTGGAAAGGGAAGTGAAGGGAAGGAGGGATCGATCAAGGAGGAGGAGGTAGGGGATCGGGTTACTTCCCGCCCATAGTCTGCCCTTCTCATTGGTCCGATCCTATCTCATACCGAGCCACGAGATGTCACGACAATAGCCGAATATACCCGATCACTAAACAACATGTCGGCGAAACAACAAAAAACATATTCATACAACACGGTTTTATTATTTCACCGTAAAAATAACTACTTGAAAAAGTATACTTTCAACTCTAATTAAGATAGAAACACAAACGTATACGTAAACAATTTTCCTTTGAATGTTGTTTCAAAAATTACAATTACCTACGAGTTAACGACGCACGTAACTGAGTACAGGAACATGGATTAATATTATTATTTACAACATAGAACAACTATTAAAAATGGATTATAAAAATTCAATAGTAGTTCCATTCAATTGTTCTAGTGTACATACATACTTATTTGAATAATTTCAAAACTTTCTGCAAAATATTAACGATTCATAATAGTAGTTTGTTTTCTTCTTGAACATGTGCATGATTCTACGAAGTTTTTAAATTTTACGAGGAAAACAAAATAACAATGATAACAGTAATTATTTACTATGTTTAGTGCGAAGTACCTACCAAAACTCGATTAAAATAGCCTTGAACTTTATTGAGTGACGTATCAAATTAAATGGAAGGTATTCTAATTCGTATTTTCCCAAAACAGAATGCTGAATCAGTGAATATTACTGAATATTACTGAATAATATCGGTGAATTTTACACTCAAAAAAATAATAAAACGGTATTTGAACGAAACGGATTGGCTGCTTGTATAGATAGTTTCCATGACAATCAATCCTTGTTATTATATCAAAGAAATCAGAGCTCACCTATAGAGTTAGATGGCGAGTTAGCATATACTTTATAGGATGATGCCATCAAATTGTTTTCAGCCAATCAATTTCTTTCAAATACCGTTTTATCATTGTTGATTGTACAATTATTATTTGTCATAAATTTTAAAATCAAGTTTGCACAAAATTGTGTAAAATTCCCTGCTGTGGCGGCATTGACAAGGTGTTACATGGAATGTGAAGGAAGTCGATGTTGGCTGAGGGGGTTGGGGGGGGGGGGAGGGGGTAGATCAAAGCAGGTGTCGATTAGACAACAATGGGGTTCAACAATAAGCCACTCCGCCGCTAATACCGACAACACGGAAGTAATGTTTCACCAGCAAGTGACGTCATTTATCACTAACATCCTTGTGCATAATTAAACTCACCCCATGGGTTATCAAGTGTGACTAAATTAATGGTTTTCCACATCGTTGTAAGTGATTATTTATTATGTTTAAACTACAACACTCCAAGCCGAATGAAATCAGGTTTGAAGAATTGTAAAGAACCAAAAGAAGACAGGGCACCTCACTTACCATCTGAAAACGCTGAGAGAAAACATGACGACGTATAGTATAATACATTGATAGGTAATGAGCAAATGTCTATTCCAAATATAATAGGTTCAGAACTATAATTTTTCAATATCATGAAATAGGCTAAAAGTCAGAAATGGAGTGATAATTTTCAATTTACATAATGAATGCACATTTTACAAAGTGAAAGTCAAGTTATCTCTCTCGTCTCTATCATTGAAAGCATAACGGTTCCAATAATCAGACAATTTAGACTTTTTCAACCGTTTGGCAAATCTAAATTTTCGTCAGGTAAGTTATTGGGCAATAATTCAACATTATTGAGGTATAGTAATATCTTATTTCTGTCGAGAATATTCATCAAATACAGTGTCATGCAACTCTCCATCATATTCATGTGCAATCATCCATGATCCTCTGCCATATGCTAAGTTATTGAATTGCTGCAATTGTATAGCGTCACATTGTGACATATTGTGACCTGCATCATGTGACAGGTGTTGGCGGTTAGAGCACTCAAGTGTGACCAACTGAGGTGTGAAGCAGAAATCGAGAGGGGAGGGTATAATTTGATCATTAATGATAAAAATGTATATATATTTTTTTTTAATATATAATTTTGTACTAGATTGCAATTTTGAGCATACAGTTTGTTATGATGCATGCAATAATAGGTGAACGACTAAAATGTACCTGATGATAAGAAGCTTTATTTAATTGCAGCTGTAGAAAGTTATGTAAGTATGAAAGTTATGGCCTGTCGTATCAATCTTTTAATGGAAATTTTAATTTAAGAATATACAAATTTGTTAGAATTTTTAATAAATCATCATAACATCGTGATGAGAGATATAACTTGTTTAAAACATGTTTCTTTTTTATTTTAGTCAAGAAATAATGCAAGAGTTTTCTTGTATACGCAACCATTGATGCGTGTGGCAAGAATATACAATGCCACTCATTTAGTACACGTTTTTGTTAGTCTCTTTAATATAATGTCCTTTTCAGAACAACCGGAACACAATGTATTTCCTCCAAATTGAAGTCTGAAACAACTTTTCAGCCAGCAACTCTGTAGGCAGGGCAATATCGAGGAAGTTTTGATCGACCTGCTCGAGGGCATATGGTTGCTATTTCATCATGCCATGCTGGTAGAGTAGCGTGATTTGATAGCGCCGTTGTAGGGCAGCCATCGCTATTTTCAGGTCGCCCCTTGCAGAGTGATGCACCCTCCCCCCCTCCCCCTCCCCCACAACACACACGTAGTCATGGCAACACTGCGGGGGATGTCGTGTCCCATCCAAGCTTCAGCCTGCATCCGAGAATAGACTGCAGATTCCATTGCTCAGGTACTCCATATGGAGATGAGATTGGATGCATTGTCAACATATCGTTATGTATTATTTAGTTGACCATTTATTTGTATTTTTTTTATTCCACAGAAAGAAATATGAAAAGGATCGTACTACAAGCAAAATTTGTATGAATTATAATTTTACAATCTTCGCAAAAACTTTGTATCACTTTTATAAAAAAGTACTAAGTACTTATCATGATGGGTCTTCATACATTTAAGTTTTGGAATATAGTTTTGGTGGAGGTGCCTGATTTTCATAAAAAGTTTCCAATCATGATCCTTGACATTTTGCCTATCATATGGCCATACGCGAAAGAAAGAGTCAACATAAACTGTACACATTCAATTGATATTAATGGCCAAACTAAATAAACTTGTTTCAATATTTACAACGTCAAATTAGGTAAACCACCAAAACTTTTTGAGGTCCACTTTCGACACACTGTTTGTTATTGTCCGTGAGACAACAATCACAGTTGATTGTCGAATATTCTCTAGTGTATATAACATTGGACACAGAGCAGAGACAATATTTGATCTGTTATGTTTGTGCCACACGTTGCAATGACATTCATCGCCGAAAAAGTGTCACCTCTATGCGATTGTGCGAGATCTTGTGCCAGGAGAGATTAATAGAATGAGAATATTTGCTGAATCTATTAGAATGTCGTTAAGGTGAACCAACAGTTCGCTGAATAATGCGATGCTTTGTTTCACATGACTCTAGTGACATGTGCCCGCCTTTGTTTGACGTTCATTATTAGCTGACGATGTGCACACAGAGTTTGTCCGTGGATGTTCGACATGTCGTGGAGAAATGTCAAAGAGAATTCCACTGAAGCACGCAGGAAGTTCGATTATCTTTCGTGGAACGTATACGTATGTGGTTTATGGATTTCATTGAATTCAACAAAATCCTAATATCAAACATGAATTACCATAATATATTTATTAATTAGTCGATATTACAATAAGTTCAAAATAATATAATTAAATTGATTTACGTACGTACGTAATTAGCAGTAATAAACATAAAAGCTGCATATTGGCCGTAATATCCAGGGCATTTTTTTTTTTATTATTTAGTACGTGCATATGTACTCTTTTCCTCAAATAACATTCGACTATAATCTCTGAAGTTATTATTCACTTTATTGTGAAATTATACTCGATCTCTTGATCTTAGTAGAAGTACCAGATCCATTTAATAAAAAAATTGTAAATTTCCAAAAAAATGCTCTATTAAGTTTCTTTTAAAAATAACAACAATATACTCCAAGACTAACGATACCTATTTATCTCGAAATTCTCTAGTAAATTGTTAGATTTTCTCTGCTACTTGTAGCAGTTTGCAATACAGATAGACAACGTTTGCCAACAACACAGCTAGTGCTCGCGAGCGAGTTTGGTTCTTTGGCAAACATCAATATTTGTCCTGAAAACGTTGCTAGGAGAGAGGGAGAGAGAAAGCTAGAGAGAGTGGAGCCAATGAGGGAGTGAGTGAAAGAGCAAGCACTCTGGGATTTGAGTTGTGGAGTCTCCCGATCAAATCCTAGTCTAATATATTAAGCTTACTTGAACCTCCCAACTGGCAACCTCTCCTCCTCCACCCCCTCTCCACCAAACACAATGTCTATTTGTTTAATTGTGAGTTTGCAACCAAGTAGCGTTTTGTCTATATGCGTTATCATTGTGAACTGCATGGAATGAGTGCTACTAACCATATATACCTAGCGTGTCCCTTCTCTCTCGGCCTCCACTTCAACCCTCTGAACGGCTTGTTTGATTTATTTGGACTAAAGTTAATATTTCGATTATGGTCTACAAACAATCAACAACTACTGGCGTTACTTATTTGAAGAGTAAAGAAGTAATGCGGGTAATTCGTCGAGTGGACTCTGTTACATTGGAATGAAAACATTGACTTTACGTGAGAGGGAAGTGTGTTACGAAATGTCTACAGTTTACTGAAGTTTATTCCACTTCTCTATATTCTTTTAAGCTGGCAATTACCTATAGAGTGCATACATTCTAGAAAATCAGCATAAGTTGTGCAGCAAAGGCAAAATCAAAATAGAAATTGAGTTTTGAATAAAACTGAAATTTTATAATTAAAAAAAATGCGATAACTCTAAGTTAAATAATGTACTATTTTGTCTAGTGTAAGTGCCAGGCTTTTAACTATATTTACGCCAATGCATAATGTTTACAGAAGAGATTATTTACTTACATCCTCACCTCAGAGAGTGAATCTAATGAAAGGATGTCTGGAAATTGTGCGGCTTATCCTTGGTAAACTGATGTGGCTTCCGTCTACCAGCCGACCTGGTGGATTTCGTCACCACCGTTTGGTGAAATCACTGTTATATTTTTCAGTCATTTTAGGGCCCGAGCTGTTTGCACTTGGTTTGCTTGCTCTTCCTCCCCTCCCGCTCCTTCACCCTGGATTCCTCAACCCCTTCTCTCCACTATATACGAGTCTTCTCATCAAGGTTTGCATAGCTAACAAACGAGTACACCTTATATCAAATTGTTGTTTGCACTATAAAAACATTTCATGTCTCGATTGGATAGAAAGGTGAATAAAACTGCGTGGAAATTCTTGGAATTCTTGACTTGTGAGAAATGTGAAGTGGAGCTTCTTCTCTGAAAGTTTGTTTATACAATTATTTAAAACTCCCCCGAAACATTCACACATTAAACAAACCTATTTTATACGACAATGATGAGAACCGTCGGATGGATATACACATGCACATTCAAGCTTTGATGTCGCCAGAACATACAAATATAAATGTCATCATTCAAAGCATTGAATTAAAAATAACTTATAAGTCAGGATTGAAATTCAAAGATGTCTATTTACTCTTCAGAAAACTAAAAATATCACGTATTATTTTTTCAACATTACAAATTGCGACATTCATCCCATTGGAAAATGTGTTTTGAAAGATTGATATTACATAACTGGTAGTAAATATGGCGTGGATTTACCTAATAGCATAGAGTAAGTTAATAGTATTCTAAGACCACAACATGAATTAGATTTCTTCAAAATTACAAATGGTGGCATATGTGGGACGATTTTCTTCAGCTTATCTAGACAAATAAATGCATTCGTGTGATAAAATATTATAGTCTTCTATGCAATATGAACTCGAACAAAAGAAGATATCCCGTAAATCGTATACTTTACTTCGTGTTTTGTTCAGGCGAAATGTCAAATACGTAATACCACGAGCGACAGAAACATTGAAATGGTTTTGGAATGAAGTATCAATGATAATTTCGTTTATATCATTAGCTTGTAGCTGTGATGTAGAGTTGCCTAAAATAAGAACACGACGTTTTTTTTGTAAATATTACAAATGGTGGCAGAAACGGGACATTTAAAAAATGTAATTGTGACAAATCAATGTATTCTAATTATGAAAATGTATCGTAAGATATGTAAAATAAACTGACACTTAATTAACATAACATACAACTACCCCTCTAAGCCCCAATGGTCGTCAGCAGTGTTTGCCCGGTAGGTACTACGAGCTCATATCAGGCAAATATGATATATGCTACAAGCAACAGCCACATCGCTTACAAAACAACTTTTATATTGTCTTAAGCAAGCACGTATGAAAATTATTTTGTTACGTCGTATCAATAATAACATCTCTTTTACAGAAATAAAATTTCAGATGAAAAGTAACTCGACTTAAATAACTTTAATAAAATAGTTTAAATATTGCAAGTTTGTATCTCTTAGAAAGCTGACCTGTTTGATGAATACGGTTTTGATAACGCTTTAAAAGTATATAGGGGATGAAATAAAACCGTGACCATATATTATTTGTGACGATTAAAAGGATATATGTGGATTTATCTCCCACTCGCCATGGGTGTCGGTATGTTCTAGCCGGCTTATCCTCCATATGCAAGCTTGTTACTAGAAGCGTATGTGACGATTATTATAGGGGTAGTAGTCGAGGGGGTTGATGCGACCAACCCCTGGCGACCAGTGATAAGCCCACTCAAGTGTGAGGGACCGACCAGGGGAGGGGGGAGGGGGACCTTACCGTGGCCAAATACACGAGATTGACAAACCTAATTGCAGCATTTGCATAATATGCTAAACGGTGTCGCTTGTTATCCTGGACGCTCCTTAACAACAGAAATTAAATTGGATTTGATTAAAATAGATAAAGATTAGATGTCGCATACTGTATAATGAATCTCGTAAGTCAACAAACAAAATTTAAGTTTTTAAAGGGAATACAATTCTGTGAGTGGTTTCACGCTTTTATAGATAAAGCATTTTGCTAAATCGCTAATATAACTTTTGGTTTTGATGTAATTTGTGTTCTTTTACTTTGAGCAAAATCATTGTTAAACATTTACTAACCTCTCCTATAAAATTAAAAAGTCAGAATAAATAACAATTACTAGAAAACAAGAGGGTCCATAATTAATGTACATAAGTAATCAAAAGTTACTCCCCATGGTCTGATGGTTTGTGTAGTTCTATTAAAAGCCGAACTCTGTTTTCGGTTTTGATGTCTGTTCCCTTTCTGGAATCTCCGTGCCTTGTAGTTGTTCCCTTTTCGGGAAGTCATCAGAGAGACTCAGTGAATCAAGAGTAATGTCGACCAAATTACTTGAGAAGTTCTCCTCCCCTCCCCTCTCCTCCCCTAAGGAGCTTCTGAGAAGAGAACGTCAGGTCGATAGCGCGGCGCTTTCCTCCTTCTCTCGCTCAATAGAGAGCCATTGTCGAGTTGCATTGTGATAGAAAGAGTCAACATACGTTCCATCTTCCTCCTTCATCTCTTTACAAATAATCTTGATCTGAAAACAAGTTACACTTAACTTGAATGTACACACAAGGAAAACCATCTGATTTAGTATCTTCGAAGCGAATTGTCCAGGAAACCAGGGGATTGTTTTATTGAATAATTTGACATTCTTTGTGAAAATTATACATTCTGAATTCGATCATTTGTAAGTTCTCAACACGATTCGATTTTTATGGAAGGTTTTCATGCTCTTGTCGGGGAGAGCTGAGTTTTCAGAGATGTTTTGAAGACAGAGTTCCGGTGATCATAACTGAATCTTGCCACTGTTTCTGTGAAGAAATGAGATCTCATTCATTGATGTGTTTTACATCTTGAATTGCTTTAATACATTAAAATCATTTGAACACTGGAAGAAGTAGAAAGACGGAAATCATTGAAGCGGAAATTGTATATCGAAGGTTTATTATTTTCCTGCTGAGAGCTTTCATATTATAATGAAAGGGGAATATAGCCTCTTGTGGAGGTTGGCGCTTAGGGGTGGCGCTTGCTCGGGGTATCATTTGCTTCCAACCAATGTAGAGATAGGAATATGAACGCAGAAATTCTCTCGAATTTACATCTTAACAATTTAGAGAATTTTGGTGTTTCATGAAATCATGAAATCCAAATGCTATTATTCCACGCATGTTATCTCATTTCAATTCTGGTAGAAGAATAAAGGCGCTTTTCGTGGAGCCAGTTTTACCCCTCAGTAATTATTTTCTTACTAATTTTGCTTAAACATGCCACTGTTCTGTTATTGAAAGAACATTATTCATTTAGGGAAAAATATATTACTTTTATGAGCCGCTTTTCATACGCCTATATACGCTTGGAAAATGAAGTTTATTTTGCAAAATGATTAAATATTTTACTTACAAAGCAGAACAATAGATGTGCATTTGTGAAAAGGCTACATTCAACAAGAATGTGTTAATTTTTACCCACGAGAGGTTTGCTTGCTCATGAACTTTTTATGAGTACTTACTTTATACCTTTAGGTATACTTATAGAAATGAAGAAAATAGAGTTCAATTTATAACATACTATAAATTATTTATTTAGCTTGGAAGACAATTTTCATATTGCTTTGGGCTCTATGAGTGGCAGCATCATAAAATAAGTATAAAAAGATTTCCACCAACCCTCTCTTTGAAGAAGTCTCACAAATTCAACAAGAGACATGTCTACTCCCCTTCATCATTTAATTAATAAACTTTGCATTATTAGCAGCAAAAGCATAACCTAGCTGGAATGCATGAAACATAATAAAGTAATTTTAATTTTGCTTTTGGCATAAGGATCGTCGACAAACTGGCGTGAAACTCGGGTAACATCTTTGCTCTGTAAAGTAGCTCGCTTTATTTTCAACTGACGACGTATAATAAAGTAATAATGAAGGAGCTCATATCTGGAGGCGTCATTTTGAAAAGTCAAACAAAGTCGGAAAACGCTGTAACTTTATGAAGCCACCACCGCCTGACTTGCTTTAGGAGAATTGAAATCCCTCCGAGCTTCTTCATTTAGCTAACTGATCATTCCTTGTCGACATTTTGAAATTTCAACAAAAACTTTAGATATAGCTATACACTGTTTTACTGCCTTCTGCCATAAATATAGAGTGACATTATTCATAATTCAAATGAAAGGATGGATAATATTTGTTTTAAGTTTGGTACGAGGAATGATGGAGTTAGTTGTCTGTGAAGAAGAAGTGAAACAAAAAGACGACGATGGAGGCAATATTAACGAGATACTTGAAGTGGATGAACTTGGAGTCTTGTGGATTATTAAGTGGGGTCTCAACGTTAAACTGCTGGCTAAATCCGTTGAGGTGTGTTTTAGTTTTAGAACACTCAATTAACATTTTCAAAAGTAAAACAATAGCAAAACTAGAAGTAAGTGAAAATATAATATAGCAACCTTAATTAACTGCTATACCTTAAGTAGAATGGAAGAGATCAGCATTGAAAAATGAAAATGTGAGACTTTTATTATAACAAACATTTCGTTGACTTTAAGCGATTCAACACAAATAATCATGAAGTTTATTTGTATACACATCAAGTCATTCTGCAAATAATTTTGATATTTCCCTATTATTGGGAGGATATGCCCTGCGCTATAGCATATAGCGCCTATATAGACTATCCTATAGCCTATGAGATCGCATAGAATTGCTCAGTGTTCATGTCAATAATCGTACATTCAAGCATACATTCTCTCATAAGCAATGCAACCTCTATTTCATCTAATATTTTCTAACCTGCTAGTACACAAGCGTCGCTGACGTGAGGGCGTTTTATGATGGAGATGGGCGTCTAATTTACATTGACAACTCAACAATGCGATATTTTCAGAGAGAGAGAGAGAGAGAGAGAGAGAGAGAGAGAGAGAGAGAGAGAGAGACGCTTCATATTCTGACGTCACAGAAGGAAGTGACGATGGCGTCGTCATAGTCACCTGGCCTGTCATTCACGAACCCTCCCTGTTATCTAGAGCACGCGTCACTTGTCAAACCGCAATTAGATTATCTATTCTACCCTATCTCTAAGTTCTAACGGCTGGATATTCAGTCACAATGCAGTCATTAATTTAGTATGCATCTTCATTTTGTGACTTTTGAAATATTACGAGATGTGTACAACAGACCTCTAATGATTGTTGATTTATTAATTTCAACTTTCAATGGAACACTGTGACGTTAGCGCCAACTGTGTAATGAAAAACGGAGAATGGATAATTTTCTAACCAGACGCCTAAGTCAACCAACATATGAGACAGATCGTAGTTGAGTAACTGCGGTACATTATCTCAAGCAAACTAAACTAAATACTATTTTAATCGTTCACAGAAAATTTATTATTTTTAGATCTATATACGCTACACTGCAGGCAATATACTTTGGTAGTATGTATAGGTAGCTGCTGAGAGTTTAAAATGTATTTCACTATAGTATAGTGAACCTGTAGTTGGGTATCTGTGTGATCTAATTTATTTTATACTTTGTTTGAATGATATTTCTGATTCGGTATATAAATTATACTTTTAATAAATCCCCCCTAGAGTATTTTATTCCCATTCCCAGCGGCAAATGATAACGCACATCATGACTGACTGATCGATCAGCATCACCCCCAGTTCCATCACCTGTGTGCCTGTCAGACGTCATAATTAGGCCTCGTTTAGACGTCATGAAGTTGCAACGTCATGATGGCAGAGTCGCGGCTCGATGACCGCAACAAATGCAGGGTGCATCATGAGACATATGCAGGGTGCATCATGATACATATGCAGGGTGCATCATGAGACACGCAGAGATGATTTAATGCAGCTAGTGTCAGGTGGTCAAGTGAGAGAGGAGTTGCTTCATGATGGCAGAATGCATGTTTTAGGTTTAATGCGTTGGGCGTTGATAAGCGGAGCCTAACATTTCAAGCAAATAAATATGCTGTGTGAGAGTTGCTATACAGTATTGGTCTTGAAAAGCAGCTGTAAAAACGTCCATAATGATTGTAAGTTATCAAGTTCACTGTAAAACAAGTAGCCAAAACAGAGTGAGTCAAAAACAGCTTCAGCGCCTATTTTGGTCACTTTTTCCTGAAACAGCTCCTAAGTGAGCCAAAACAGAAGCCCGTGGCCGCTTAATTGGCTCACATATTAGGAGCTGTTTCAGGAAAAAGCGACCTAAAATACACTGAAGCTATTTTTGACACAACCTGTTTTGGCTACTTGTTTTTACGTATACTTTCTCGATATAACAAATTTGTAAAATATTTCAAAAAAGCTTAATGCACTTGACCATTATGGCTGAAAAATTGTCAAATTTGATTAAATGTTGGTCCCAATGACCATACAACTTGAAGCGTGATCAGACAAACAGAATAATTTCACTTTTCAACCAATCAGAGGATTCTGCTCGTAAGCTGTAACGGTTGTCGGCCTTATTCTAAGTACCTATAAGAACCTCTTTGGCATTAATGTGTGTGAACTTACTTAAAAAGTTATTTTATGAAGTCTATACCAAATATTCATCGACGCATTTGGCTTGAGATTGTGACGGAAACATAAAACTGCAAATAATCCGGCATCTTCTTTTTGCGACACATAGTTTACATGAATTTACAATAGGTACCTATGATAAAGTTATATCTATCTATGCCTGAATCTACGATACAATATTCTATTACATGTCCGTGACGTAGGTATGAAACACAATATCCACTGACCCTTGGCTATCTGCAGTTAAAATGAGTAAATGATTTCAGCTGGCAAAAAATCTCGCGCTATAATGATCATAGTGTTGGGCATCATCAGGGGGGCGTTGAAGCGGGGCCATCTGCTTGATAAAAGTGATGCAATTTCTATCACTCACAACCCAGGATAATGTACAACTTGTTGGTAGAGTTGTCATTGTGCATCACTGTTTAGTGCTAAATAGAGCGCAGGAGACACATAGCTCAACATGTCTTTTAAAAGTAGAATTGCGTTGATTTTATCTGTTTTTGTTATCTTGACTAAACAGGTAAGTATAAAACACACAATTTAAATTTTAACAGTGAGAGCTTTTCCACTTTTTCATAGTTCAAGTGAGAACAGGAACACTTATAAAATTGTTGGCCTCATGAGATAAGCTCCAAGTTTTGAAATCGAAGAGATATTTTTGCATGATATGTTGAATTTATAAAACTAAAAATCTTTTACATTACATGTCCAACAAAAGATAATTTTCTTGAAGAAATCCGAGGGTTTCAATATGTTCATTTTACATCATTATTTGCATGTCTCTGACTTTTAGGAGGGTTACAGCAAAACTATCATATCCGTGTACTACGAGACATTCTGCGATGAATGTGAGCAATTCCTTACGAAACAACTCTATCCAACATTCCTGGACGTCGGCAACTACGTCAAAGTTCAATTCATCCCTTTTGGCAACACAACTGTAAGTACAGGACAATGTGAATATATCACGGAATGTAGTTAACTCTGCGTTCCAATCGTGGGGTGTATCACACCCCAGGGTTTTAATTTGTCCCGGTATTTATCGCTCAGCTGCATTATAGACTGTGCTTCCTCAGTACCTTCAAGTTGTACTATCTAGAGGCCACTAACATCACCAGAGGTGGGATTCTATAACTCCATTGCGACCGCTTAGCAATTTCTTCCATAAGGATTAACATTGAAATAATTGCTAAGCGGTCGCAATGGAGTTATAGAATCAGGGCCCAGATCAAACTGGTAACGTTTAGTTTAGTAAATTTATGGCATTACAAAATTTGTTTTTATGCAAAATTTTATATTTTTTTTAATTTTATTTACGTAATTATATACATGATATTATATATATATATACACATAAAATATATACACTTTCTTGTTATCCAATTACATATGAGGACAAAAAAATAAAAATCTCTTGTCTACTTTTTGCAGTAAAAAAGTATGTTATTTGTTCTTACACCACTAAAAATATTAAATATTTTTTACAATTTAATTTTTTTCACTAAATACATAGTAATACTAGTAACGTTTACTTCTGTAAGAACCAAAATTCAGGGTTTGATTCCAGCATGTTGCAAAAGCTATTTTACTTTTGGGGTTTCTTACACCCCGCGAACGTAATGGCGGAAAAAAATAGGGCATACGTAATAGGGTTAAAAACTGATGAATGAATTGCTTCAACAGCGCATTACATTGCCCGATGGAACCTGGTCGTATTCGTGCACGAATGGGGCGAAGCAATGCGTGGGCAACAAGGTTCTTGCCTGCGCTGAGAATGGTCTCAATGACAGTGAGAAACAAAAGATGTGCTACATGAGCTGTATTATGTTCAATCCTTATGACGGACCCCAGGTAAAAAATATTCAAGAAATACTTTTGAGAAGTTATGACATTTAGGTACATTTGTCAACTTAGATCTACTTTTAGGTGGTTCTCTAGCATGTGCTTGAAGTTATGTGCCCCCATGAAACCAATCGATCTTAAATCTCCAAATATTTAGTGCTGAATTAGTTCTAATTAGTAATTAGTGCCGTTGATTTTATAGCACTAATTATACAATCAACGGCACTAATTAGGACTAATTCAGAACTTAATATTTGAAGATTTCAGATCGATTGGTTTCATGGGGTGTGCCAACTTCACGCACATATTTCTCGCACTTGCCTACAAAGTTATGAAACTTTCAATATTCTTTCGTTTTTGTATCGTCTTCATTAATTTCGAAAAATTAGCCCATTGATCTAGCCCCTCTAATTGATTGGTAATAGTTATGGTGTAGTGCTGTAAATGAATACAGCTGCTTTTAGGATTAGGTCTAGATAACGTTTGAACAAATATGTCTTTAATTTCAAAATATATTCGTCGTGTATATCGTGTACTATTATTTTGCTTTGTAGCTTGCTTAGGAAGTGACTTCAGTGTTGTTGGCAATGTTTTCTCCCTGTTTTAGTGCGCCTCCAAGTTCGACGCTGACGACAACGCCGTCGCGGCGTGTGTGAACAGTATAGAAGGCGACGTCCTTTTGGCTAGACACGAGCAAATGACAGGTGCTTTAGAGGCCTCTCTTACTGACCTGCCCATCGTTACATTTGACGGGGTAAGAAAGTAAAATGTTTAGTCTCAAAGGAACATAGATTTAAAAAAAAAGGAATATAGTAGACTACGTATAAGTTCCTACTAAATAGCCAAACTCACCTTACTATTCCCTACGACAGAAGGAGAATAGAATGGCTCCATTTTATATGTGTGGTATGATGGTTATATACACGGTTTCACAATTTTAAGTTGTTTAAGTTTAACTTTTGATGATTGAAAGTTGTAAGAACGCATGTAAATAATGCAAATATTCGGAGTCTCTAGTGGAATGTGTATTACAAATCATATTAAAAACATGAACTGATTGATAGCTTCGAGAATTATTTGCTTTCGATTTTCCATGAAATAAGGTAAACCGGTTGTGAACTATAGGTATGTCCTGGTCCATTTAAGAGAATTTAAATCTCTTTCAGGTGTACAACGCTTCTGAACAAATCCTGGCTCGAACGAACTTGCTGAAACTTCTGTGCGATGAATATTTCAAACACAGTCCGTTCAAGAAGAGTATTTCTTATTCTTACTCCTACTCGTCTTCTTCGTCGTCGGCTTATTACTTCCCTCCAGCCTGTGAGGAACACAGAGCCAGCGACACCGTTCTTCACAAGAACTACAAATCCAACTACTTCTATCCGTACAATGAGAGAAATTGCAAAACATAGACAACTCGAGAATGTTCAATGCTTAGCTTATAAAAACAGATAATTATCAAATTGTATTATGTAACAAACTGAGTGTGAAAATATGGATGTTACTCTCAGATTTGGCATAATAAATCAAGTTTGGAGTTTCATTTCATAAATATTTCTTCTCAACTTCAGGAAACTTTTGACACATATGATGTTTAATATTCAACTATATTTTCTGTCACCCTGTAGTAACACTGTTTTAGTGCATGGAAACCTAAAAGTATGATTATTAGGTATAGTCATTTACTCGAGGGACAAATTTGTCACGATGGACCACAAAACTTTTTGGCTTGTCTTTATACCGGAAATATATTATATGTGTGACAATTGCAGTGGTGCATGTTTATGATGTATTATTTTGAATCAACTTTTTAAATGGCATTTCGTTTGACAACTATGTAATTGGAAGATGACCCAGACTTACAATTATAAACCGGCTCCTCTCAGGGACGGTAATCACAAATGGTTCTGACAATATTTAAACATTGAAATGAACTTCGCTTCGCTCATTATTAAATGCATGTTACCCCGATTCAACATATTAAAGGGTGGTTGATGTTGCCGGGGATGAAAGGGAGAGAAAACGCTGATAAATGCAGAGTGGTGAGCGCATGCAAGCAATAGTTTGTTAAAAAGAGGGAGACGAGTTTGCTCCATGTAAACATCGCGGCCATGTTGACTATGAGTGACGTCAGAATAAACTACAATCAAGTCATGACACATCTTTATGCAGGGGGGACATTCTCATACCTCTTCCCTCCTCCTCGCCTCTCACTAGTCGTGAACTGCACTCGATTGTTGAACAGAGGATCTTGGACTTTGATGTTGGCTGGACTTGTTTGAATATCATTTGTAACGATTCTAAATGTATTATAATGAGTAACGAGGTACTGGAATTTCATTTTGTGGTGCTTCTCACAACATGTCGCTATTTTGTTACATTTACATGTCACGTAGTACATTGAAAAATAAAATTTTATAACAAAATTGTGATTTCTGCGAATTAACTTTTTTAAACGCCTATTATCAATAGGTATGCAACTATAACTAAATGTCTTTGGTTTGTATCCAATTCGAATTTTGAAGATCATCAATTTAATCTTATTTGTAACTGTAGTTCTAGATTTCCATGATCAATTCGAAAGCATGATACATTGGAGTACCATTAGAGTAAATTGTTCTTCTTGCTCATATATTTTTAATCTTACAGTCTTTTCGACAAGGGGTTACTTCTTCTTCCATCCTATTTTTGTATCTGGTGATATGCCATGCAGAATTCCATTAATTCTAATTCAGCATTTGAATTGTGAAACTGGGGTGAATTTGAATGTCATGTAACTTAGTAACATATTAGTGAATGTATACTGAGCAAACAAAACACGGTTCCTGAAGCACCAACGGTAAATACCGAAGCATAGGTTATATTGATGCTCTTTGCCTTTGGTTTCAGGAGCTAACTCTCTCAACACTGTTAGAATATAATATTATCATGTAGGTATATCACAATTTAATGTCAACACTACCATTGACAACAAATATTTGCCAATTCTGAAGCCGAAGTAAATACCTGAGATGTTTGTAGACGCTTGGTACTCTATACGTGAGGTATGGGAATCCTGCTAGAGCACGGGGTTACTAATACGCTACAATCCGCAGCTCAAACAAAGCTAGAGTCAATCTTAGGAACCGCCAACCCCCACCTCCACACCGTTTGTGTTTAGTGGCTGAAAACCTGAGGAAAACCGCTGTGCTCTTGTTGAAATATAACGACCACTATAAGCTTGATGTAGAACATTAAGGTTTACACTCAGTGGATTGTATCGATATAGTTTTATTCATATTCAATACGCAATCTAGGTTGCTACTTTGTCAATTTTAGGCTTCATTTTATATATTACTAGGAAAACGCTCTGTGTAACGCGTTGGGGAGCGAGCGCAAGTATCAGCTGCTCTACAGGCCTATGGAACTGACATCAAGAAGGCGCAGGGATGAAAATGTAGTATAAATTTTTCAAATATTTCAAGATTATAGAATGAAATGTCCTATTGACAATAACTTTTGAAAATAACGACAGATTATAGTCTTCAAATTGACAAAAAAAATATCTAAAATGTTGGTCCCATGAGAACGCAAAGTTTTAATTTGATCGGTAAATCGGTTCTATTGTTTAAATTTCAAAAATCACAGGAAAAATTGTTTTAAATTTTAAATAATGGTTGAAACTTTTTAAGATTTGGGCAATGTGGTCGACTGGTCGTAATGACTTGTCAAATTTTCAAATTGATCGGACCAACCAATCGTTTTTTTAAAATTTGAACCAATCAGAGGATTTCAAAAGAATTGTGGTCTGCAACGCCCAGAAATGGTCCGTACATGTGTGCAAAATTTGAGCTGTAACTGTGACCTGTATAGCCTCAGTAACAGAAAAAAACAGAGGTCCGTGTCAAAAGAGGGAATTATGAGTCCGGCCTCGCTTCGCTCGCTCAATAATGTTTGGGCTGAAGGCATTTTCAAATTAATACCTCAAAAGATAATTTATTCTCAAAATGTTACAAATTAAATTCTATGTAAATATTTAATATATTATTAAATTATGCTAATTGAGTGAGCGACTCATTTTGACTAATTTGACACGGACCAACTTTGTTTGTCTGTCCCTGCCGCCACAGGTTTAATTGTTTCTCCGACTGATTTGAAATTTTGCACAACAGTACGTTGACTGACATTTTCCGATCTAGTTGACATTTTGCAAGGTCATTAAGACATTGTTTTGTTATCAGCCGCATCTGGTTAAAATTTAAAAAGAAACTTATCATCGGTTGCAAATTTAAATTGTTTCTACCACATTGAAATTTTGAATGGCCTACAGGCAAATTGCTATAATAACTTACCGACTCATTAACGTTTCAAATTTTCGAACTGCAACTTTATTCACTGCATAACTGTCCAGAGTGTATTTATTGTGTCAAGGTGACAATGAAAAGCAGGCATTACACGTATCGGTGCTCGTTACACTGAGCTCTTCCCTATAGTGTATATTTTCACACTATTGCTAAGTAAATTATTTAGTCTTTCTAATACAACCTTATTGTACAACCTTGGTAGGCTCCCAAAAGGGTCCCACAATAGGCATATTGTAAAATTTAATTTTCTAATCAGTAAAGCTGACTCACAAAGCTCACTTTGCTCTCCGGAGACCAAGTTTCGATTCCGCGTTGTGCGTTCCTGATTGAAGGTGTTCGTGATTTTCCTCAATCGAGAGGAAATACTGACATACAAAACAGGCATCGGCCAGCTCCTTCCATTCCAACCTTCCACAATCATCTCCAATCATCTTCATCAGTCGCAACCGTTACTTTATGGATTTTTTTTTAAATTGGGGCTTAACGTCGCACTGTTCTGCAGCGATGCTAATGGCGTCGGATGAATAATTATGATGATGATTGGGAGATGATGGCGAAGATTAGGTAAGGATGGTAGGTGGGAAGGAGGCGGTCGTGGCCTGTTAGTAGGGTACCTTCCCAGCATTTGCCTGTCGACTGAGGAAATACCACGAAAAACCTCAGTCAGGAAGGACGGCCACGGGGTGGGGGGGGGGGGGGGGGGGGTCGAACCCGGGCCTCCGGAATACAAGTTCAGAGCGTTATAGGTGCTCGTTCATCCATAATCAGTAAATGATACTTAACAACTATAATTAATAATCAACTTAGCACATGCCGATGATCAACGTACAATTATAGTTCCTTCCTCCATGCCACAATTAAAAACCAGCTGCAAATAAACTTAAACAAGACTATAACGTTGTCGTGCACCTATACGAGTATCATAATAATTAAGATAATTAACCGTTATTAACTCGATCTTGTGTCTTGAAGATGTCGAGTAAACTTGTGTTTCTAACGCCTTGTGCACACGAACACAAGTCGTTTGTGTCAACACATAACTGTGTTTGCGCACGTTACATAAATCAGTCCAAGTATCAACTCTAGAGCCTTTATGCCACTAGTTTACACCATTACATAATTGCTACCACCCTTCTAAGTTCTTGTGCACCTATGCGAAATAATTACTAGAGATCTAATTAATTAAACTATAAGAAGCTTAGACCGTTACTTGCATGAGCATGTAGGGCAGACTAAGGAACTAAATGGAATCGTAAAATCTAATTAGAGTACCTACATTCGAGCGGCGGCGGCACGGAGATCTTTATTACACAAAACTATAACTTAAAATGAAGTACAAATTGTAATTAGATCTTCAACTCATCAAGGTTCATATGAACTTCTAAATTCGTTCTCTACAAGATAGTTACACTCTCACGCTCTTCATTTCCTTACAAAATAAAATATAAATTGAACCTACATACAAAACATGTTACAAATGTGAGCAAAAGACGATGAGTTCCAAAATGCGTACTAATGATAAGATAAGTAACGTATCGACAAGACATTCAGAAATACATATTCAGCCTGTTAGAAAATATACACTTTAGTTCCAAAATGGTCAAACTTGTTTGGCTGTAATGCACATCCAACAGCTAACACAACATAAAATTGTTCAATAGCTTTTTATAATGAAATTCAATACACAGAAGTCAACAGTTTAGTTGAATGAAACATTTTACTTCCACCTATTTACTATGATGAATGCGATGGGTGTTAGAGAGTGGGCGGTTGGGGGTTGCATCGGGGACAATAGAGCTCTCATCTTACACCCCCGCCTCCGCCCCATGCAGCGCATCCTGCTGGGGAACACACGTCACTCCTGGGGGAGTCCGGGGGGAGGCCAGGGGGAGGCTGAGGTGTGTAATATCCGCCAGTCTGAGGGATTGCCATCGGCTCTTACGAAACGTCACGCAGTAAAAATGTTTCCGTCGAAGATAGAAGTTGGTTTGTACGGACATTATAATGGAGAGGTGAACGGGATAGCAAACCATTGTCTAATATTGATTTTCAAAGTGAACCTACGAACTCTGGTATTTTTATGCCTATAAATATAATATGTATTAATTATTAACATTGTTATTATTGCAAACAGTTTTATACTTGATAACCTGGCACCTCCACCAATACTAGGTCTGAATGTGTAATCACGTTGGAGTGATAAGAACTTTTTGGAGAGTTTGGAGTAACACTCCAGTAAACGGTAAAAATATCTTTATAAATACGTTCACTCTTGCTGCCAACTTCACTTTGTTTAGACACAATTACTCCAATTTGTAAAATTATTTGCTGGCGTTCTTCTTGTGAATCTCAAATCGCTAACAATGAGAGACTATTTTTAATCTGCACGTCTATTTTTTTGGCAGGGGAAGCAAATTTGGTGTTTTGTTACTAAAGTTTTCCTAGTGTCGATAACAATAATTTACGTTGCTTTTGAAATTTCAAGGGTCGGTTATCCGACTATTAGTTTAACCGAGTTCCGATTATTCAGGGATTTGTGTGTCTTACCTCGCGTTTCAGCAAGCCCATTACAGTTTATCAGTAGCTCTACTCTAATGCTAAATGCCTTTGTGTTTATGCAATGCACTTTGAATTGTCCTCTGCTCCTGTTGAACAGTGTATTTCAGTAGGCTGAGTTTCTGCTGCAGTCTGGTGAAGCGACACCCCATGTCAGATGTCCCAGGTGTGATCGGCTATGAAAACCACCCTTATACAGCTCCACACACGTTATTACGTGGCCATTACGCCCCAGACGAGTGTCAGCGAGCGAGGTTAAGCGGATTGCCCTCCTCATTTGTCACCAGGCTGCGGGGTTGACTTCTCATTGTGATGGCGTTCAATGGCGGGACCGAGCCACTTCCTTGAACACATCCTAGACCTTTTCTGCTCAACTTACTATAAATATGGTCAGTTAGCAATCCTATGATTTTTCAGCAAATTGATTTTCTGTAATTTTTTTTGAAATATACAACAAATTTACATAAATATTTTTTTTTGTCTGGAGCTTAACGTCGCACTGTTCTGCATCCAGGCTAATGGCGACGGATAAATGATTATGATGATGATTGGGAGATGATGGTGAAGAGTAGGTAAGGATGGAAGGTGGGAATGAGGCGGTCGTGGCCTATTAGTAGGGAACCTTCCCAGCATTTGCCTGTCGACTGAGGAAATACCACGAAAAAACCCCAGTCAAGAAGGACGGCCGCGGGAATCGAACGCGGGCCTCCGGAATACAAGTTCAGTGCGTAACCACTCAGCCAACATGTTCCGTTAAAATATATAATGTATATATTTATAAATGTCTATATATGTCTATATAATGTATCCCTGTAAGATTTGTATGTGCATAATATTGCACTGCCCAGATCAAACCTCTAAACAGATAGATCTGAAATTTTGCCCACTTACTAAAATGTCATACATTAGAGTAGTCACATTTGTAGTTTTTGAACAGGATCAGGTGATTTGTTGAAAATTGAAAATGGAACCGTTTGATTGAACTTCACATTTTGCATGGTCGTCATTTTAGGTGTTTTTGGACTTTTCAGTCAAATTGGTCAAGAAATTCAAGAGTATTGACATTTAATGATATTTTTATGCTTGTTTTGATATATATTTGTCAGATTTAATCAAATACATTTTAGATATTTTATCACATCTCAATTGACGCATTTCTATAGGTTGCCTCTATAAGCAGAGCAGCAAATTTCATATGAAATCGCATTGAATACGAAGGCTCGCTTATCAAAGCGTTACTCAGAGCGTTTTCCTCGATTAGTCGAACAATTTAAATGAAATGTGCAAAGTATTTGAAAAGAAGACTGTGTAGATTGTACAATTCTTTCTTTACTCACAAATTAAATTCAAACAGCTTTATATTCTAATTATGAAAAGTAACCTCATCTTGTTGCAGATTGAAAGATACCGCAATGAAATCATATTTTTACTACAAACCTACGAATTTTTTAAAACTACAACCTGTTGAATGTTTAAAGTATGATTAGAAAGCTTGGGCCGTTCTTCAAACAGACGGCAAGTTGCTCTAGAATCTCAAGAATTGTAAGAGTTCTTCTTAAATGATTTAACACGAGAGTCCCCGGGTGTAGTACATGCCGAATGAATGGTTTCCTACCACAGTGTTATCAATGCACCCTAAAGTCACTATTTCCAAAGCTCTGTCTACAATGGGCCGTGAAATTCAGCTGAGCCGCCGTGATGAATCGAGCTGATCTAGAAGGCTGTGATTTCGTTGCAACAGGAAGAATGTTAGCAAGAATAACTTTGCAAGGGATTACAGCATCGTTATGAACCACTGGTGGAAAAGTTCAAAAGAGACACGGGAAGTAGAAAAAAATGAGTTATTGGTGGTAAGTCAGGAGAATGACTAAGATTATGTCAAGGGATAGTTTTGCTGACTGTTGTAGTAATCCTTTTTTAATCATCCATTCAAAATTATACAAATGGCAAAAATATATTTTCGTCCTTCAATTGTAATGTAAATAAATATTTGTTAACTTCACCACAATAATATTCTGTTTTTTAGTAATATGCTGGTGGAGGTGCCAGATGACGAAACAAAGTAACACCATTCAAATACAAATCTGCCAATTGGTACCTAGGTATCTATGTTCGTATTCTATTTTCAATAATATTTTTATCCCTTTGGGGATGGATTATGAATATTTACATTGATCAGTAGAATAATGTCAAAGCTTGAATTCTGAATTTGTAGTGATCGTTGGTCCATGTTCATAATATTAACCGTGGCTGATCTGATATGACAGTAATGTATTCTTTTAAGTGCTTCGCAAATAAACCAGGCTCTAAAGACCGGATCCTCTCGTTCACATTTTACCGAATGTAACAATATTATCTACCTGGGAATCGTTTTAATAAAGAGCAGGCTTAGGTCCCGCTGCTTCCCACAAAGCACTTTTTATTCGTAACATTTTGTTTGCCCAACATTTCGTTCGCCTGGCGCAATAACGTGTCATGTATGGGAAGGACAAAACGCGGTTTGCTAGAATGGGGCTCTGCTGTGTATACATTTCACCGAACAAAATGTAGAAAGATCGAAATTGTATTAAATGACAGGGGTGTCCACCGAGAGGTATACAATAGTGTGTCAAATATGTTAGGATATTGTTACTATACGTGTATGTTTTTGATCCGGAAAGGGGCGTTTTAAAGTTGTTAATTTTCATTTGATAAGTTATATTGGGATATAATCACAGCTCAACTAAGAAAATCAATTAAAAGAACCATACGTCAATATTTTATTCTAAAATTAATCTGACAGGAACACAAAATCTTCATTTTAAGTAAGTTTCATCTTAACCGCGGAGATGTATTTGTAAAAATAAAGCATGAAATTAAATTATGATTAAAAGTAAATATTATATGTTTAATTATAATGTATAATTTAGAAGTTCACACAGCTGTTAGCTTGTTATCTTATCGATGTAGGTATATTGTTATTAATTATAAACATAGATGATACTATATAAAATATATAGCATTACAATAATTTATTGACATATGGCTCTTTTAATAACCATTGTCATTCTGTAACACATTAAATAATACTAGGGCATTCTTCTCCACAAATAATAAATAATAATTTAAAAATTAGCATAGGTACCTAAGATAATTTAATCCTGTGGCCAAAACCTAAAAACCCAAAAGCATCATTTTCGCAATTTTTATGTCAACGTCAAAGACCCTCAATTGAAAGGAGTTCGAACTAACGCCCTCCGCCACCCACCAGTGAAAGAAGGCAGGATATGCAAACACTTTGACTTCTTAGCATCGTCCTACCATTCATTCGTCATCGCTCGCAGGGAGCATCGGTCCACGCGCGGCATGTTTACATATTATTATTGTATTCTATTCGAGCACAACACAACACATTCTATGTCCATCATTTGTTCGAATGTTGAACAAAGAATGACAGTCAGACAGCTAAACATAATTGTATAATGCATTCAAAGGGGAAGGAACGAACGGTTGTTATTTGACAAATACATATTACAAGCGTAACGAAACTAACCTATATAAATAATCAAATAGTCGAATGTATGGACTCTATTGCCACTTTTTTCTGTTTATTTAAATACTATCTTTGAGCAAGTCAGTCGAATTCCTTTTGAGGAACTTTAGGAACAAAATGTAATATTCTGACTTTCGGTTTGGCTTGACGTATACGTAACCTACCGCTCAGAGAGCTTGAAGTAAAAGCCCGGCACCTCCAACTGAGAGTAAATGGAACATTCTCTTGTTTTGCAAGTAAAATTACTATACTTACCAAAATGCTAATACACCAGAGCAATTTCAATTTGCATTATGTTGTACTTTGTTGTTCATATGGCATTTAGATTAAAATTTCCCGATTTGTATTTAGCTTGGTGTGTGTATAATGTATAGGTACTTGAGAGAGCTACAAGCAAAATTAAAGCTTTTTACATTATTTTTCTTGTAAAAAACTATTATACAAATATATTATACAAATGACCATTGAACAAATTTCAAAGCAAAAATAATGTAAAAATGGCAGTAAATTGAGTGTTCTGAAATTTGAAAAAGCGAACATCCTGCTGTATTTTGTTTATAAACCATTAATAACATGGTTTTTCTGACGTATCCAAGCATTAGTGGGCCGCGTTTAATAATTCACACCTCCTGAAGATGGCGTGTTTGAGTCACGTGACTGTAGGCGATCAGACAGCAGGTCACGTGACACAGCTCAGATCACGTGTTCGATGATCGTAGAGTCCAATGAATTATTGATATAGCATTAACTACTCTAGCCATCGGATCAAATCGTTTCATAATATTCATGTTGTGATATTGATTACGATCTCAAAAACTTCTAACGCTTTTCCCTTTATTCAGGTTAAAATAAAATAAAATACATAAATATTTATTTAATTAGTTTACAAGTTCCCTGGTCAATTGTGGTTTACAATCGTTGTAGTTTGTACGTTCCTACATATGGCTATACTTGCTACACTTTCTGAAAAACTGATGGGGGATTTTTTATATTGAAGAATTCTTATAAAAGATAAAATACAAAATACTTACTAAGCCAAGAAATGAATTGACTTCAGGGCAGATAAAAATAATGAAAAGTATACAATTTAAAAATTCTTGAACTCTTTCAATAAGAAACAACTGCACAAATAAAAATGATTATATAAAATATGCACGAAATCAAAAACAAACGAATGGAATGATGATACAAACAACATAACCTATATCTACCTATGTACACTAACTTGGTTTAGAATTCAATTTGTAGGTATTCTATGTTGACTCTAATTCACCATTCTAATTCACCAAATAGGTTTGGTACTTTTCAATTCAAATGTCACGATTATTTGACATTATGTTTGTAAAATTGATATTATGTTAAAACTTCATATTACAGCATTACATTGTGGCACATGTCAATCAGACGGCCCATATCATATCACATAGGGTTCACAAGTAGGTCATTATGAAGTCAATATGACACATAATTGAACTCGTATATATGTATACAGTTTGTGAGATGAATTGAATGTAATACAATAGGCTCAACATTTCAAGCTGTGTTAAAAAATAACATATTAATATTTGACACTTGATGGAATATCTGGTAATATGTTAAAAAATAGGGTTTGTGGTTTTGCTAAGTTTCATCGGTTGCCTTCCACAGACAGGTTTATTACAAAAAAAACACAAATATTGAAAATCAGGATCTAAATCCAAGAGAAATGGACAATTGAAAGCAATTAACCAAATTGTAAGCGTAAGACAGTAAAATATCTATAAATCAAGGTGAAATTCAGCAATAAATAGTGGGTTTTTTAAATAATCTATAGTTTCAAAGTTACAAGTAATCAAAAAGAAGTGATTGCAGTGTAAATTGTTTTCCAACAATTAGCACCGTGAGATGCGATTCCATCGCCTCGCATCTCTGCACACGTGTGAAGTCTGTGCTTGAAGTGTGATGGAGGTTTGTGGTCCTGTGTGATGCTGCATTGTGTTCCACATGATGTGTTCATGAGAGCATCAACACATCACTAATACATGCAGCTACTGCAGGTAGCGATACCGCGGCAACAGACCGCAGAGAATCACAGCGCATCGCATCGTTCAACAGAACTCTGGAGTCAAAGAGAACCTCTTTGGTGAAAGTATTAAAAAGTGCAATATTATAAACAATTCTTTATTCAAGACTTTAGTTTCTAAAATATTTTATAAATCTATAAATTTCTTGAATGTAACTTTAGTATATAGTGTAACTAGAGTGTGTAACCGGACCGGACTTGATGAAAGTCCTGAATTATCTATAAAAAATCTGATAAAATATGTACAGCCGCCACTATATGTTCTGATAAAAGCCATTGATAAAACGAGTCTTGAAAGAAATCCCTCTGTATAAAAATAGCAATCTAGTTAGGCAACAATAGGTACATCTGCGTACGACTGGTAGTCGCTGTAAGGGGTAAGTTTTATCAGAACAATCGATCTCAAATAGGATATTTATCTAATTATGATTATCGATACATTCTTTTAATAAAATCTAATACAAATATTTATAACATTTTTATTTGCATATTTTTATATTTTTCGAACATATTGTTTCTAATAAAGTATAGAAGGGTAAAGGGTCTAAAATAATTTGAAATAAATAAATAGTAGTGAATAGTGGAAGACATCGATTGGAAATTATTAGAACTTTCCTACTTTTTACCTATACCTGATAATAGATACAAAAACAATGTTCATCAAAACCATAAATGAAGAAGACCTACACAGTATAGAAGATCAAACCTAGAACCGTCAATTATTAAGATTTCGACGCAACAACCAATTTGTTGGGTGTATAGGTTGCTGATCATCGACAAGCCATTTTGTAATTTTAAAACAATGTAATCTTTTTTTTTATATAAATTTGGATGTTCACATAATATTAGTTTCCTAAAGCAGTAGCAGGAAATTGTATCTGAGAGAAGCAGGAGACAAACAAAACTAGAGAAGCTCATTCGAGCCTGAAGATGGAAATATCCCTTTTCAGGGCCAACATCATCACAGAATAATTGTATCACAGATAGCTCTGAAAATCTATGACTGAGATAATGTACAGAAACTGAATAATAATCTTTGTTAATGGTACCTACTATGAACCATCTCGATGACAGTTTCGCCACGCCATCATTTTCCCGGTGTATTGTCTCAGAGAGAAGTCATCACTTGAAGGTGTTAAAGTCATGAGCGCGCGCTGCGTCTCCGGTGGTCCAGAGCTCTCAGCATCTCATCTCCGAGGTGGGAAGACGGAGAGAGAGTGAATGAGATGAATCTGTGCTTGTGAATGAGTGGGAACACCTATAGGCGGGGGTGTGAACAACACCCATACATTCCTGGAGTCACAACAACATCAAGTAGCATCGGCAATGACAGGCAACACGCATAATCAACTTATGCAAATATAGATGAGTTTTATAGGGTTTGTTTGACAGAGATGTTATGTAGTAAACTATGTTTGAGCCCAGTAACCTACTGATCTTATCATTTTAAACGTAGGCTACTATGGAATGCATAAATTTTGCCTCAGTTTAGTTTTTTATATTGAATAAAAAAATATTATAATCGGTGTCATTTACCATTTACCACTAAATTTCCCTAAAATTAGGAAGTTTCAAGAGGAGCGTCTCCTTATGGCTCGAATCTCTGTTTCTTTCCTGATGTATCTATGTTCTTTTCGCATTGCAGGCCAAACGAAGTAACCGATCCAGCCATATTTTTTTCAAATCATTCATTACTATATGATTGGTTACCTAATGATTTCTAGCAAGATAGGTCCATTGGTTTCATCGGGAAATTGATTTTATGCAGTTTAGCAGAGTACCATGATCACTGCAATTGATACGTGTATTACCTCCAGACTGTTTAGCTGGCTTACAAAGTTGCAATGAAAATCTGAATGAGCTTTTTATAAAGGGATTTTCAATTTGAGGATTTTGCCTGTGTCGGTGCTCGCTTATCAACGAGTTACAGTGAGCTTTTAGTCAAAACAGCCCAAAACAACCGCATTGTACTCGAATATCCCCATCAATGCCTTAGGCCTATGGCTGGCTCTTTAGCGAGTCATGCTGTCTTGTCTTATGAAATAGATTTTCTCTTCTCTCTGATGATTTTACACTAAAATAATTGTTTGGATTTATTTACCATAATTTTTTATAATATACCAAATGCTTTCTTAGTGGGAATTTGGAATCTCTTTCTCTCGATCGCTATATGCATAGTTCGAAAAGAATTTTGTAATCTGTGTACCAAATTTTACAACTCTTTGGCCTATAGCTTTCGGCACTCTCTCGGTCACAAAAAATCAAAAACCGTGAAATACCTGAAATAACTCAAACACTGAGAAACTCCAAAAGACATCTAAAATAGTTTTATAACAAATAAAGTTAACATGAATTTATTGAAATGAAACAGCGCGAGTATTTTATGCTTGGGTGGTCTGGTGTATCTAACCACTACCCAAGTTAACATCACTTAGAAACTAGGCGCGAAACATGATAAAGCGATGTCAACTCGCTGCCAGCTGGATGACCCAGGTTCAAGTCCAGGGAGCGTCATTCAATAGAGTTCTTATGAAGACAGTGGGCTGGAAGCATTGTTGTGCTAGACAATCGGAAGCAAGCACCTAACCTTGGCCAATGACGTTGGCAAAACACCGGACTTCGCGATAAGGAAAACATTTCACTTATCACAAATAATAACTATTTCGTGACTTGTTTTACATTTTCCAATCATGAGGTATTATCCAAGTAAACATGCATGAAAAGCAATGGACAAAATTGGAGACCTAAACTATACAAAAAACGATACCTCCAACAAATTAGGCCCCAAAGATATTCACTGATTATAAAATGTTGTTTTGAATCTAAAAATTCACGATAAACAATATTTATAAAATATGAACTAATAACGCTAATGATGTAATTTTTACTTTTTCCAGTGAGCTTTTCAGACAGTGAGTAGGCGCTGGGGTTATTGAATGTGAATTTTCAGGGGTGAGTGACGGGTGGTTGTTTGGTGTAAGGATTGTACAATATTAAAATGATTGCTCTTCGGCAAATATCGTATCTGTTTGAATTATGTAGCAGGTAAATAGAGTGCGAACAAATATTTGCATTCATGTGGTGGTTTGCACGTTGGAAATTAAAAGCACACAAGGAAAATACCGTAGAGAGCTTGCCGAAGAGTTGTTAGAGGGGGTGGGAAATTTGCTGAAAGGGCGGCTGGTGAAGGCGGGGGTGGATAAAAGGCAGACAACTCTATTACAGAGAGTGGCCTCAGTTTAAACAGTTTTTCTTTCCTGGTTCTAAAAATTCTGTTTTGTTAAGATTTTTTTAAGGTTTAACTTTCAATTAAAGTATGTAATACCCAACAAATGTTTCATTAGGTACTCATTTTTTCAGAAACAATCCTAATCAGTTTTGTGAATACGAATAATACCTAATATTCCAAAAATATACTTTTATGAAGTTTGCTTCTTGAATGCTTTTGTTTGAATCTAGTTTTTAAAACCATGTTTTAATTTTTAGTGAAGATGCAAACTTGTAAAATTTACGAAATGCCACATTTCAAATATAAATTGTACACATTTTTGTATACATTTCAAAACAATTTCAGAGCATTTTGAGATCGGGCATCGGGTTTATACAACTTTTAGTTTTCGGGGGAAATTCAATTTCGTTCTTACTGGAAGAATATTTCGATCCACAGAATTTGATATATTGTGGATACAACACAAGGCATTCGTTGTACACTAAATTAAAATTAATTATTAAGACTTAAAAAGATTAAAAATTATATATTATAATTATAATTTTTAATCTTTTGGAGTGTCAGAGCATGTCAGAGTAACAACCAAGAGATTCCGTGCTCAGAAGTTGAGATTCCAAAGTACCTATAGTATAAATAATATAAAGTGACAGGCGGGACCTTTTTCAAAACAGCTCTGATTTTTTCATCCTGTTAATATTTCATCAGGCTAAATAATTTGTGTGCATATCCTAAAGATAAATTTGCTCTGAGCCACATCTAATATACTTCCCAGTACCGTTTTATAGTCTATGAGATTTTGAAAGGAAATATTTGCTCTGTGAAAAGTGTCTACTAAATACTCTTCTCTATGACTCGACCGTCGTGACCGGTGAAGGGGAAGGGGGCGGCAATCCGGACACTGGATGTTCCGACACGTACCCCACGCCGGAGACACGTCTACACGTAGCGTTGCTCCAGAGAGATATGTCTGCACGATCAACGAGTCATTGGAGATAACATTTCGTTATCAATGGTTCAACAGCAGAGACGGGAGAGAGTATAAAATGACACCGAGTGGCGAAAGCTACGCAATCAATCGCTGCTGGATCGAGATCATCAGCAATTGTGTATTATTTATTGTAAGATCGGGATAAACTTCGATACATCTAAGAGAGGGTTATTAAATAGACAATCGCTCTGCTGTGCATTGAGCATTGACAATTCGGGATACGAGGCGTCAATCTCGCAAATTCAACCGAGATTCCAGACTAATTTACCCTTTTATTTGGATCTTTACACCGGATGTCTTCTTACTTACATCAGGTGGTGCATAACAATAAAGACAATATACTATTATATTATTTGGGTGGGTATTTAGTTCATTCAGAGTAATATTGGTCAGAGAGTCTTCTGAACACATTCTATTACTTCAAATTTGATTGATTAATTATTATTAAATGTCATTCAATGCACCGCAAGCAGTGACCAATGATCAGTTGAATACACTGAAGTAGACTCTTGCCCAATCTCTTCATTCAGAGCATCTCAGAAGCTGATGTGAAACTAATAACTCTCACAACGTCTTGATCTCAGGTTCCAATACGAAAGAATCTTAAATAATCACGATTAGTTTGAAGAATATTCTCTCAATATTGAATTATTGTGCTGTTTTATTTGGTGTTATCGTGGGAGAGTAGTTCTTCGGATATCGGAATGTTGTGGTTGTTAGAGACCAGTTGTTGCCCGCTACTATCCGACATCTATCGTCGCGACGCCGCCTAAAACCGACGTCTCAAATGCGAAGGTTCAAACGACGTCTGAGTGTAGGTACTTTCATAGCAGCAGCGCACCACAGTATGGTGTAATGTTAAATGACAGTAGTAAGCCATTCTATTTCTGGATATCTTTTATTTTTGGAGTCATAGACCCTATTCACTTGTAATTTATAATACGTATCAACATTATAATGTTTTCAGCCTACCTACAATTATTTTATATTTACCATGAAAATCACTAATATTGGTTGTATAGTGTCATATAACATGAAAGTACGATTTATTATTATAAGTCACATGTACAAATAAAATAAGTAAATATAAAGTTAGTTTGCTTACAAAAGTGCCTCTAAATACAAAAAATACAATGTATGTGGTTATTTGAATTGCTTGATTATTTCACGTGTTTATTTTTTATCCAGAGGATGTGTAGTTTCTATCCCTTCCAGATGTTCAGGGAGGCGATTGGGAGAGCCATGTTTGTACTGAAACACATGAAACCAGAGTCATTATACTTTAATATCTCATTTCGATGAAAACATAGACCTACAAGTTAATAAGGGAAATTTTAAGTTCTAATTTTGACATTTGCAACGTTTTGAGGATATAATTAATGTTGAATTAATTTTAATGTTTTTCATGAAAATACAATTAATTTGGGCAGTCAATGTTTTATCTTTGAACAATTTGTATTGGGAATACAAGAAAATCTGCAGAAAATGAGTACCTACCAACATGAATATCTTTTTAAGTCCTGTCTTGTTGATACTAATTTCTTGACGATTGTATTGCCTTTATGTATTCTACCTTCGTTTTACTTGTTGGTAAAATTCTCACCGTGAGAACATAGTTTAAATTGAGGGAAAAAATAGAAAGAACTCCTTTTTTTAACATTTCCAATATTAAAGAAAATGACAATAGTTAAACTTTAACTGTGAATATCTCAGAATTAGTTCAGATATCCCATCTAATTATTCGTTATTATTGAAGATGATGCAGTAATAAGTAATAACGAATGCATATTGAATGTTTCAAAACTTTAAATTCAAGTGCGAGTGTATTTACCTCTTCCTTGACTCCTTCGACAACGGGCTGGGGCCCTTTCGAACGATTTGCTCCTGTTCTACGACCAGCATCTGCAGTTCTCAACGTGACTGTTGGAAAATAGTCGTTATGAAACTACATATTTCAGCAGTGCGATTGTATAACTTCTTAACCGAGATAATGGATCGTTATCGATACCAATTGATGAAAGTAATTTAGCCTATCAGAAGGTAAAGCAATTCAAAGTGCTTAAAGTCGACTTCCTGAGCTAAATAATGTGATTATATTTCATATCCTCGTAGCTTTTGCACAATTCAAATAGTTAACAATGATATTAATAGTTTACTTTCATCAATTGGTATAGATAACGATCCATTATCTCGGCTAAGAAAGTTATACAATCGCCCTGCAGTCTCGTATCATGTATAGAAACAAACACATTCGTGGACAACATTTTCTAAGTACGCACATTGAAGAGAACATCTAGGATTTTATGGAAAACTTCCAGTGGGGACAAGGGATGCGAACACTGAACTTTAAAGGATGCGAAGCGAAAACTGTTCGATCAAACATGGGCTAGCGAACAGCCCCTAGCCCTGGTGGATGAATTTCCATCTAGACAATGGATCGTTTCGCAAATCCAATTCCTATCATTGAAGAGGATTCAAATAAATTACTGTAGTAAAAGCACATCCATGCTTTGCATGGGGATAATATCTGTGCACATAATTGAGCGAGCGTAGCGAGCGTCACCACGGTACTCTTAAGGCACTTTCTCTGTGTGTTTTTTTGTTTTTTTGTTTTTTTGTTTTTTTGTTTTTTTTTTGTCCGCACAGCCCAGGTTAAACAGCACATTCAATCGATCTGAAACTTTGCACATATGCTAACGTAATCTATGCGGTCCCTGGGATCGTTTTTGAACGGGCTCCTGTGATTGGTTCAAGTTTTAAAAAAATTATCTTTCGATTGGTTGCTCCGATCAATTTGAAATTTAGCAAAGTCATTGCAACCAACATTGTACCCAATCATACAATGTTTCAGCCAAATCCTCCCATTGGTTAAAATTTAAAAAAATCTTTCATATGATTTTTGAAATTTAAACTAGAACCGATTCAACGATCAACTTAAAACTTCGCGTGGTCATTGGTACCAACATTATCTGTATTTTTGACAATTTTCAGACTTATCTGTGTTTAAATCCACACGTTTTTCACATTTTACGGACATTTTGCGTGTTGGCTGTCAAATAACTCAAAAATGTTGATCACGGCTACTTCGACTCTTTATAGTTCCAAGGTAGTTAGAGCAACTTTCAAACGTATGAAACTGATATGACCGTTCAACAGATCGTCTAATATTGTGTAAGTACACACACTTTTATCATATGAGTGGTCCCAGGAATTTTTTTTTTAAATAGATCCTATGATTTTTGAATATTAACAAGGAACGTTTTAATCAAAAAGGTTCAATCGATCAACTTAAACCTTTGCATGGTTATTGGGACTAATACTTCAGGAATATTTGGAGATTTTTATACCTACAAGTCTGACGAATTTCAAGAATTATTGGCTTTTAATGATATTTTCGATAGACATAATTTCAGTTCGAGGTGTTGCGCGTGTCCGTGCTCGCTCATCAACGCGTTACACAGAGCGTTTTCCTAGTTAATTATTAATAACAACAAAAATATTTAAACTTAAAGAATATGAATCGTATTTCCTGATATTTGCTAATACCTATACACTTATTAATGTGTATACACTTGCACTACTAAAACGGCATTTGAACGACGCGGATTGGGTGCTTGTCAGGTTCCTTGACAATCAATCAAATTGTTATTATCAATGAAATCGGAGCTTCCCATAACGAGTAAGAATAGACTTCTTAATGATGACTTCAGATCTTTTTCAGCCAATCCGTTTCTTTCGAATACCGCTTTTAGTTTGGCCAAGTGTACAATAATTCAGATAACAAAGCGATTTAGTCAAAGTACGGACAAAAGAAATGTGAACTTACCAGACAATAAGAAGACCAACAATACCACGGCTGCCAATGAAGTAGTTTTATTCGTCATTGTGATATTACTATTCTAATTCTTGACAATTAATTATCGTACCTAGTCAGTAAAAAAGCACCAGCGAACAAATGACCGTTCTGAACAACAGTAAAACTCTAATGATCATTCCATGCTTGCGAAAGCATTTATATATCTATGAATTATCATAGAAACGGAATTACAATGGACAATCAACACTTTCTTAAAACTTTCCTAACTGTCTCATAACTGTGAAGAAAAAGTGGCCCATTTAAATACTATTTCTTTCCATGAAAAATGCGGATTTCACGAATTTCTATTGCCATGCAATAGATAGGCTCCCTCCGACTTTAGATAATGATTAATTAATGTCACACCAAAATTATCTTGAAAATGGTTGGAAATACGAAAATTTAAACTGCTGATGTAATTCACGGAAGTACTGTTTAATGAACTCATTTTATCAAATACGATAAACAAACTTTCAAACGTACAATCGGATAATGGAATAACACGGTGGACATACACATGTTAAAGAATACAAACAAACACCAAACAACTCAAACAACTTTAAGTTACATTGCAATTAATAAACTATATAATTATTCCTATACTCATAGCTCACAAACCCATCACAAAGTGCTAAAGAAAAGAAATTCAAATTAATTCAAATCTAGTACTATTCAAATCTAGCCCAGGGCTGCGATCGTGTAAAATGACAACTTCATTGTCACGGTGACAATACCCTAGAAGGACGTGAATAACATTGAGATGAGAAGCTTGTCACTGCGAAAAGTAAGTTGTCATTTTACACGATCGCAGTCCAGCACTAGATTTGAAACGATGTTATCATTCTTACTTTTCACTATCAGTAAGTATTTTTACAATTCATCCAATTATTTTCCATTCTTCATAATACTAAAATGTAGAGATGAACAGTTTTAATTCGGATATTGTCGACGTTCTTCTTTAATAATTCTAAATTTCCGAAAAATATTTTTTCCCAGGTCAGTAATTAAGGGGCCACGTCGATAAACCAGCTAACTACCTTTAGCTAGCGCAGAGCAAGTCATGGCTTTCACCGTTGTGCATACTTTAAATTCTGACCGATGGTTCCTTTTTATATTTTTGGTAGATAGAAAACTACATAGGCTACCTACGAAAAATATAAGAAAGGCTCAAAATGTAAGAAATTCAAGTGTACATCTGACATCATTGAAAGTATGGCTTGCGTTGCGCGAGCAAATGTTAGTTAGTATATCGATGCGCTCACTCAATTTGACAGACGTTTCTAATTTACATTAATTGCTTTGGCACCTGGCATTAGACAAGTATAAACCAGCAGAGAGCTCCGAAAGCAAGGTGCCAGAACTGTGCCAGATTCCTGTTCGTCTTGCTCGGTGATGTTGTTGGCTGAGCGTGGGCTACGCTGGTCGTGTCCCCAACCGCGGATTCTGTGGTCGTGTTCTCCAACACTACTGTGGTGTCAGCTCCCTCTTGCACCGGGGACTCGGTCGTCGCGTCATATTGTAACCCTTCACCTCCACCTCCATCACTACCATCGCCACCAGTAGCTCCAGCACCAGCATCTCCACCATCGCCACCTGCATCTCCACCACCTGCATCTCCACCTCCACCACCTGCATCTCCACCACCTGCATCTCCACCTCCACCTCCACCATCGCCACCTGCATCTCCACCTCCACCACCTGCATCTCCACCATCGCCACCTGCATCTCCACCACCTGCATCTCCACCTCCACCACCTGCATCTCCACCACCTGCATCTCCACCTCCACCATCGCCACCTGCATCTCCACCATCGCCACCAGCACCTCCATCTTCTGTTCCATTTCCACCTGACGGTGTATCCTCAGCTATTGTCGTATCTCCACCTGACGTAGTATCCCCAGATGTTGTTCCATCTCCATCTGAAGGTATGTCCCCAGCTGTTGCTCCATCTCCACCTGACGTAGTATCCCCAGATGTTGTTCCATCTCCACCGGAAGGTATGTCCCCAGCTGTTGCTCCATCTCCACCGGAAGGTATGTCCCCAGATGTTGTTCCATCTCCACCGGAAGGTATGTCCCCAGATGTTGTTCCATCGCCGGGTGTTGTCTCTGTAGTTGTGTCCTCTGAGCCATCGCCGTCATCGGCCCGCATTAGTTCGGGCATAGAAGATATAGCTGAAATCAAATGTTCGATAGCATTTACCTTCACAAATCACACAGAATAACATCTTATTGAGACCAAGACTTCGTGTGTAACGAAATTCGTTGATAAGCCAGCGAATTCTTATGCACCTGAAGGTTGCTTATTGTTGTGAAGATATAGTCAAATACGTCAAAGAAAAATGAAAATTTCATTGGAATTTCGTTGATCACATTTGACAAATATTTCAAACAGGATTAAATAAAATGTCAACAAAATGTCAATAGCTCTTAAAGTTCTCGATAGATTTCTCTGAAAATTGCAATAACTACTATTCAACATTTGAATGTGATCGGACAAACGGTTCGTTACTTTCAACAAGTAGGAGAATTTGCATGTGAGCACTGTTATGGCCTTAGTGTGTGTGCTAAATTTCAGATCGAATAGTTGATCGGTGTGACCTGTAAGTGCTCACAGATCACACTCTCAAAATGTCAAATATTATGTTATATTTTAGATTTGACTGAATGATTAGTTCTCATTACCGCCGCAAAATGTCGAGTCTCGCGACTACGAGAAAACGATTTTTGTTTTATCTATTTCCAGATCATACTTCGATGGCCAATATAAAAAGAGCCAATAATAAAATAAATATACCCTGAATTTATGTTAAAATTATTTAATACATGGTAATGTTGATGATATAGGGAGATACTAATGAATGGATGGATGCTGTCGTTGCCTGCAACTGAGGAAGTGAAGATCATTAGGCAGCAGGTAGCGTAAACAGCCGCGATCGAACCCCGTACTCCGGAGTGGCCATTATCTAGTATTAAGGGGAAGAAAGAGCCTCTGAATGAGGACCTCATCAAGAATCAATACTCAATAACAAATTAGGACATTTTAAAGTAACAAACAATGCGAGGAACCTTAATGAAATTTCTCGCAATTCAAATGTTGACCAATCAGGATATTCTCATTTCAGCTCCTGGACGAGGCTAAATTGGCCTCCATCTGAAGCAGTCGAAACATGTGGCTGAAATGGCTCAAGCATTGGTTGGTTGCCTTTATTCGGTTTATTTCAGTCACAGAGGAGACATTTTAAATCCCCAGCAGGGGCCATTTCAGCTACACTCATTTTAAAAATAGCTATTCAGCTACACTGTAGTGTACTTGCAATTAATAAGAGAGCTGTTCTCAAATGAAACCAAAACAGCCCTTAAAAGAGGGGCCGGTTGGAAGCCATGTGCTTCCAATTTGGCCTCAATACTATTTTGGCTATACTAGGTTCATTTTGGCTTACACTTTGTACTGTACTGTGTTCAAGTCCTAATCTACATATATAATAACTGAGGGGGTGATCGTCTCACAATGACATGGAATTTGCTTTGGAAATTGCAAAATCTTCTTATTTTCACACATGTTATATAACACTAGAGTAAAAATAGATTTAAAAATCTAAACAGAAAGTACATGTTCTTAATAAGTAAAGTTTTTCGCGTTATTTGTTTTTATTTCATGTACTTCACCCAGTCGCGATGGTATAGGGCCAAGTGGGAGAAAGTTTGGTTAGTGCGCTATCCAGTCCCATGATCAAGTTCTATAATCAATGTATAGGTAAATTTATCAGGGTATGGAAAAACCGGCCCTAAACCCATTTCATATTGGGAGAGTTGCTCAAGGATAATTCACAAAATACTAAAATATTGTTGGTACCTATTTTAAACTAGGAAAACGCTCTGTGTAACGCGTTGATGAGCGAGCACGGCTACGCGCAACACCTTGAACCGAAAATATGTCTATCGAAAATATCATTAAAAGCCAATAATTCTTGAAATTCGTCAGACTTGTAGGTATAAGAATCTCCAAATATTCCTAAAGTATTAGTCCCAATAGCCATGCAAAGTTTTAAGTTGATCGATTGAACCTTTATGATTAAAATGTTCCTTGTTAAAATTCAAAAATCATAGGATATATTTTAAAAAAATATACCTGGGACCACTCATATGATAAAAGTGTGTGTACTTACACAATATTAGACGATCTGTTGAATGGTCATATCAGTTTCATACGTTTGAAAGTTTCTGCTCTAACTATCTTGGAATAAAAGTCGAAGAAGCCGTGATCAACATTTTCGAGAAATTTGACAGATAACACGCAAAATGTCAGTAAAATGTCAATAACTTTTGGATTTAAACACAGATAAGTCTGAAAATTGTCAAAAATACAGATAATGTTGGTTTCAATGACCATGCAAAGTTTTAAGTTGATCGGTCATACGGTTCTAGTTTAAATTTCAAAAATCATATGAAAGATTTTTTTAAATTTTAACCAATGGGAGGATTTGGCTGAAACTTTGTATGATTGGGTAAAATGTTAGTGGTAATGACTTGTCAAAATTTCAAATTGAACGGGCCAACCAATCGAAAGATAATTTTTTTTAAATTTGAACCAATAACGGGATCCCGTTCAAAAACGATCCCAGGGACGGCATAGAGTACGTTAGTATGTGTACAAAATTTCAGATTGATTGCTTGAGCGGTTTGACCTGGGGTGTGACCACAAAAAAAAAAAAAAAACACACAGAGAAAGTGCTATAAGAGTACCGTGGTGACGCTCTCTACGCTCGCTCAATAATGTTGGTCGATTATCTGGAAAAATGCTGATCGATTGGCATTGCAATCGAAGGTAGATTTTATAATTCTACTTGTTTGAAATGCAAGCAGTGTTGAATCCAGACATTTTTCTCGGGAGGGGCACTTGAATAGTTGGGGGTGGCATATTTTTTGGTAGTTGGTGTTTCGGGGGGGGGGGGGGGGGGGGGGGAAGTAGAGTTAATTTATGAATATGCTTGCAGTTGTACAAAGCACAAAGCAATTATTATACGTAATATATTTTGAAAAGTCACAGTGGAAAACAGGGGGTTCGGGGACATAGCCCCCGAGAAAATTTTTGATCAAGGTCATTCGTTTAGGTACAATTTAATTTTGAATCGCAGTGTATAGCTATTTTGGGGAATTATAAATTGCAAAATATCCAAAAAAATGGTCTAAGAGATTTAAGAATAGGTAAATCTAGTGAATTTATCAAGATATACATGTCCGGGGCGCACAGCCCCGGAAATTTTTTGGAATTTTAACTCAATTCTAACCGTTTTGGAAGGTTTTAGACATGATCCGTCTATTTTTACATGTTTTTTTCACATATTATTTTGAAAGTATTTTGAATAGATATTTGTGCCGGGGGGCACATGCATACCTCGGGGGGGGGGGGGGGGGCACTGCCCCCCCCCCCCCCCCCCCCCCCCGAGGTATGCCTGGATTCAACACTGAATGCAAGTAAATTGACCACTGTGTTGTGTTTATTACACAATTTGTATGATTTATACACATTGATCAGATCAGATCCACACAAAACTCACCTATTAAGAAGATAACAACCTGGACCATCAATCCTGCTTTCATTTTGAACATCTGATCAGTTAATACGCCTCTTTTAATATTGAGAACCCTCGTCTAATCCAGTTTGAGCAATTCTGAAAGCTCGCTGTTAGCTGACAGTCCTTGAAAACAACAACATGACTGATTAAGTATACTTAATCGCAGTTACCAACAAAGAACGATAACAAACAAGGTATTTTTCTGCAGAATTCTATGAGCCGATTTTAAAACTAATACGAAATGTTTTAAGTTATGACACGCTATACCGATAGGCTAGTCAATTTCTAGGTCTTTAAACAAACAGTCTACCTAAATATCATAAAATGTCGTGACCTTTTAAAATAATGAAGTTTTCAGATACACCAATGCCAATGGACACAAAATTTGCGCGTTTACCCAGGCGCGTAGGAACTTTATTTTGAGTGGGGGGGGGGGGGGGGGTCAAAATTATTGAGGATCGATGGATGTCAGGAAAGGCCATGCGCCGCTAAGGAGGTCTGGGGTGCTCGCCCCCCCCTCTCCCCCCCAGTTAGCCCCGCAGGGCCTTTTTTGAATTTTTGATAGAAATGAATCGAATTTGAAACTATTAGGTTATCATTCCTTTCAAAGAAATTTAAAATGTTTAATGCTATGCTATATTCTGTGAAAACTTAAGAAAAATTGCTGTTATAGAATCACCAGTACCCGCAGGGGATTATTTTAGTTTTTGATATAAAAAATAATCGAATTCGACGCTATTTTGTCATCCTTTTCAAAGAAATTTAAAATGTGTAATATGCAATATTTTTGGGGAAACTTTAGACGAAATGAAATATAATCTCTAAATTTTGTTATTGATAAAATCTCCAATGACCCCGCAGCCTAGTTTGAATTCTAGTGAAAGAGAATCGATTATGAATCAATTTTGGAATACCTTTTAAAAAGGTTGAAATAACCAACAGCTATGCCAAAAAGCAATAAGAAAAATCTGTATAATATGTGTTTCGGTATATCAAATAGTTTAACATATAATTATTAAATTTTATTCATGAGGATGATCATGTTGGACAAATGAGTAAATGATGTCTCATTGGATAATACCTCTGTTCAATTAGTTTTGCAAAACTTGAGAAAATTTTGAGAATTCATCCTCATAATGAAGCAAATCTGTGCATGTTTGCATCTCTTAATCAACATTTGTGTATCTGGAGGTGATATCTGGGGGTATTCTCTGTCAGGGAGGGGGGTCCGTTCCCCCTCATTCCTACGCGCCTGTGTTTACCCACATTATTGGTGAATTGAGGGAGTATGGGCGATACGCTCAACTTTTGCGTTTGCATACTTTTATATGGACAAGGGTTTATTAAATAAGCGATGATCAAGGTTAAATCGTACCTCAGAGGTAGAAGGCCGGATTTCTATTTCAATGATTCTTGACGTGAGCTACAAATCAGTAATTCTGTCTGCATCCAATCATATTTGTAATAGTGACACGATTGGGTAAGAGAATAACTTCAATATTCACTAAGGTATTTGTGAACCTCGGTCAAATCATAAATGCCTACTGATAGAGCTTGATGTGCAAAAGAGTGCAACGCAAAACTGAAATAATGGACTTCCGCCGGTCTTCTACCTCTTAAGGTAGTACCTTCATTATACATATACAAAAAAATTAAATCTTGAAATTACAAGTTCAGAAAACGTTTTCCTACATTTCAACTATATTTAAGTATAAATGAATCATAAAATGTCATTTAACTTGCAACCCCTGTCGTATAGCGAGGTTTCAATTTATTGCTTTCCGAGAATGAACAAAACTGTAACACAGGAGGTATAGGGAAATCATTTAGTTTTTGGTTGATAACTTTTAAAATAGCACACGTTGGTATTGTTTTCAATTTTTTTCCTAATAGAATGTCCAACTATCTATCTAGAAATCAGTTTTTTGAAAAAACGTTGAACCTCAGTAAAATTAAAAACTCAAAAATAGCATGGAAATCGTCATGATTTTAATGGCCCCCATAAGACTACATGTTAAAAATAGGAATTTATAACTACAATATCTCAAAATCTAGACACGAGAAGTTCTTCATATTTCACAATATCGTGTAAATAGTGATTATTGATACCTCTGCCAAAAATAGGCTTATTTGGAAGATATGAGATATCAGTTGTGCTACCTTAGCCCGATTTACACGGTCACATTTATTGAACAACTTCTGTGTCACGGTCTTTGGCACAGTCTTTGTCACATTTCTTGAAGGAAATTAGAACAATTGTTTTAAGTTCGGTGACAGAAAGTTGCTTCGTGTAAATGCAAAGAAGTTTGACACAGAAGTGTGGTACAGAAGTTGTACACTGTTAGAACGAAGTGTCTTACTTTTTATTTAAGACATGTCTGAATGTGTAAAAAGCGTGTGAAAAGTAAGACGTTCAGTTGTTTGCTTGTGTTCCGGTCACAAAAGTGTTTGAAATTCGCATCTGAAAAAATGGAGCATCTTAAAATATATGTTTTAAAAAGACAACCTCTGAAATACCGTTTTAGAAAATTAAGACATTTATAATATTCAGACACATCTTACTTTCAAACCATTTGAATTTCTGTTGATTAAAACGTTTGGCGCATTTAAGATGTTTCTCTTTTTAAGATGTCAAACGTTATTTCAAATGGCGTGATATTTTCTCAGCCAATCATCAATGAGATACGGATCACATGACCCAAGCCACCAAACAGTCATCGCTGGAATCCCGGAGTCGAACCAGGGTCACTGGCTTCACTTAGGGGTGTGACTACGATCCCGACAGCCGGGACTTTCAGGTTAAAAAAATAGTCCCGACCGTAGGTTTTACTGGGCAGCCTAAGGAATAAAACTCTCTATGGGTAGACAAATTCGAACTGGGCAACTTAAAAAAAATAACTCTATGGTTAGGCAGAATTAAAACTTGTGAAAATTACAAATAAAAAAAAATGTGCTCCCGGCCGGATTCGAACCGACGACCTCTTCCACCGTGGTCCAGTACGCTAACCATAGCGCCATCTGGACGGTCATACTGAAAGCCGTTCTTAACCAGTATATAAATAAACAAGGCCAGTCGGGACTATTTTTTTAACCTGAAAATCCCGGCTGTCGGGATTTTAGTCACTACCTTCACTTAGCTGTGGGTGGAGTGAGTTTATGATCAGTTTGTATCAAGTACTACACTTGTTCGTGTGTAATTGTGTATTACCTGTGTCATCAGTGTTTCATTTTTGTCAATGAAGAGAATAGTAGTTGAGATGCGTCTAAAACTGAAGCTAAAATATTCAGGTTAGTGTTTTGTCCGAACGAACATTTCCTTTAACCTAACTTTTACATGTTACTTTATTGAAAATGGCAAATATCATTTTCATTCGTTTATTTGTATTAAACTAACAGTTATGTTTACTCTTTTGGCTCCAGAGGTAGTTTACTTCATCTTCAAGATCATTCATCGACACATTGGCTCGGTACAATCTCCAACCGATTTTAGCGTCGCAACGCGTCTCAAGCAGCATCATCGGGATGGGAAATAGTCGTCATCTATCAGACACACCGCGATTCTACTGTCCCTGCTGAAATTCTGTGACTGCTGAGATCTACTAGCTGTTCCACTAGTTGTGCTATGATCTTTCATGCAGGTATGTAAAAGTTAACTTCCTACTAGATTTGATGTTCCGATGTTCTGAATCTGCTCGGCGGTACGGGCGGTACGTTCAATATTCAGTAGCTACCTATTATTTACTCGGTGTTTTGAATCTCGGCTTTTGTTGCGGTATCTGGGTCATTCCATGTAACTCGGTAATGTTTGAAAAAAATATATTAACAAATAAAATTTAAAAAAAAAATATATATAAAAAATAGGACTGTTTGCAAACATGGCTTTAGAGCTATGATGACATACTTTTGTCAGTTATTCTATTTTTTATAACAATTGTTGTCTTTTTAGGCTATAATTTAAAATTATCTGGATACTTTTATACTATAAAAATCCATTTTCTCTAGTTGCTATAAAAAAATAAAATTGTAGCTTTCCATAATATTTGATGAGTTTATATTTTGTTTCAGAATGAGTAAGTTGTCACAGTCTTTATTTATCTAGCTTCAGTGGCGGCTATTACAGTGTGCAAGGTGTGACAATTGCACACCTGATCATCCAAGAAAATTATTTAAAAGTGCTCCCTAATGCAGGAAGTAGGAAGTTAAATATTTTGTCTAATCATTTTGCTCTCCAAAAGACGTAAAAATGCATCAATTTCAAACTAAAGATACAAAAAAATCCGGGGTTATGCGCCCCGGCCCCGCATCTGCTGGGGGCTCTCCTCTTAGAGTACTTTCTTCTACGTCCTTCTATGTAATTGAACACCTGTTGTAAAGCCAAATAGCCGCCACTGTCTAGCTTTTAACTGATTTACAATACTAATAGAACAATACCTGTACACGAGTTTAAGATATATTTAAAATTAATTATATCTCATTACAAACTTTAATTTTAAATGTCATATTTTAAATGTTCTATATAAATTAAAATTTATTAAAAATAAATCCCAATTTAATTTCCAGGTTTGGTGGGAGGCAGCTCCGCATGTTTCGGAGACGTGTCAGTCGCTACACATTACCGCTCGCCAACGGACATTACTAATCGAGGACTCCTCGGGAATGGAAGATCGGTTTGCCATGAACAACATTCAGGAAGAAAGGTCTCATCAATTCACTGCCTTCGATTTCCAACTCATCCTAGCAGAATACATCCACAAGCGGACTCCTGTTTCTGAACTGTAGTGGCGGTGGCGTATGTATCAAGTAGCATCGATCGGACTTTTTGACGGTACTGTAGCATTTTGGTAATTGTACGAATGCACATGAAAGTAGCTAATAATTTTGACAGTCTCCTATTTCACATCTTTGTGGTACACTTGGCACAACTAAAAATGATTGCTCAATAAATCTGGTGCTAATAGCCCCACTGTTGTTCACTGTGCACATTATGATATTTTGATATCGCATGCTGATATTTTTACATGAAGTTTATTCGCTTTCTTGATGTTTAGAATAAGTAGTTCAATTTGAAATCCCTTATAGCTTACTTTTCACTTGGTACATTCTACGGTAGCATGCGCTACCATTGCAACCATTATTACCATTATTTGCAATTTTATATTTTTTATTTGACATCTATGAAAATAGTCCCTAGTTCAATTCGAATGCTCTTCTAGCTTACTTTTTGGTACATTGTACGGTACCATGCACTACCATTGCAACAATTATTACCATTATTTGCTATTTTATCTTTTTTATTTGACATATATGATGTTAATTTCATTTGTAACTAGTCCCTAGTTCAATTTGAATGCTCATGTAGCACATTTTTTAATCTGAATGTCTTCCGTTAACCATACTACCATACTATTTGCAACACATTCCTTTACTTGATTTTTGAAAGTAATTTTATTTCATGCTAATTGAGCTTCCTTTTCACTTGATACACCTTATGTTACCTTGACTACATTATTATTTGCGAGGTAACCTTATAATTTGTTTGCTTATTCATGAAATAAATGCATTTGCTGGTTAAAAGCTCACATTGTTTCTAGTTTCAGATTATTTGCCTGAAAGTTTTTCCATTTCCCGCATTCCTCCTACATTCAAACGCATTTAAGTATCTTAAAAAAGTAAGATGTTTTCATAGTAGGGGAATTTCAAACACTACTGAGGAGAAAGTCACTGATTTTTAAGACACTTTGATTTAAAACACTTTTATCCGTTTTTATTAAGACTGCAGTTGTTTTTGCTCAAATGCGTTTTAAAGTCAAACACTTTGTTATAGCAGTGTACAAGAAATTGCACAGTGTAAATGGGGCTTAATAATAGTAAGTAAAAAACGGAAGTCCATGTCGGGATTTGTCCCCTTTCATAACAAAAAATATCAAAAAGAAAAATTAATAAAGATATCAAGGTACTACATCAAGGTACATAATTTGTGAAAATTTCGTAGATGATTTCGTTGCTATTCTCCTACATGCAACCAACCTTATACTCTACTACTACAAATAAACTTTAAGGCCATTGTATATCACGTGACTTTATTTCTCTACATCCGATCAAAAGAAATAGTTACCTATGAGTACATACCTTACATCGTTCATGTTGAATAATCCAAGGTGATTTATGAAGAAAATTCACTGCATACTGGAGCTTATCAATATTTGCAGTCAATAATATTTATTTTTGCAGTGGTTTAATAAATAAAAACAACACAAATATCGTGTATACCAGCGGTCGCCAACCGGTGGTCCGCGGACCACTGGTGGTCCGCGAGAAAATTTTGGTGGTCCGCAGAGAAAATTGGAAGTTTACTTTTAAGTTTCCATGCAATTTATTTAATTTAGAAAAATGGCACAACACAAATGTATTGAATTCGGACATGTTTCAATACGTAATAATGCCTTTACAAAGTATCTACCTACCAACTATACGTATTCACTAGCTCTATAATGAAAATAATATCAGTTTCCGAGTATTTTTCCAATACCTATAAGAGTTATTTTAAACGCTTTTTCTGGAAAAAAAGTTGGCTGAAATAGCGTAGAAACGCGCCAAATGACTTCCTGAAAACCAAAAATTTCCGGGGCTAAGCGCCCCGGACCCGCTTGGTGCTGGGGGGCCCTCCCCCCAGACCCCCCATTGTCTCCCTCACCAATCGTATTTCCCGTCATACGTATTTTACGCGCCTGAGTGGTCCCCGAGATATAAAATTGTCATATAAGTGGTCCGCGAGGTCCAAAAGGTTGGCGACCGCTGGTGTATACGACGCGTGTGAAGACTGTCAAAACCAAGTGCTGTTCGTTTAAACATTACATTCATAATAGTGGATATAATTAATATCTCAACATTTCGTTGGAAAGAGGAAGAAAGAGCGCATGTTATATATTCTGACATTGCGTCAGGTTTGTGATGCATATATGCCTTTTTATTAGAGTAATGTTTGCTGTTCTTGGCAACTCGTAGAATTTCCTTCAACGTCAGGTCTTGATTTGAGAATATTTATGTGCAAGGAAGTAAAATCATCTAATATGTTATTTTCGCAGTTCTTTTCTGCGTAGAATTAGTTCCAACAGATGCGTCCTAACTTATCTGATGAGGGAGAAGTCTTTGTTAAACTGAACCCTTCCAATAGAAAATGTGTAGCTTTTTGGTTAAAAAGTCACGTGATATACAGGGACCTTAATAACCAATTTTTAGGTGATACCATGGACCGAACTAGCTTAAAATCATTATAGGCTGGATAGAATAGTAATGAACTTTTGTAAAAAAAATGACTCGTAATTCGTTTGACATGCAAAGCGGAATACGCACAAAAATAAAATGCGACCCGTGTGAACCTGGCATGCTGTGTGAATAGTGACAATTCTTTCATGATAAAACAAATCTGTGAAATAAATCAATGGCCGATGAATCTTCCGTGAGAGAAAATAATTTATTGATGTACCTATATGTCCAACATACATGATTTGGCCATTGAGGCCCAATTTTACAATACCCTGCAAATTTAGTACTTTTTTGTATGTGTTCAACGTAGCACTGTTCTGCAGCTAGGCTACTGGCGAGACGGATGTCTAGTATGATGATGATTGAAGAGTAGATAAGGATGGAAGATGGAAGTAGGGTACCTTCCCAGCATTTGCCTTGCGACATACGAGGGAATACCACGAAAAAAAACCAGTTGGTAATCGGGAATCAAACCTCGGACCTCAGGCCCAAATTTAATAAATAAATACATTGTATTGCGGTAAATAAATAAATTGTATTTGTAAATATATTTATCAATACAATGTACAATATTATACAATACAATTTTACAATTTTGCGGTAAATAAATAAATTGTATTTGTAAATATATTTAGTACCATACAATGCACAATTATACAATACAATTATACAATTTTGCGGTAAATAAATAAATTGTATTGGTAAATATAATTACCAATACAATGTACAATTATACAATACCAATACAATTTTGCGGTAAATAAATAAATTGTATTGGTAAATATATTTACCAATACAATAAATAAATACATTGATACATTACATTAAATACACAGTATTGCAGTAAATAAATAAATTGTTGTTAAATTATATTTACCAAAATTGTATAATTGTATTGTATAATTGTACATTGTATTGGTAAATATATTTACCAATACAATTTATTTATTTACAGCAAAATTGTATAATGGTATTGTATAATTGTACACTGTATTGGTAAATATGTATGTACATTGTTTGTAGGCACTTAAATAATCATAAATGTCAAAGTTTTCCCCAAATACAATGCATGAAATTATTGAGCGAGCGAAGCGAGCGTCTCCTTTTGGCTCTTTTTGCATGGACCTCTGTTTTTTTTCTGTTGGGTGAGGCTATACAGGTCACAGTTTTTCTTCGATCGAGCTGAAATTTTGCACACATGTAGAGAAACCTTTTCTGTTTGCAGACCCTAATTTTTTTGAAATCCATTCATTGGTTAACGTTTAAATAAACATCTCCTGATAGGTTGAAAAATGAAAATGGTCTTCGATAAATCTGATCAAACTCATATTTTACATGCTCAGTAAGACCAACATTGTCTCTTATTTTACAAAATGTTCATCCCAATCAGTTAAGAACGTATGAACTTATTGACATTTTTATTAGCCGTCAGAAATGAAGTATCGAAATGAATGTTTTCCAGTGCGAATAGACTTGAATGTGATTTGCTATATGTACCAGGGTGCTTAGATGCTATTTTCAAGTTTCGATGAAAAACATATTATACTTTTAGGTGAAATATGGTTTTTACTGATTCCCTCAGTTAGGTGAATTAATATACTTTTATGTTGATTGCGTGGATCTTATTTCAATTCAATATGGATGCATATTATGTTTTCTTGCGTTGTGTACGCATTTCCGGTTCGAGAATTTGCACGTACCCGTGCTCGCTCATCAACGCGTTACACTGAGCGTTTTCCTAGTATACATGCATTGATAACATCGAAACGAGCGTTTTCCATCTCCTCTCACATTCCCGCCACATTTTAATTTTCTTCTGGTACACATTTTTGTAGCTTGGGGCAGCACCTCTTGGTTCTGAGAGCGAGTGAGTGAAAAAGAGAGAGAGAGAGAGAGAGGGATCTTCAAAAAATGGAGGTGTTATTGCACTCTGTGTGTATAATTTCATAAAAAATATAATAATTAAGTTTATATTATCCGAAGCTTATTCGTGTTTTACGGGTTGCTTATTTTCCATCTATGTTACGAAGGCGAGCAGCTTAGAGTTTTAGAAATGGATAGAGACAGACAAAGGTAGGTTCTCCTCTAATAACCTTTTGGCCTGTGAGTATGGGGTGTCACTGCTACCACACTCTACCTAGCCTACCTTGTAGATAGGTAACCTACCTTACTACTAGGAAAACATTAAGGTATTATGCTGCACTAAGCCTAAGTAGGTAGGTAGGTAGGACCTAGGCCTACCTCGCTGCATGGAGTATTAGGTACTACCTACCTACTAGGAGAACACTCTGTAACTTGTTGATGAGTGGGAGATCATATCTACCTACCTACTACAAGCTTACCTCCGCGTTTTTGTTCTCTTTATTTGTACCTATCCTGCAAAAGGCTAGAGATGGGACATCGAATGGAAAATATCGATATATCGAATCGAATCGAATCGAAAGCAAAATATCGATTCAATCGATTATCGAACCAAAAAAAATCGATTTATCGATATATCGAATCGATTTTTAGTAAGAGCTTACAGTGCAAAATTCAATAATTTTAAGGAGAAAACTGTTCATAAAATTCAAAGTTGATTATAAGTCCGTGTTTTTGTTTCTTGAACCAAAGAGCATGCGGATGGAACGAGAGTTGAGACGTCACAGATCAGATTTATGCTTAAAAAAAGTTGGCGCGAGCGCTCGGATTTGATAGAAGAACGATTTTAGTACTCTCCAATAGCTTGGAACAGGAAAGAATCACACCCTCGGAAACATAAATACAAGATCAAAATAAAAAAAATTATCTAGTTTAAAATTTATAACTAAAAAATGCTAAAAACAATGCATTATTAACACTTTTGCGAGGTCTGTAGTTTCGATTCGATTTTTCACTGAAATGAATCGATTCAACGATATATCGAAACGAAAAAATCGATTCAAAAAATCGATATATCGATTGAAAAATATCGATATTTCAAAAAATCGAATCGAATGTCCCATCTCTACAAAAGGCTTTGCATTCAACCGATAGATGGCAGCACAGGCAGCGGTTTAAGAGAGTACCTACCTAGGTAGGTAGGTACCTGCGAAATAAAAACGCGCAACCCGAACGGTTCGAACCCAGATCCTTCGACCCAGACACTATGCTTTAACCAATTATGCTACCAGGGCGCATTCTAGGGTATTATCGTTGCTATTATCGAAATATTATGCTATTACCTATCTATTGTCCAGGAAAGAAAACTATTTCATTTACTAATTAGTAATTTTGTGATTTCAGGATACACTGCAATGAAGGAGGTGATGTTAGAAAACCGCAAGAAATCAACAGCAACTCTTCATTTAAAACTAAACATAAAAAAATGCGTGGAAAGAAGCGGTGTGCTTACCTTCAGGAGTGGCTTGACAAGTCTTGCACATTTGATGAGGAATCAGAAGGGATGTATACTTCGGAAACGGAACATAATATTAATATTATGAATAATCCGTCCTATTGGCCTTCTCACACTGCTTTACCTAAAGCTCATAGTCAAGGGCTATTTACCTCTGTTTCCAATCCCACGATGTGCCATTATTCCGTTCCGTCCATGCCCCTTGGTTATGCAATCGAGCCAGTCTCGTTGCCTGTTTACGCGATGTACCCGCCCTCAATGCAACCTGCACAGAGCTGGCGGCCTGGGTCAGCTCAGCATCCACCTCCAGCCAGAGACCGACCTCAACGCATGCCGCGAAACATCTCCACTATTCCGCAAAGGTGACTGACTGACTATTTGAAAGTAGCTAGTACATAGTAGGTACCTACACCTAAGTCCTAATTAAAGTAGACAAAAAATACTTTTTGAATGGTTTAAAATGTTGAGTGTTTGCTAGCTACAATTGCCTTTTATTTTTAGTTGATCGATACCTAAAATAACTTTTGTCTACCTACATACAGAATACAAATTTGCATTTTTTTCTTAGTCTTATTCTGGGTTTACTTCTCAAGCCGAAGGCTATACAATGTCTATGCTTCTGGTGTGGCTAAATGAAAATACATTTCAATTTAATTGCAATATTTTACAACATAACTTGCACTTTGTTGTTTACTGAAACAAACACTACCGCAACTTGACTGATCTATAAATATATGCAATTACGCATGACACAGGATTTTCAGTCTTTCCATTCTACTACCAAATACCTACTACTCATTGTGAAAATACGAACTTTCTTCATACCTACTAATTCCCAGAGGCTATGTCGCCAGCAAATATAAGGGTGTTGATATGTTGAACGGCACATACCTTCAGCCTTGTGACTTAGGGGTGGGCGTGAGATATAGGTACTGAATTCCTTACCTTTAATTTAGGTAGTTATTTTCAATGACTAACAATGGCTTTCATTTCTAGATTGTCCTGGAATTCTACCCATCAAGGTGTGAAAAGCGTCCCCACCACTCAAGTGCCAATAGAATTGCTGTCTCAGCCCGTTGACCCGAGTCAAGACTTTGCCAGCTTACCACCGCTGATCGAGACTCACGAATCCGGCTCTTCGCAACGACGCTTCAGCGATCCAGGCCTTGGACCGAGTCCAGTGGGCAACGAAGCCAGCGAGCCGGGATAGTTAGTACCACTTCTTTCCTAGTTTAAGGTCAATTTGAAGGGGGTATCACCGTATCATACTGGGTTGCAACCTGGCGGGAACTCGCGTATGGACCACGTGATCATTCTGTGCATGTGAAGTGACTAAAATTGGTCTCTCTTTGCACACCTCGTTGCAACACAGTGTGATTCCCTCTAGATTCTGTAATAAATATAAACATGTTAAAAGAATATAATTATTGCTTTAGAAAGTAAGAAGTATCAATTGAATGGTTTGTTTCATTTTGTATGATTATAAAAGGAGAAGGGACTTAAAGTTTGCTCTTGTATGTTTGTTTGTACTGTACATTGCTGCAGCTTCGGACCAGACTGATACAATCAGATTTCCACCGAGAGAAATGTAATAAAACATGAGTACCTACCTATATATCTACCTACCTAGGTAGAATGCACAAAACCCCGACCAGGCCAAATGGACAGGACAGTAGGTCTATGCAACTGCACAGAATTCAGTAGATTTTTGCTAACCAATCATAATTTTATCACATTTTTTACTAGCTGGGCTAAATTGAATATGTCAACTTGCCCCTTTGAAAATGCAGAAAAATTTGTTCTTGCTTTCTGTTAATCCTCATCTTTGTAAATGAACGTGTAATCTGAATCCTTGACTCTTATTCTCAGTGTGGAGAGCTCTGATTCTGGAGATTCGCCGTGCAGCTCGTCAACAAATGCCGGTGTTGTTATCAACCTGGTGGAGCAAGTGAGTGCACTGCGCGACAGCAACAAACAGTTGTTCCGTGAGTTGCGCGACACGCGCAGCGAGTTGCAAGCGCTCAAGCTGCAAGCCGCAGCGTGGAAACTGCCGCAGACAGAATATCAGCCTGGACTGCTCTCAGGTTAGACATCTCATTTCATAATTTCCACTTAATAGCGTTAGTTACGATTAGCACTTGTGTGACGCAACAATATCCAATACTTCGGACAAGCGATGCTAAAAAATTAAAAATATCCAATCAAGAAAGAAATTTGTGTCCGAATTTCCACTGCACACTTGAGTTGTCAATCTATTTATAGATTCGTAACAAACGCTATACAGGATTTCAAAATGAACTGAATACAGATTTACCCGTCTAAAACATGTCTGTCTGTCTTATAATTCTGTAGGTACCTTAGATGCATGCAGAAGGCCCAATATCCATTTTAATGAGTCCAGGGGCCGTATTCTAGAAATGTTTAATTCCCAATTCTGATTGAATCTGATTCGGTGCAATGTTAATCCTTATGGCCGTGACCGGATTCCATCAGGAATGGAATTGGGAAAACGTTCTAGAATACGCCTCCTGAGGAGAGCTCAAAACCCAGTAACCTACATAATTATTCCTTCATCCAGTCTTATTTGTAATGGTGTGGTGACACGATCCACTTGAAATGAGAATACCTACTTTAATATCACTATATTGGGACTTCAGTCTATTTGCAATTCATAGAGCTTGATTTCATCATGCCAAATGTGTGCAACACAAAATCGAAAAAATAGACTTCAATAGGTACCTTTGATTCATAATTAATTACAAATCATGTTTCAGCTAGGTAGAGCTATTGCTTTTTCTTGCTTTCTTGTCTATTTTTAATTTAATTCATACAGTAATACTAACTTTCTATTATTAATTTTAAGAACACCTCCATTATAAAATACATAAGATTATTTAAATTTCCATATCTTTATTTTTGACAGGTAATGTACAGGGTGTAATTTCATTTAGTTATGAATGTCTTACGGAATTTAACAGAGTTTAGTCTGGTTTACAGCGATTTCTTGTGGGAGTTTTGGTCCATATTGTCTGTTATTGTGAAAAGTGGACATTTTGATGATTACTCTTCTGCTGAACATCCTTGTTGCTGCCTGAAAGTGATTTCTTTCAATGAAAACTGTTTTTTCAAACGTTTCAAATGTTCAATTTTAATTTATTAGGAATGTTTTAAAATATCTTACCACTGATGGCAGGCACTGCCATGTCTGTGTCCATCATAGAACTGATAATTTGAGAACTTTTAATCAACTGGAAAGTGGTGAGTGCCAGCGCCACTCCTGAGAGCACTGCGGTTATCGTGATCTCTAATATGACCTCGGAGATGATGCGTAACATTGTCCCCACTAATGGCTTTGTCAGGAGGTCGATGATGAACTGAACCGGACTTAGTATTATGCGAAGAGACACCTTGACAATCTGCTCGGACTGTGATGATACGCCATCGTCCACATTTACTTGAAACAGACTCTTGAATTTTTCTATCTGCATTAATGTGTATGCCACCAACTTTCTCCAACGACTTCCTCTTCTGTCTCGTGCACAGGACATGTCGTTTTCATTCCCTTGCATTAGGTTCTTACGACTTTTGGTACTGATGGGTTTCACAATGTTTTCCATAGATGACTTGTACTGGTTAAAAGATAGTGGGCATAGATGTCAATCTCATTTTTTTGTTGGAAATATCTCATTATCTCATTGATGTGAGATACATATTTAACTTTTCCATTCTACCTGTAGTGAGTTTTTTAATTTTATGAATGAACGGTGCTGTATCTATGGGTACAATACACATTCCTTGTTGTTGCTAGCATTGAGAACAATGGTTTATTTAGAAACTAATTTTTATTTGATTTTAATTTTTAAATTAAAACCATTATTATATTTTTTTGTCTTTTCAAAAGCAAATATTTATATATAAGCCAGGGAATGTGTGCTGTTTGATGTGGGAACAACACCAATGTCTATTTTATTTCTACTAAAACAACAAAACATATATTGTGCTTTGTCAGATTTGGTGCGGGAGGTACGAGAAGCTGCTCGTGTACGTGAGGAGGCTCTGCTTGCCCGTGTGCGTCATATTGTTGGGGACACACACTGGAACCCTTCACCACCTACACCGGCACAATCTCTTCCAGATCTCAAACCAGTGAGTGGAGGCTTGTTGGCCAATTATACCCATAATTATTATCATATGCATTGTGTAGTACTTCATTTTAGAAACAGTCACCTTTTGGTTTTACACCTAAACAAGTCCTCACTAGAATATATCATTAGGTACTGACTTTCTTTGCAGCTTTCCTTCTATATACCCTGAAACAATGAATAAGAAATCGAGGTAGGCACCTACCATGCATTTGGTAATTTTTTCTATCAAACTCTTCTTGCAGCAATTTCAAACTCATAAAATGCAATAAGTCCATAACCTAATTGAGTGACTGATTGGGCTTAAAATGTGTAAAATTTTAGATAATGTTGGTCTTGATCACCATGCAAAATTTGAACTTAATCGGAATATTTAGATTTTCGACCAATCAGAAGATATTATTATTTAAACTTAAACCAATGGGGTTGTTCACTGCCATTTGCTCTCACTCGCAGCGCTAGCGGCAGTGGAGGTGTCTCTCTCTGATTGATTGGTCTCTGAAGCCAAGATCTATGAATCAAACTCCCGCCAAGGTTTAAAAATCTTCCATTCCGCTAGATGCATTTTGATTGGCTCTTTATCGGCATTTTGATTGGTTCTTATTCCGATTAGGACAGCAACGCCAACTACAATAGTTTTGCGTGAACAACCCCATTGGAGGATTTGACCAAAACTTGGTAAGATTTGAGGCAATGTAGATCAGGGTGCACCCTGTACATAGCAAAATAGATGACAAAAAAAGTCCGTGCCAAATGAGCAAAGAGGAGACGCTTGCTTCGCTCGCTCAATAAATAATGGATATAGGTACTTAATTTTTAGTAAGAAATAATTATTTTTCAGACTTCGGTTCAAGTGCCTGTGACTACAGATTTTGCTGCCCAATCAAATGTGGACGAGCGATTGGAAAGAATTGAGCAACATTTGCAAAGCCTTCAATTAAAGACAAGGTAAGCACTTCAAAGTTTATTGTTAAATGTTAGTAGAATTGTAATGAGCAAAAGACTCACTCTGTCAGTTTAAAAACACAATCCAAGATTGCCATTTGAATTACACTTCAACTGTAATGTTGAAAAAATGTGCTAATTCTCCTGATTTTGTTCTAGTCCACAAAACTACCCACCAAGTACTGCGAGCCATGAAACAAGAGTGACACCGGCAGGTACTTATTGACTGTTGTTCACTTCATTCCGTTCCTGTAGAGGTGTAAAGTGTCTTATGTTTTAGTGTTTTGTTGTCAGGTGCAGAATCAGCTCATTTGATGCCTGAACAACTGGTTAGCCTTGAAAAGGAGAAGATGCAGCTAAGATATGAACTTCAAGAGGCTCTGAATAGTAGAAAGGTCGTGGAAGTTCATGCTCAAAAGTGAGTTTTTGCAGATATTTAAATAGAGAACATGGCCTCAGATATCGTTAATTAATTTTTTAATTTCATTAGGTATTGATAATTATTAATTAATTGTGCCATACATAATCCCTGAAAAAATTAAATGCTTCTCATTTCTAGTTCTGAGATAAATTGAGTTATCGTGTCTTTTTAAGCTTCTAATTTTTATGCACGGTTTGATTTAAACAAAAATATTTCTGGTGGTCGGTCTATGGACTGGACGTATCATCAGGAAAAAGAAACAATACCAATAGTACTTTCATTATTTTTTTTGGCTATATTGAGTGATGGCACCACCTTAAATTGAAGTTGAGAAGAGGTCCTTGAGATATTGGTTGAAAGAACAAAGAAAGTAGGTAGTTCATACAAGTAAATTGCTGCAGTGTAGTTACTAGTTACCAACATTAGCAGTCATTTTACACAATCTGAGATGCACTTTCATGGCACTTTTGAAAATAATAAGTAAAGGCATTTGTAGTAGGGATGTTCAACGATTATTTTATTTAAATCGATTATTAATTCGATTTTCGTAAATTAAATCGATTAATAATCGAATTAAATCGTATTGATATCATCATGTTCAGGGTGGTCATCATATCGTCTTTTACGGCAATATTAACCTCAACAATGAAATGTGTCCAGGAAGTCATTCATTTTTACTTCAAATACGCTGTAATGTGCCGCAATTCATTTAATCATCACTGATAAATGGTAATGCGAATTAGATATACACATTGAAACTTGGGAAAATACACACAAACATAAATTTATCACTAAAATATTACGCACACAAAGAAAAATGTGGACAGAATGAAGGCTGCCATTTTAGATGTTGTAAAATGCAACCATTTTCAAGGTGGCAAATTCAAATTGATGTAATTCGAATATTTGTACTAACATCGATTAATCGTTTTGAATGTCATAATCGATTAATCGATTCGATTAAATCGTAATCGTGAACATCCCTAATTTGTAGCATGTAACTGGTGTTTGCAGTCCCGTTCAATTATTATGGACGTCACCGTCACCCGTTCACAATATACAATAGAGTTTTGTAGCTGTTCAATTTACGACACACTAGTCCTAAAGTAAATGCTTCCTTCTTACAGACTGGAACGTCTTGTTGGCATTCTTCGGAAGAAGATCAACGGTTTGACTGCAGAAGAATCCGCACTCGCTTCTCTTGACCAATGTCCGAGTTCTCTGGAGAACACTAGCGAGTCGTTAGCGAGTGTGTGTAGCAGCTCAGCAGGCTCGACCCACTCCCCACATGTGACTATGTCCGGCCCCGTCACCGATCTATGACCCCGGCCCAATAGGTGGCGGGCTGTCGGGCAGTTCATCGCTGCACTGCTGCTCGGACTGAGGTCAGTGTTTTGGTACTGAGCAAGGGTCGGCCATCTTGATTCATCATAGCTTCACTAGAACTTGCAATATTTTTTTAAAGACTTAAATTTTTCTTGTTTTTCAAGTTTTATATTTGAAATTTTTTTATAGCCTTAAAAAAGAATACTACATATTTAAAATGTGCTAATAATTCTGAAATCTAATGTAGTGAAAGTCCACATATAGGTACTACATAGTACATACTACTACTAGTAGGTACATAGTACATACTACTACTAGTAGGTACATAGTACATACATACCTATGTAGGTGCATACTGTTTAATATGGTACAAATCATTCCAACGCAATGGAACTATGATCATGGGACTATATTATCCCTCTAGTTTTAGCACAAGGAATTTTAATTACCACGTAGATAATGTGTATAATCTCTGATAAATATTACGGTCTACATTTTAATGAATCTTCCTTATTAAAATAATTTGCAGGTGTGATGAAGGGGAGATTCCTTATGTCAAAAGTTATTATATTATAATTATATTGGGGTTAGGCAAGAAGGGTGCTTTGTTATACTACTACATAAATGTTCTGGCATGCATTCACAGAACTTCATTGAGAGACATGATTTTGACTTCATTTCATATTAAAACTAAAAGTGATTGATCTGTCGAAGTTAGAAGTTATTGTTATTTAGAGGTATAGGTACCGAGATCAACATTCAATTTTAGTGTGGCAAAAAATAAATCACTCAAGTTCGATTGCTACAAATTTGAAATTAGAGTCAATAATGTCAAATTTTTGTTTAGTATTCATATTCATCCATTCTCGAAACTTGTAAGTCTAGTACAGAGAAAGTGTACATAAGGAGAAAAATCTTTGAATGTGAAAGGCACTTTCCGCACCAGTTTTTCAATTGATATTTAAACTCTTGCATACTTTGGCAACTGTAAATACTAAATTGTAATTTACCACTATCTTCAAACATTTTACTATGTAATGTACATAGGTACACTAGGTTATTTATGTTTTTGTTTTGACGCCACAGGTATCTAACCCATTTGCCATTAAGGCACTTGTAGGTAGTACATTATTCTTGCAATTCTTTATTGGGGGTGAGAATACCTAGGTACTACATTTCATGTTTTTCTTTTAGTTTTACAAGAAACTGTACCTAAACTTTGTGCTACGATACCTTAACAGCAAAAAGAACCATAGAAATCTTGTTGCAAATTACCTCACTATACTTGCATATTATGTATTTTTAGTAATTTACTGTAAATTGAAAAAGAAAACAAATGATCTAAATAAAGTTTTATGTTATGATGAATATGATTTGTTACTCGTCTGGACTACTTACCTAACAGAAAAGGACTGATCCTAAACTATTTTTTTATCATAGGCACAGTTTTACTGATCAAAGGCTGATCACGTGTCGTGACAACTCGAGGTCATTTTGCGCACATTAATTTTTACTTTTAACTTTGTTGATAATAAGTGGAGGACATGGGGAGGGGTCGATATCACGGGCCAGATCTGGGGGAGTCTGAAACTGGTGGGAAAGCACATTCAGAATGGGGACAGACTGGGGACGAGAGAGGATTCAGGCCGGTGGGACTCAATATCAGGGGTATTACCATCTTGAGGAGGCTGGCCCGAGGGGCCCTCGAACTTGGGGATGTCATGGGACTAGGTCGAACCTAAACTGCACTTAGTTGGGACCAACTCGTAATGTGAGTTGGCCCCTTAAGCCCCACCCTGTGTCAAGGGGCTGATTATTGTGATACTACAAAACAATCAGTCGATGCAATGTTTTGAAGTACTATATACAGTGTTGGGTAAGTTCCTCAAAAAAAGGAACTAGGTAGTTCCAGTTTTAGTTCCTTTGATCAAAAAGGAACTAGTTCCAGTTCCTTTCAAATAAAGGAACTGGAAAGTTACCAGTAAGGAACTAAGTTCCTTTTAAGTTACTCCAAAAACAAATATAACGTAAAATATGTTCCAAAGTTTTTGGAATGCCCTCCAAAAACAACCTGGATTTTTTTTAAATTATCCTTCTCTAAATTGAGTGAGCAAAGTGATCAAGTAGTATATTTACAGAAATCAGGTAAATTTAGGAAACCACAAAAAATTCTTTATAAATTCTGTGCAAATCAGTCATAAGATACTATATTTCTATTCGAAAGGAACTTAAAAGTTAAAATATAACTTAAAATATGTTCCAAAATTCCTTACAAAAGGAACTTTTTAATATGTTAGTTCCCCTAAAAGGAACTAGTCAGGACTTAGTTCCCAGTAACTAGTTCCTCCCCAACGCTGTAAACATATATAACCGGCCCCTATTTTTGAAGGGTGTTTGTCTTGTGCGTCAGCTACATGGCATTAGAATACTAGTTGAAATATTGATTAGCGTATTATAATAATAATCTTCCTCCCGGTTCCAAGAGTTGGGTCGGGGGGTGGCGAAGCCACCATTACTAGGGCCCGGACTCCTAAGCTAGCTGGCCAGGCTTGGCTCTTCCTCTTCGTTCTTCTTCTCTACCAGTTTTTTCCACTTCTTCCTGTCTTCCCACCACCTTCCTTCTTCCACTTCTTCCCACTTCTCCAGTCTCTCTTGTACATCTTCTGCTACCAGCTCTCTCCACTTTTCCCTCGGTCTTCCAACTCTCCTTTTATCACTTCTCGCAGCTTCGAACTCCCGACGCGGTATTCTCTCCCTCTGCATTCTCTTCATGTGGCCAAACCACCGTAGCCGCTCTCTCCCCATTTTAAATGCCAACCTCTCTACCTTCAAGTCTCCTCTAATCTTTTCACTCCTGATCTTGTCCATCTTAGTTACTCCTTGTATGCTTCGTAAAAATTTCATTTCTGCTGCCTGCAACTGGCTCTCCTCCTTTCCTCCAATCGCCCACGTTACGGAACCATAGGTGAGTATTGGCAGGAAATAGCTTTTGAAAAGGAGTATCTTGCATTTCTGGGGGAACTGCTCATTCCAAAGAAGTTTCCTGACTAACTGGAAAAATGTGTTAGCCTGTTGTACTCTTGATGTTATCTCTCTTCCTATTTTTCCATCCTTAGTTAGCCAGCTCCCCAGATACTTAAACTCTCCTCTCTCCGCCAGTTCCAAGCCCCGTAGCCTGATCTTCACATTTCTTGTTGCCTTCCTCTCCACTACTAGTGTCTCACTCTTTTCCTGACTTATTCGCATACCGTATTCTTCAGTCATCTGGCTCCATCTATCAATCTTTTCTTGAACACATTCGCTGGTTCCTCCCCACACTACGATATCATCTGCATATACCAGTGTATTCGTCTCCTGGTCTTCGCTTGGTTCTACTTTTCTCAGCAGCTCATCCATGACAATGACAAATAGTGTCGGGGAAAGAACGCTGCCCTGTCGAAGTCCTTCCTTCACCTCAAACCATCCTGACTTCCCCTCCACTGTTTGTACACAGCTCTCGTTCTTCTCATATGTGCTCTTGATTCTCTCAATCAGACCCAATCCCACCCCCTTCCGCTTCAGACATTCCCATACTTTCTTCCTTGGTAGGCGATCGTAGGCCTTTTCCAAGTCTAGAAAAACCATGTACAGTTTTTCTCCACTCTCCACGTATTACACGTATTAAAAAATCATATTGAATTGATCATCATCAATTTTTGGAGTAACTTCATTCACTTCACCCACCCCGGATACCATGTCCATAGCAAATCAGCCAATGAGTCTGCAGCCATATTATGTATATAGGGTTTTTAGTGAAAGGGGGGTTAATAGGGTCTCTGGGATTTTTTCGGGATATTGAAATTCTGTCTAGTGGTAAACCTACTAAAAATAATTTATCTTGTTCAATAAAAATATTATGTAATATAATTTATTTTCCAACACTACAATAATATCCATTGATGTTTTCAAAATATTAGTAGGTGTTAATTAAATGTTTGTCTTGACGACGGGGCCGCTGCCATGCGAGCCGCTTTAAATCTGCTTACTGGGCGACTGGGCTCGATATAAGCAACTTGCTCCTCAGATAAAAGTTCCGTCACATCTCGTAACACCACACCGTCTCTCCGATTCGCCACATTGTCATGAGCAATATTGGACGGAACTTCTGAAGCAGTGGGATTTAGAGTTGCAGTTGCTCGGATGTTTTCACTAGTCTTAGGAACACGTTTTAAAATTGACTTCACTGTCTTCGGGAAAATGGTGCAAATGTCGGCAGGACTTCTTATTGAGGCGCTATTATCGGTGTTTGATTTCACAATGGGTTCATGAGGAGAGTGAGTGAACTCTATTACACTTGGTTCATTGTCCAAATCTTCGCCATTTTCGTTGGGCAAGGATACCACATTCACATTGGCAAATGAAACTCGACGCTTTTGTTTCTGTTCTGGATTAATATTTTGTGGTTCTTCTATACTTGTCAGAGGTATGCTGATGGCACTTGTCAAATCAGTTAATGATTTTTGAGTATCTGAATTCGATTTAGAAGAGGCGCGTTTGGCATTCAATCTGAAATAAGAGAAAAGATGTGTAGGCATGTGACTGTGAACTTACTAACACTAATTGGGAAAAGTATTTTAACAGGAATAATTCTGAATAGTAAGTTACACCGTATTAGGTATTACAAACCTCTCCAGTTCTAGCTCCAGTTCCTCTTGCAGCTCCAACTGGTCAAGTTTGTTCCACAACTCGTCATCTGTTGATGTAGGTGGTTCAATCTCTTCTTCACTGGTTTGATTTCGAAGGGATTTGAGCTTTTGTCGGTACTTCTTTTCCTTCTCTCGGTGGTGTTCTGAAAACAGATTTAAAATAATCGAATAACTTCAGTTCTTTAGTCAGTTATTTCAGTTATAATTATAATTAGAGATCTGTAACTCTGACATTTTTTTAATGTTGTATACTATACCTCGCCACTGTGCTTCAGCTTCTTCATCGTAGGGCTCGACGATTTCGCGTCCAAATGGATCATGCTCAGAAATCAGATCACTTCTGCTGCTCAGCAAGTCTGACTCCTTTTCAAGATTGCTCAATGCCTCGGAACACACTGAAAGAAAAGGATATATTTTAGAATTGTCAAATAATTGTCAGAGGTAGGCTAGGCCTACCAACTTGTAATTCTTAATATGCTTACTCTGAATTCGTCGACTACATATTTCTGAAGCAAGTTTGGCGCTTTGCTTAACAAACCAGCCATCTCCAATGTTGACGAGTATTTCATTTGTGTGAACAATCTTTCCTTTCATGAGTGCCTTTTTACCGATTGGAACCATTACATTGCATGTTAACGTGTTTGGCAACGTTTTAAGGAAGGATAATAGTTTCTTGTATTCTTCAAGTTTTTTTGCCCATTCTTGAACCTGTTGCGTATTCTGTTGTAGTGCCTGGAATAGTTCGGATAATTAACATGGATTGCATGACATCTCATGTTAGTACAGACATGGAAATAAGGTAGGTATTCGTTAAACGATCCTTCCCCCTCCCCCAACCACATTCAAACAACTTTGCTAGTGTTATGGGTTGAGGGGGAGGAGCCTAAACTAACTTAAATGCATGGAAAGGGAGGAGGAGCGTTTACCTAATATATTTTTATGACTGTACCTACCACTGACACATGTGCATCTTCATCAACTGATGAAGCAACTGATTCTTGAGTGGAAATAGGATGTTGGTGTGACAAGGCTAAAATGATGCCAATACTGCAAGTGGCAAATGGCACACATTTTTAAAGCATCATAGCCTAGGTACATGTTATTGTTAATGTAATGCATCGTACACGTCAATATGTAACATGCAATAATCGATGGAATCGAGACCAAGGACTTCGATTAAGCCAACAGATATATGCGGATAGCCGTCTCTTGTTTGCATTAATGGTAAGGTACCTTTCATTACTCACGCGTTAAAGAGTCCTGGGGACCGCTATGGAAACTGATGGTTGCGTCAAATTTTCCCAAAATACCTCAGTCTCCCCAGGGGCGGGAATTATTAAATTCCTAATAATTTAAAAGATTAAGGTCGAACAGGGGGGTTCGGGAAATATTTGGTTCAAGGTCATTCGATTTCGTGCAATTTTGAATCCAGATTAGGTAGTTATTTTCGGGAAATATAAATTACCAATGTCCACAAATAATTTCAATCATTTTGGTAAGCTTTTGACATTATCTGCCTCTTTCTTTAATTTTTTGTTCACATAATATTTTTCTTAGATGATGCTCTGATTTCGAGGGGGAAAAGTAAATCAACGCGTTTCTGATAAAATTACTGCAAAATTAAAATCAATTTTTTTAAGTAATTTTTCATGCGCAAACATAAAGTTCAGGAACAGAATGTATATTAACATATCATGAACGAGATTTATTTGGAGACATAACAAAACATTAGTCGTCGTTTCCCCAAAAATTATTTTATTTCTTCCGAGCTTGAATATTGGCCAAGTAACATGATGGCACAAAATAATAAATTTTCGAAAAATGCTGAAAGTGCCGCCATGTCGCTTACGCTGTTCTTCAATCGACGCTTACGCCTAAAGCCGGCCCTGGGGGGTCATTCACGAAACTTATTGCCGGTGTTACCGGGGGCGGCCAATGTTAATATGGGACTACGAGCTAATCCGAGCTAAACCTGCTTTGTGAATGAGGCCTCTGGGCACTATCACAGCCAATCAAGATTCTAGGGGACCTTGGCATTAAAAGCAGCGAGGATAATAACTACGATCACCACACTTTACAGGGATCGGAAACTGTCTGACTAGCTGGCCATGTGCTTGGTCACCTTGAACACAACAATCATAGAACAGGCGGCTGTGATGTCAATCTCGTTACACATGTCTTTATCTCCCGCCAGAACATAATTCAAATATTCGACAATGCGCTATCATCTTTAGCAGCGGCAAGTTTGAGAAGCTCTTTCAAACCTGGCGGCAATTGTGTGAATCAAATTAAAACATTCCAAAATCGTACTTTTTTTAAATTTCGCGGGTCACCGGCCGGAAGTAAACGGGTGCAGGAAGTCATCAGGTGCAAATCGGCGGCCCAAGCACTGGGCCGCCATCATTTAGCATTGGTCTTATGGGAGTGACGTCACTATACGCAGACAGTTTCCGATCCCTGTAAAGTGTGGTGATCGTACCTAGATAATAATCAGATGGGTATACCTATAGTAGGTAGTACTACCATAGACATTGTATAGCGTACTACCCAGATAGGTAGGTAGGTACTATCCAATGCTCTGATCATGGAGTTATAATTCCTCTGATGAACGCACTCACATCTAGAATGCACGCGCTATCCATAATTATTCCAAACCTAACATAACCTCCAATAAATCTGGACAGGATACGCTATGTTTCTACTTACATCTCTCTGGGTTTTATGAAATACTTCTATGATATCTGCAGGAAGAGCATTTAAGTTATCGCCAAATGACTCCATCAGATATATAATGACCTGTCAAAAGACGACTTTTGTCTTCTCAATGATTCGATCGACACATGCAGTACAATTTACTAGGTCAGCTGACCGAGCCAAGGGAGGAGCCAAGCTGCATGGGGGAGGTCTATCTTCACATAATTCCGGCGACAACATGGCCGCCATCAAAACCGAACATTGCCGAAGCCGAAAATATGATGACACCGCTCTCATCTGTCAGTGTCAATGGTTGAGGTTAGGTTAATGTGCGGATAAGTAGATAATTTTATTTCATAATAAAAGAACCAGCAATATATTATGAAATACCCACATTATGGAATAAATACAAGGTAAATTCTTCTATATTATTATTATTTAATATCACCTAGGCGTAGCCAATAAACTCTGGTAACTATCTGGTAACTACCTATGTTTACCTAAGGCTAAACATAATATCATGATAAAAGCACTGAACCACTGTAACTATACAATAATAACAAATTACCTCACATAAATTCGTAATTACTAATTATTACCTATGTAGGTAGTATCTACCTACTTGAGTACAAGCGACAGGTTGTGTTTGATAGAATTGACATAGATACCTACCCATTGATACTAGATAGAACGTTGAATGGAGTTCAGTAGGTCTCTATGGTTGAATAGATAAATTGATCCTAATATGTCATAAATTAGTAGAGACATTAATGATGAATACTAGTAGTCATATACCGTTACCGTCCTAGGTTTTACAATCCTTGGTTTTACGTAGGTAGTAGGTTCAACATATGTATTTTTACAGGTTTGCTGATGTAGGTAGCCTGCCTGACTAGTCAATTTCCGACATGACAATCTCCTGCCATCCTCCACATGTCAGCTACTGCACCAACACGATTACTGCACTTCATGGCTGTCTTACTTTTCTTGCTCCGTGATGGTAGGTTTAAATACTTTTGCTTAACTCTGCAATGGAAAGGCATTAATTGTTATTTAAAAAATATAATTACAATAACTTTTCACACAACTTTTTTCTTTTAAACTTTTAATTTTTGCATTTAGGTATGCTTCAATTTCAAATTATTTTATGCTGTAGTGTAGATAAGTACCTATCACCCTCACCCACAATTTAGTTCCTAAGTAAACTGAAGAATATTTGCAAAAAAAACTGTGCTGAATGAACAGTCTTTTAAAAGCACAATGATCATACCCCCGTAAAAAATAAACTAAGTAACCTACCTCTTGGTAATGGATATGGTATGCCGTAGTTGTTTTGTTGTGGTACAGGAACTAGAAGATTGTGTGTCTTGGAGAAGTAAAAGTCCCTCATTGGATTTAGGGGATGATTGTGTGACGTCCTTTATTATCATCTCCAGTCGTTGCGCTGCACTATCCAAAACAGTCTTATTTGGCATAGTATACGACAAATCCATCAGAATCTTCAGTTTCTCTCTAAGATGAACTTGTGCCTTTAAAACCTTTTCTTCTGATGGCAGGTTGTCTTCAGGAGTGCCGGACAAGTTGTCTTCAGGAGTGCCTGACAAGTCGTCGTCGGGAGTGGTTGACATGTCGTCATCAAGAGTTCCGGACAAGTTGTCTTCAGGAGTGCCTGACAAGTCATCGTCAGGAGTGCCCGACAAGTTGTCTTCGGGAGTGCCTGACATGTCTTCGTCAGGAGTGCCAGACATGTCGTCGTCAGGAGTGCCGGAGAAGTTGACGTTAGGAGTACCGGCCTCATTGTCTGTGAGGGTTGTTCGTCTTTCTGGAGTTCCAGCTATGATTAGTGTTTCTTCGTCAGAAAGTGAAGGTTCCGGAATTTCTTCTGCATCTTCACCAGAGGCTTCTATGCCGGGTATACAGCCAACAATACCTGAAAAAAAGTAAAAATATATCCATTGTCTTCCTGGCATGTTGTTAAAATTAGAAATGGATGAAAATTAAATGAATTGGAACTTGTATAGGATTCATTTTAATCCAAGATAATTGAAGTAGTTATTATTATTATTTATTTTCTATTATTATGTAAGTATAGGTAGTAAATGTATCTATAATTCAGGATCATTAACTAACATTAAGTTCATTTCATAGTGTCACAAACGCCTCTGTGGACTTATCCAAAACAACCAGAACCAAAACATGATTTTGTTTTAGGCTTCAGTTAAAAAAAACGAAAACAGTCCACAATAGCCCCACACTAGTCCGGTGTTAGTGAAAGAGTGGCTTTCATGTTCAAGTCAAACAATGAATCTACATCTAAGCAATATTATTGGACTTCAAATGTAATTACTATGTTAAAACTATCTCGGTCTAATGGGGACAGTATATAGGGGTCCAGTACCAGGAGGTAATGAAAGTACTAATTACCATAAAGCGCTACCAAAGATAATTACGACATTCATGTTAAAATCTGTCTGTGAGAATTTGCGGAAAAAATCTGAGTCCATGTCTAATAATAAATCTCACCCCTAGATTATAGGTACCTATCACTTAAGCCTAAGTATTAGTACATTTATTTAATAAAGAGTAGGTACTGAAAGTAGGACGTACCAGCAGAATATTGCATATCTACTAAGAAGTATGGATTGTTCTTGTATGTGTCAGGAAGACTTTCAAATGACCAATTTGGTTTGTAAATGAAAACTGCACACATGTGTTTGCACGGTAACTTCCATTTTTGAAAATCAAAACAGCTGCAAGATGGAGCATTGAAGTCAACTATGTAGTTGCTGTCTGTGGTGTTCTCACTCCGGACTGTAAATATCCCACATTCTGCTTCCTCCAGACTGTCAAATGATACAATCAAGTTCAATTTGTACTCTGTTTCAGCTGTTTTGAATCTTTTCCAGATGTGCTTGATGAAATTTATAGGCCTGTTATGAAGAAAGTTTGGAAGATTGCTGTTGAATGATTTATATTTTGGATCCATTTGGGCATTTGAGCATATGTACTTTTTGATTGAGTCAGGTAGAAACTGTTCAAGAATTACTCTGATCATTCCGGAAAGAGTTTTGTCAAATGAGTGGTGTAAGAATTTGTGTTTGAGGATTCGGTTTTGATTTTCTATGCCATTGTTTGTCGTTACTTTCCAAAGAAAATCCTGGGATTGCAGTGCTGGAACCCAGCGGTGTACATGAGGTATCCACTGCCGTGAGAAGTATTCCTGAGCCTTGATGTTTGATGTGAAGGCATCGCTGGTATTCCAAGCAGTGAGGCTGTCTTCATAATCTGTGATGTTGGTTGACTTTGCTATTGCTCGCCACAGTTGCTTGATGGTCATCTCACTGCCTGGAAGAACATTTCCACTTTTCTTCAGCCAGCGATTCCAAGCTTGCTCGCGGTGGAATGCGCACAAATACACTGTAGAATTGGGGAAAACATCTTCTACAGCATTGATCTCCGCCTCGGAGAAATCAGTCATGAAAAACTGAGGGTTCCATGAGGCATTCCATGAGGAAATCATGTTCAGTGCTTCTTTTATATTCTGAGCTGACTCGGTCTGAACCACAAATGAAGCCACTACTGTATATCCTACGTTGGTCTTGACTGCAATGAAAAAGAGTGGCAAACTGTACTTTGTGGTCTTGTATGTGGCGTCGAGCAAGGAAATATTATTTCCATATCTTGCCATTAGGTCTTGTTGCCACTTTGTTTGATGGCAAAATAAGAGTGGAAGTGTTCGACTAGGAGTAGATTCATCCTCGGTTTCATCAGCAGATTCATGATAGGGACGGAAAAATATATGGTCTAGAGGAGATTGTGTCTTCCAGGTCTTGATCATCTCTTCCAATGCCTCTTGATCAAATTTGTTCTTTTTTATTTGGAAGTTAGCCTTGTACATGTGATTAATTATGGTTTTATCAGTAGGAAAGTAGCACCGGTTTAAATAATGGGGAGGAGTTGAATTCTTGAACATGTTCAATACGCATTCTTCCAGCTGGATTTTGATACTGCGTATAGAGCACACATTTCTCTGTACGAGTTCTCTGATCTTTGCCTTTAGAACTGGATGAAGTTGTTGATTTAGGATTGACGATATTGTGGGATGTGAATGGATGCTTTCTTTGGATACATTAATATACACTCTTTCTTCTGTTTTAATCAGCTTTTTGTTGTCCATGTCTTCCTTAAGCTGCTTGATGAGCTGCAAAGTAATATAAAAATGTACTGTTTAAAAATAGTATTTTTACTTGTTTTGTGAATCTAGCCCCAAAGCGGTTCATTACTGAATAATGGAAAGTGATGTTACGATCCTTTCATTACCTACCTACCTAATATAACTATGTACTCTATAAACTGTACATTACATAAATTTCTTACTAGGGTCTTCTCGCGGCTCTTCTTGTTTTCTTTCATTTCATATCCAAGAAATACTTTAACAATTTTAATTGTCAATTTCGCAGGACAGCCAATCCGCTTTGTAGATTGAATCAATTGACGTCTTTTCTGACCAGATGGATGATCATCCTACATTGATACATTATTTACAGGTTGTTACATTGAATGTGAACTGTCAATTTTATTAATCATTATAGGAATTCATCTAGTTACATATTGATTATAAAAGTTTATCTGAAACATTTTTGTTTTTTAAAAACTGAAAAAATATTTTGTACCTACCAGATGAGGAGGATTGGCTGCTGTAGACTTATCAGAGGTTTTGTAGTTGGATCCTTGTGAACATTCCATGTCATAATATTTTATTACTTGAAAGGGTGACCCAAAAAATGGAATGTTGCAGTCGCCTCGATCGAAGGAGTACAGGAATCTTGTGGATTCTACAATATGTAGGGAGTATGAATGTAACAACGTACGTTATAAATAATGTATATAATTGACTTGTTACATAGGTTCATGTTATACACTTTGTGATTTGTGCATTTTGTATGAAATATAATAGGTAAATGTGAAAAATGGATTTGAAATAAAATTAAAAACAGAACAGCGATTGAAACTAGTCTGTTGTTATTCATGGATAACACCATTATGATTTATGAATGATGTTAACTAGGTACCTACTACATCAAATTTTGAGAAATGTAATCTGAATAAATCATACAATTCAAATCGCAAAACATGCATGCCAATAATAAGTATAAAAATGTGAGTACCACAAGTGTTGAATGGAAATACTCCACACGCTCAATTTCAAACTAAAACTGACAAGCTAGCAGATAGAAACCTTTCTTGACAATTCAATTCAGTCAATTCTTGACTGAAGTTGACAACTCAATAACAATTAGTAGGTAGGTACCTAATTGTTAAAAATTGATACAATTTTATTTAGGTAGGTACCTACATTGATACAAACTTGACATTATTGTCGGCAGAATGATCATGGACTAGGTATGCCATGTAGGTAATTACATAGTTTCGTGAAAAATAGTAAGTACTACCTAACTGATTTATTCGTGGAGTAGGTAATTGATTCATGTTTGGAATTAAATTATGTTTGTGCTGAATGGCAGAAGCTTCTTGTTATACGGTGTTAGACTAGCCGCTACAGCATTTACCGAAGGTTTAAAGTTACATACTTTTAGATTTCATAGCTTTCTAAGTTTATGTTAGTACCAATAATCTTCTACAGGTATAGAGTTAGCAATTATTATAATGTTTGCAAGTACAAGTAGATACTAGTTATTATGAAAACCAAGCAATCAACCAACCTTTTTCCTCTCGTTGAATGCTATTTCTTACTACAAAAGAATATCCCAACTTTCGAAGGTCTTCATTAAAAGAATTGAACCTTTCTTCACCACCACCAAAAAACCCACTGTAGGAAGATTCATGGCTAGTGAAATTAGATAAATTAGCCAAGAGTCCAGGAATTCCTGTAGTAGACATGTTTTTTGACGTTTGCAGTTTCCGCGCCAAATGTCTGTAGTAGTCACGTGGTCACTCATTCGACAATGTTCGGTTTTGATAGCGGCCATGTTGTCGCCGGAATTATGTGAAGATAGACCTCCCCAGCTGCATGATGAATGATGATGATCGTATAGCCATTAGCCAATGGAATCGTTTCATTCCGGACATGTTCCAATCCAAACCAAAGGCGCCAATTTTCAAAGTTAACTTAACACTAATTAGTTAACATTAGTTAACACTAATTAATTCAGTGTATGTAGGATAGAATAAATGTTACACATTTTTGTTAATGCAAATATTATTATCAAGTTATATATTTAAGACTGTAACAATGTTATCTATTAGGAATCTATCTCATAGTATTGTAACTTTTACTGATTAGTACGCTGGACCCTATTGGTCACCCATGTATATTGGTCAGCCATCAATAAAATGATTTTCTCTATTCATATAGTTGAAAATGATTGAGCTATTTGATTGCCCACCCGTGTTATCTTATGGCAGGTAAACAATCAAGTAAAATAGTCATTTTAGGCCATAATTTACAGGGCAATAAGGGACAACTAACTGTCCAGTAGTGGGCAACTATAGAATAGAATATTATTTTCTTCTTTTGCCTTCGACAATACATAAAAGGCGAGGTTCACATACAAGTTGTGTTCTTCCACCCTGCCTGATTTTACTTATAATATTTACAATAAATAAATTTACCATTAATTCTAACAGCCATATTATAGGCACCAAGCGTTCATACCTCCAGCGCCACTAGCGAGAGAAATCGGCAAAACTGTACGGGAAAGAATCTTAAATTTTACCATCTCTCATTAGTCATTGGTTATTGGTAGTGGCCATACTGAGCTCAAAATAGCTCAGAATTGGTAAAAGAGAGGAGCAAACTAATACTTTTATCAGATTCAATGGAATTTTTGACACTTCATTACATTTTGCACAGCGAAATATCCTGTGGCGTATTATTGTAAGAATGCATACAATGAGTAATGTTTACTAACTGCTGCAACTAAGGGTAGGAGGATCCCGTCACGAGTTGCTAATTTATACCACACATGGCGCCGTTTCTCATAATACTTACATAATTTATAAAAATGTATTTTGATATCGTAATTTAAAAAAAAATGGTTATCAAGCGGTGGAGCAGTTAATAGTTATGCTCACAACAATCAAAATCTCACTTTTATTTCATTGGACAAATTGTTGTATGAAAACACGTGAGAGAATTTGAATTCGTTGGCTTTCATTTGCCAGATGAATAAACTAATGACACTCAAAGGAATACGAATACGCAAATAGGTATTTGAAAGTCTACTCGATACCAGAAAGGGTCGATACCACCACGTATTTTAAATTTTAATTCATCAAAGAAGTGATCCCATGGTAATCAGATATTATTTAAGATTCCAGTTTAGGGATTTCACAGGAGATGGGCATAAATCTAGGAATAACTACCTTCTAGGACCTTTAGTAGGAATGCCAACATAGGTTTTAATAATAAAATACAGACTCAAACAATATTATTTTAATTTTATTTTGAAATAAAATAACTTTAGAGACCATGATTAACAAATACACTTTATATCTAGAATCTATAATTGTTGATAATAGAACCTAAGTAACGCAGGTTGCTTGGAAAGAGTGCTCCAGTCCAAGTTCCCACACGTGGAGAGAAATATCAGGAGCATCGTGCAGAGACGTCGCCGACTCTGTCACAAACGCAGGTACAGATCTAAGTTGCGTGAGTGAGCCAAACATTAACATTACTGCACACACATTCAAAATGCAAATTCATAGCTTTCAACTGCAGAGGTGATTTCAATGGCAGGTGCTTCCATTATGATTGATTTAACTATTAAAATCAATAACAATACAATAGTATTATTATTTACAGTACATTGCAGCATTTCAGAATAGGTATTTAAATGAGAAGTCATTAGAGACACTTGCTATGAATGACTAATACCCAGCCCTAGTGGCAATGCTGCAGACGAAGTAGATTTGTAGAAGGATTTTTACAATTCAAGATCAATAGTTTAAAGGAGCAATTTCCTCAACAAGAAATGTGAAATAGCAACAAAAGTATAATGTACTTTCTGAGATGAGCAGTTTTGAGAAGTCATTAGAGACACTTGCTTTGAATGACTGATACTCAGCCCTAAAGGCAAATACAAAATATTTTGTTGCTCGTTTATTAAATGTATAAAAATATGTTTTACGATTGGAGGGAGGCACCTGTATGCTAATTTTGTCATTACAGTAAATTAATTCCGAGAGAAATAATAACAGAGGTAATTTGTTTGTCCCATTGCTGTAAAACTTTGTAATTTATAAAACATTTTGACAAGGCCAATCAATCCCATTTAATTCTGCAAACCTCTCCTTTCTCTACGCTACAAGTTCTCATTCATAATTGATAAGAGAGATGTAGTGTTGATACCAACATTTGAGAGGTAGTTTCAAATGGTTTTAGGCGGGAAGGACATATTTGACTACAGCAGAGACATTCAAACCAACTACTACTTGCCACACCAACTGCTAATTCATATATGCAAGTCAGTTGATTCAGCAATTCAAGTATATGATTAAAATTTAAAATATATAATATATTGACAATGTTTTTCAATTGTGATTGTACTTCATATTTTGTACACCAGTTATTTTAACGGTCCCGACTTAGCTAATACTACCTATGTTTATCTAAAGACTAACTACCAGATACCTACATTTTATTTTTTTCCATTATTTTCATTTACTAATCACTCAAATCTACATTCTTCACTTTTAACAATATTAACAAAACTGAAACTGTCGAGCATTATTCAGTAGTCCCCAAGTCAATCAATTAGGATAATTATTATTTATTGCAATACCTAAAGGTACCTTGTTTACAGCTCGACACGCCGACCTTGAAAGATGAACATAGTTTATCTTTCAAGGTCAGCGCTCCGGCGCTTCGGCATGTCCGAGCTTCCGAGCTGAGCCACCTGATTGGCTAGCGTCGAAGTGTCAGCGCGCTCGTGTTGCCAAGCTGTAACGTATCTTAATTTCATTTTATGGTCATCTTGGACTTCTGATTCTAGTAACAATATCACTAGATGTAGACGTGAGAACTTACTTTACTACCAGAAGTATACAAATTATATTTTACACCTAGGGCCGGCGCTTGAGCTGGGCGACAACCGTAATTTCCGGTGCTCAGCTATACTCCAAAATGCCCATTCGTTTTTGGAAATTACATATTTTTTTTGGGCTCTCACCCCAGACTTTAATGTGGTCAAAGGGTTTTGTAAATTGTTGTTTATCATCGTAAGGGAGAGAGGGGGGGGGGGGGGGGGGGGCACAATTTTCCATAGCGCCGGCCCTGCGTACACCTCCTGACTGACCAAACTTGTAGGTCTACTTTGATGCTTATTTTAATTTTAATGTTGTTTGTTACTACCAGAAAACGTTTTACTTTGGCAATAAGAGGCACCTGAATGAGTCCGATATAAATAGAAATTGCCTATGTCAATCCAAGAGAAAAGCAAGATAGTAGCTTAACTTATACTGTTTTAAAATAAAATGATCAACTTTGTGTACTGCTACTATCAGAGCTTGTTTACCGGATCTCCTTAAATCAATATGTAAACAAGTTCTGATTGTGTAACTGTACATATTGTATTTACAATAGGTACATGATATTAACATTAACAACTTACCCAAGTATTCCTAAGTGCTGGACATACCTATTTGTTTACTTCAATATCAGCATGTACTCTGAAAGTTGCTTGAATTTTGGTACATACCAAAATAGCAACCTAAATAATGTACGACAATAAAATTAATAAAATGAAATGATAATTCTTCATAATAAGCCAAAATATTTTCACAATTAGGTTGTACGATTGTTTGTATCAAATTGTAATATAATATACCATTTAGAAGAAAGATAGCTTTGTTGTTAGACATATTCCTTAATGAATATTAATAAATCCCACCCAAGAGGTTACCACCACCAAATTCGGACGATAACTCAATGTCAAAGAAAATAGGTCCTTATTTCAAAATTAAAATTTGAATTCAGAGTGTGCTGTTGTCTTGCAAGAAATTAATGTATAATTATTTTGACATCTTTGTGCAATGATGAAGACCTTATTTGCCATTGACATAGATTAGTTGACTATTCCATGAGAGCATTGGAAGCTTCTAGAGCGAATAACAAGTCGCGACCTTGCAGTAGACGCGTATGGTTACCAAGAGGCGCGTTCACATCGTAATCTTGTTGGTTCAGGTCGATAAGCGATGGAATCATTTTGCCAAACGGGTCCAGCAACGAGAGCGATTTCTTGCGCATGTGTCTCCTGTCATCGTCGTCCAGCGGAGTGCAGGGAGAAAGTTTTCTCTTCACTCCCAAACGCACGGTTTCATCCTGCAATGAGGCATTGGACATTAGCAAATCATAAAGGTTTTAATGCTCTAATATCTGACTATGACAAGAAGGAATAATTGCAAATGCACTACAATGGTGGTTTTTACAATGCATTGGTTATTGGCAAGCAGAATATACAGTTTTAACATTCTTAATAAATTTACGAAGCAGGAAAAAATATTACCTCAATGTATTAACTAGCCAAGTATTTAAAATAAAGATAAACGTAATAATCGAATATTACAAAAACTGTAGAAATGGTATGCTTTTTTTAGTAATATGCAGGGAAAGTAGGTATATATTGAATAAGTTAAATTAAATAAAAACTGCGGAAAATCTCTACTACGGAAAGTGCTGCAAAACATGCGGCAAGGATATGTCATACTTCTATCCAGCGAGGCCCTCACCTGACATCTACAGGGTCTAATATAAAAAATACAGTACCCACAGGAATATAAAAAAGCTTACTCTTTCATTATGTCGCTGAAGAAACTGCTATTGAAATAAGACTTTTATATGGTACGACTATACTATAAACTACCAATATTCTAGAGTACTATTCTTTAAGGCATAAGATCAGAGAATTTAAATGAGAAATGATCAACATTTCAAAATATACAAATATGTGCCTGTTAATTTAAAAATAAATTCAGTATTTTTTTTCTTGGTTCAGCACTGACAAGGTATTGATTAGAAAATTTATTTGGAACTAAATCATGCAATGGGATCAACAGATGGAGAGTGGGAAGGTATTGTTGCAAAAGCCAAATAAATTGAGTTTTATTTTTACCACAAAATATGTTTACATCTATGTAGTATTTGGCACCAATCAAGCAAGTGGTGGACAAATATGTATCAAATAAGAAATGTTAATTTTATTTTTTGTTGTGATCAGTAACCTGGAATATTAGTTGGCATGGAATTAAAAATGAGAGCAAAGGCTAACTGAGGTGGGATTCTATAACTCCATTGCGACCGCTTAGCAATTTCTTCCATAAGGATTAACATTGAAATAATTGCTAAGCGGTCGCAATGGAGTTATAGAATCAGGGCCCTGGACACTCAAGTGTCACACGTTCCTTAATTGACTACTTTGGGTGTCAATATTTATTCAATAAGGTGATTCAGGTCTAGTTGAGAGCCTATTTGTACGCCTTTATTTAATTTAATGAAAACTAAATCGCTTAGATAATTTTTACCTAATTCGAGAGCTCTTTACAGGTTAATTTGTTTTAAGATTCGTTTTAACATACAGTCACTTACTTAGGTATCATAATCAGTAATCACACTTTACACCACCCACCACATAAGAATTCAATCAAAATTATCATCATTCACTAATGTTCTACAACCAGAAAATCTATTCAGAAAGCGGGTAATTTTAAATTTCTATACACCACAACGAATGAATGAAAGTCTGGGTTATTCATTACTTTTCTAATTACACAAATCTATCACATTTAAATCTTGTTGTGGTAAGATGAAATAACAATCCTTACTAAGCTGCTTTGGCTGAGGGTAGGTAGTACATCTTTGGTAGTACCCTGCTCACAACAAGGTTTCATTCATGATCCAAAATCTCAATGTAATCGAACGTGTTTGCAAAGAACTTAATTGAAATCCATCATGATTCAAAACTTAATGAGTGTAAGAAGAACAAAATCAAAATCAAGATTGAATTCAAGGTCAGACTTTCTTTTAAAAAGAAAATGTCACTGTTTCTTTTTCTTTTAAATCTTTAATTTTAAAAAAGAGCTTACAAAATAATGCTCTAATTTTCATGTAGTACATAACAAGCATTTAAAGGTTTGACTTTATAATTGCCGCATTTTGATTTTATCGTGATTGACCTGAATCACGATTGAAACTTCAGTGTGAACAGGGTAGAACATGTACAAAGAACGTGTTGTGATATTGCATTCTACCTTACAATTCTTAATAACTCAAGCAATATTGCATCTTGTGTTACCTCCACAGTTTTGATCTGGGAACAATTAACAATAATGATCGAGGATTGAAAACAAAAAGCATTACAGTCTGTCTAATAACTGATTTTGGCCATCTGAAACACTAATATCACCACTAAATCTAGCGAAGCATGTTGACGGATGACAATAAGTTTATATCCAAGTGAATCGAATCCATGACACACTGCATAATTTGTACAATACAACAAAAACTTGAGCACATAATTGTGCCAAGTTTCTTCGCGTTGCTCGAATGTCAAAATATTCCTGAAAACGTCCCTGACTCACTGAGAAAAAAACATTGCTGTCCTGAGAGGGTTGCATATTGTAGGTAACCGATCAGGCATGATGAAAAGAAGAAAAGATATTAATGCAAATCTTCTTCACTCATCACTTTGTACAGACAAATCATTAATTTGGCATATCAGAGGTCCTATAGCTGCCTATACCTCAAAGTGCACTTTTGGCATATGAGGAATGAGAAACACACTTTTCGGAAGCATTTCAAAGTTTTTCGTAACATTAACAACAATTGCGATGCACAATATCGATAGTTTAAAACAACGATCAAATCACCAGAGTTTTTACAAAGAAGAGGTGACCTTAGTATTGGTTTTTATCGTTGGTGTTAAGCATACGTAACCTGCACTCACATCACATCCACTGACCAGTAGGTTCATGAGAACGCTATCGCTCTGAGGAGGTCTCTGGCCGGAATCTGACAATGCAACCGTTTTCCCGCGGAGCGGAGTTGGCCCCTGTGCTTGGATCAACTGTCGTAGGAGCTGGGAGCCTCCTGACGGCTCGTCTTTACTCTGTTTCGTGCCACCCGTGTAGGGACACGTCGTGTTAACACGTTTACGCTCTCTCTCAGATCCCGGCGAGTCATCGAGGCTTCGCTTCAGCGGTTTCGGAGATCCTTTTTGCACAAGTGGTTCACTGGGACTGACGTCAGGGGGTGGTGATATGCTTGGTGGCCATTCTGTCTCCACGCGAGGGCCTTGCAAGAAATAGGGAAAAATGAATATAACATTAAATATTGATCCTGGAAATTTAGATGATTCTTTTACTTCTTTACCTAAAAATGTTATACATAATACATTAGAGCAAAAATAAATATTAATAAGCTTTTATGAGAACAGGATCACACTTTACATTTACACTCACTTTTTTTCAAATAGATTTGTTCCAGGACTTCGGTTGGGTCAACAAGGTCCTCCGTCTTCACTACCTGATTCGTAACTCTCGACTGTGAAGGTGACTTATCACGAAGGAGTTCCTCCAGGCTAGAATAACACACACGTGACATCAGAAAAGGCGATCTTTATACAATATCTCCTTGATAATGTATGGAGATTGTGACTTACCAACTGTTGTTCTTGGCTTCTGCCTCCTTCTCGGAGTCTGGTTCGGGGCCTAGAGGCCCCCACATGAGGTCCGCGGATATCAGCAGTGGCAGGTCGTCCCCCTCGCTCATCGGGATGTACGGAGCTCTCATGCTCAACTCCTCATCGCCATCGGTGTCGACATTCAGTGACATCAAGTGCGTCATGTCGTCGTCCGTTGAGCCACCGGGGCTGCACAGCGATGGCAAACTGCAGCGGTCAGGGCTCTAAATGTTGTTCAAAATGAATTAGATTAATGTTTCTTCCCATATGAATAACATAGTTAATATAGTCCCTTCTTATAACATCTTACTTCAATTAGGTACCTACTATTAAAAACAAAACCCACAATACACAGTTCCCTTCTTAAGATAATCACCAGAGAAGAGGTGACAAAGAAGAGGGGACCAATGAAATCTGTGCTGTTGTTAGCCGTACCTTGTTCAGCGATGAAGAGAGCAGCTGTGACGATCGACTCAGGTCATTGCTGGGTGAGCCGATCATGGACGAGTCATCGCGGTACGAGAAGAACGGATCACCACTACTCTTGGAGCCTGTGTCTTCGCTAGCAATCATGTCATCGACGAGCAGCGGACAGTAAGAGTCGCTGAGTATGAAGTCATCAAACATGTCGGCCATGAATGGATTGTTCTCCAGAGTAACGCAAACGTCGCCAGCCGTTGGGGCCAGGTGGGTCAAATCTTCAGGTTCTTCCTTCAGCACTGCAAATAACAATTACATTTAAATAAGTTACTACATGTTTGGGAAAAATTTCAAATGTACCTATGCAAACTTGACCAAAGTAAAAATGGTACTTGAATGAAACGGATGGATGGGCTGCAGGTCAGGTTCCTTGACACTTAATCTATGTTATTATCAATGAAATCAGCGCTCACCTACTAGAATTAGTTGACGAATTAGTATAGAAAAATATAACTCTGTGCTTTGATGCCCACAAATCTTTATCAGTCATTTTTCATTTACTTTGGCTAAGTGTGCATATCTAGGTTGTAAAAATGTGATTTATAAATATTTTTTTGTAAACTAATGACAATCATTCCAACATTTGATAATTATTATAAGCACTGGCAGCCTCCAATATTATGTGGATTTAAACATCATGTAAAATATCTAATGCAAAATATATCCACATATTTGATTTTTTCGTGGCAAGTTTACTTCATGAAATATTCTCACGTATAAATAAAGCATTATGTACAGGAGAACAGTACATACATGTGTACATGTGAGTACAAAGTTGAAGTGAAAGTTTTAATTCGAAGAAACAGCAACAGCAGAGGGTACATTTCCGTCAAGGCATTGTGCCTGGCGGCCTTCTTTGGGAGACTGGATCATTAATTAACATGAATGGAATGCCAACAAGTCCGGGACCTGTTGTTTTCAATGACGGGAGGTGTATTTTATGACATGAATTAAACTGACTGAATGAAGTGACATCCAGCCGACTATTGTGATTTGTACATAATTTAGTAACCTATTAATCCAACGCATTCATTAAAAATCAGAGAAAACTCAGCTTCTACTTGCGTTCCGACACCAACCACGCGTATGCTAATGACTTTACTAATCTTGCCTGCTGGCTGTAATGTTGTTAAGTGTATTTATAGTAATTAGCAAGAAAACAGTCACTTGTTTAGGGTACAGAAGATAATTAGCTAATTATGTACTTAGACGGACTATGCGAACATGGATCGTCAACACAGTCTCAACAATGACCCCGAGCAGAAAGTTACTTCGGCTAAACTATGTCTAACTCGAAAGACCTACGAAGGGATGACATCTTTTCAATGGTCGTAATTCTCGAACAAACTGCCTGAATAAGGCCGGGGGAACAGCCGCCCGCATCGATCGACCCCTTGGCATTTTGGCACCAGTCCCCCTACCCAAAATTCTCTATGGATAGGGGGTCAAGGCCACCGTTTAGAGTAGATCAAAACTACGTTTATCCGCCACCGAGTGAATTTAATTGTTGACTTTTTATTCGTCTCTCTGTCACAAGGAAATCCACGCGCGTTCGTCTCGCAAACGAGCGGATCATTAATCAGCTCTGATGCCGCGGCGCGTGCTCCCCGACAAGATCAATCACAAGCAAACATTTTCCGATCAAGTTACTTTCATTTTAATTCCTCACGGCATGCACTCAATACACAAACATTTTAGCTCGTGATATACGATAAGTTGTATGTTGATAGAGTGATAAAGCTGGATGCATTGCCTCGAGTGTTATTACATAATGCATCAAGTGAGGAAATCCGAAATAGATACGAACACGAAAGATAATGACGTACTTTTAGAACGCTAGAAGAGGATGCATGGATACTTTGATTCAATTCGGCTTGACAAGAGTTGTAACAATTGAAGGGGGCCAAATTGTAATTGATGTGTATCAAACTACCGCAAGCACAGCGCCGAGTCGACTTGCTTTCGATCTGGATCTGACAACAGAGAGAGTGGCTGAAGATTGAAGATCGAGCAAAGAGTCGCAGCTAACCTACGCGGAATCTCTGGCCCTGCCAAATTACAACATCCTTACGTCGTCGGTCGGATGAGATATAAAAGTTTCGAGCAACAAAGTTCACAAACAACAAGCGCGATTGACGTAATTCGATCAACAGAAACAAACAAATTTGAAAAGTTGGAATGAAAGCGATGACCATGCGATACTTCACTGGCTACTGCCTTTAAACTTTAACTGATTTTTTAAAGATGATAGTCATGACTGCCCGTAGCTCGATCGAACAATATTCTGACTTGCAATGTCAGAAAGAATCCTTCGTAATTATACTTGAATCGCTACTACTAAATCAACAGCTCAACTTTAAAAATACTAATCCCTTATCTATCTCAATTCGAGTAGTATTGTGTTATCAGTTCGAAGTCATGATATAAGTATGAGGAGGGCGTAGAGTTTATCAAGGGTCAACAGACTTGTAATAACCTATCGAGAGATAGCTTTTGGCATATAATCTCACTGATGTGAACGTGGAGTCCGTGGTTGTCCCAGTGACATGGAGAGGCGGCGAGAATGCGTGGCAATACGTGGTCGACTCCCCGATGAGAAGACAGCAAGAAATCAACCAACAAGGCGCACGGTGTTGGCGAAATGAATTGTTGTCATACTTTAATGAGCTTATTTGCAAGTTTGCTTTCAGACACTCGGCCGAGAGGCTTGAATCTATTAAGTTACGTCGAACAACTTGAGAAAAAAATCGAACAAACGCCCTCGGATTTCGAGGCTTCGCACTGAATTTCTGGTTTCACTTTCAACTCCGTGAATCGATATCGCACACTTCCACGTCGCCGATCACGAGAGGTTAATCACAAGAGCGTCTTACTTGTGAGGCCGGTGTCATCGTCGGCAAACATGAGGAAACCCTTGCTCATGTCGTCCGTCCGGGGGGCGAAGATCTTGGAGGTGGCCGGCTGCGGGCGCACGAGGGTCGGCGTAACACGCGGTGGATGTGGAGGCGAAGTCGGAGGTCGGCCAGGGAGGCTCGTCAAGCCATCGTTCGGAGGCACTGGTGCCGAACGGAAAAGGCTCGCAGTAACGGTGTGAGGCCGGGAATATAGAGTCGTCGAAGTATCCTGAGGCTGGTAGGACGGGGGGTTGACAGGAGCTTGGGGGAACAACTTGGCAGTCACCGCCTGGGGACGGTTGTAGATGATGGGGGTCGACGGCGGAGGCGCTGGAGCGAAGAGCTGCGACGTCACGACCTTGGGCCGCGAGAAGAACGGCAACGACGGCGAGATGGGCGCCGGTTCGAGCCCCGGCTGTGGCAAGCTCGCGGGGGTCAACTGAATGCAGGAGTAGATCTCGTCTTGGTGTTCGACTCCACTGAAACACAACACACTGTTTAGTCGCACAGAAGCAACAGCGCCCTCTCGCGAGAATCCCAGCAGCTGCAAAGACACAAATAAAAATCAAATGTCAAGGTCTCGACAATTTAATTGGCAATTTAGCAACTTGATTCGGTACCAATCTTGCCACCACATGGTTCTAACCGATTCTTTCATCTCGGACACGTAATGGAGTTATATTCTCCGGAAACCGCTTGGAAACTGGTTTCCTCCTCTTATCGCTCGATACTTACTCTTTATTCCATCTCGGTCGAATGTTAATCCTGCTGACACAGAGTCGACTGTGTTCAACCTCTCGTCGCGACGATGCCCAGGCTCGGGCTGAGCTTCACATCGCCTATTTCCATCGCGGCGACTGCATCGTGCATATCTCTCGCTATCAGCTGATCGAGCACGTGGTGTGTGCGATGACAGGTGAGCGGCGATACGACCGCCTCGCTTGCACTCCGTCGACAGACTGAGCCCGATGCGCGCCGCGCTCGGCGTCCTCGACGTCGTCGTGCTGACATGTCAGCCGGCGTGGCTGCCGGTCGTTCGATAATTGACGAGGAAATGATTCGGAGCCGCGGTCGGCGTTTAGTTGGTGTAGTCATGCCGAATTACGACGAAAACGAAAATAATTTTGAATTCAAATGTAAATGGACTAGAGTTTACCACGGTTAACCATTTATGTTTTAAATGTTTAAAGTTGAGTTCGAAAATAAACTAATGGAAATGTTAAATTGCAAACGCTCCTCAGTCCGCATGATAATTGCTATTCCTGTGTAGAAATATTTTACCTACCTATATTTTTACAGCATTTTTTGATCTATAAATCACATAACGTTTATAATTTTCTATTGAATAATTACGTCTGAAATAATATATAATTATTACCGAAGGCCAGTGATTTGTTGTAGCTAATACCGATGTGCCTTTGCAGTTGGAATGGCGTGGCGTGTAGCTTGACGGCCTGCATTTGCAGTTTTACCGGCGAACATCGCACGTGAGTCGACGACGATGACGAGAAAGAAACGCGAACAAGTCGAAGAGAAACGCCCAACTGTTCGATTTCATTGAACTCGCTGATCGCTCTGCTTCTACTTGCTCAACAAGTGGCTATTATTATGCGAACACATCTCCCTAATCTCATACGTTCATACCATTGATTAGCATTTCTTTCCCTTTATAATTCGTGTATTTATATTTTATTATGTAAGAACTAATTCCTATGCAATTGTATTTCATAACGTTGTAAATCAACATTTGCTTCAAAACAATATTCCATAATCCATGATAGTAAGTACCTAGTAAAGATGCAATTGCACTTAGAACATTACGAAATTGTAATTATTTGCAACAATAAATTGCAGATAATATTGGACGCATTTTTTTTTGTAAGGAATTGTCTTAAATACATAAATAGACGTCAGACGAAATAATTACATGCCATCTAGGATATGAAAATAATTGATGACGTTTCTGTTGTTTACGTCAAGTGTGGATCAGCACACCTAACGCACATGTCACTGCGTGCTGATCACGTGGTCCATTGTCAACGAGTCGATGATAACTACGTGAATGTGATGGAGATTAGATACCTCCTCCTTCAGGTAATGAATGAAGGAATAAATATCCGCCTCGGTTATTACTGCCACGATAAAAAGTTGAAAATGGTTTCGGAAAGTCCACGCAAAGCACGGAAATGTCATGAATCGTCGTCGAGAGTCCCAACGACTTCACCTACGCGGCGTCGGGCCAAAACGCCGCCAGTCACGCGGGTTTAGAACCATTTGCATTTTTTATACGGAAATAATGGCGCCTGTTAGCTAACAGCTCGACTTACACAACTTTGTCTTGAGATGAAGTCTACTAAAAAAAGTGAGAGAATACATTTCTGAAAACTCGGATTTTTGTAAGTTTGAATTCAGGGCCGGATAAAAATGAGGTATCTCGTGACGCCTAAGGAGTGTGGTTGTGTTGCCGTACTAGGACATGACCTGATCTAGTTCATTGCGATTGTTGCACAACTTGTTCGCAAACAATATCTATGTACAATCATCGACAGAGGCACTTTCTTACCGCTGCGTTGCCGGCGAGACAGCGGCATCACGCGATCGATTCCATCGAAATTATATCTTAAAATAACGCTATCTCGTTCACCAAAACAATCGAAGTAGGTACCTATCAACAGAATCATATTACAATGAGAATCAGATTAGGTCAATACCATACTCCGTGATTTGCGCAGATCACCTATGCATGGATATAAATATAGGAATAACTTTACTGCATGTGTTTGAATGAAAGGTGTGAATTCACAGAAGGATACCCACTAGTATTATACAACTATTTAATTTTTATATTGTTTTTTATGATCTCTGAAAGTTGTCGGAACTGTAGAATGAATATTTGATTGGTCTATAATAAACGAATAATAAAAATAATTATCATTTCACGCACAAAATTAAATGTTAGATAATTTTCAGATGCTCCAGGTTCGTATATTTTGAAAGCAATAGATGAAAAGTTGTATGGGAAGTCGTATAAGTTAGTTTACTTCTTTGCTTCAAAATACTGAAGATAGTCCTCGCCTTTTGTGCCTTCTGAGAAGCTCATTTGAAATCAATTTCCATGCAACATTCATTAACGTGCCGCACCACAATGTAGGCAGAGAGACCTCGGTTAGTATTCTGTCTCCACGCTGTCAAACCCTCGCAGAGTCAATCTTTGCTATCCAGGCCCATTCTCGCAACGCCACGATATCTCAATTACGTTAAGCTTCTATGCGCTCTGACCCCGACTTCAGCAGTCAATCAGATTATATTCCTGGCCCGTTCTTGAGCTCTGTTTAGTAGCACGGAAGTTCGATTCCGATGAAAGATTCCATCCCGAGCTCGACGTATCACGCTGGATGCCGCAGGAGCTCGTTGTGCAAACACACTGGATGTTGCTTTTCACTTTGAAGATACTTGCACATAGAGGAGAACAGTTTCCAATACCGACTGTTCGTTTGAAATACGTTTTTATTCACTATCGCAGTAGTGGTGGACGTTGTTGGAATGTTATCAGTATTTCAAACGAAACAATTAAGAAAGCATTATCGCTTTGAAACTCTGTAACTTATTAGTTCGAACAATATTTGAATAATTTTACATGCCATTTTCGTATAGAGTTTCGGGTAATTATCGCGTGAACCATGGACATTTGAAACATTAAGCATCAAGGAATAGCGATTTATACCCTTTCTAATTATCATGGAAGTTCACGATCATGGCAGAAGTTGTCTTCAAATACTTTCACCAATGACCAGGGTAGTTCACGTTTTAATGTAGCGAAGCGAGAGTGATTCTGCTCTGTTACTTAGAGAATAGCACATTGCTTCAATGAGATCAAAATAATTATACTGGAGAGGAGTAATTAGACGTAATACCTGCCTTAAACCACTTTCAGTGAGTTAACGAAGAGTTTGTACGATGTCTCATTCAGGACGAAATAATTGATCATTTGATCCCCCCAGCCTCACAGAAACCTGATTAAAATAGAGAAGTCTTTCAAGAGCCAGAGGATGAGTTTGTAATAAGGTAACAACGTTATGCGATTAGCGCGTGAGAGCTGCCGACTAAACTAAATGTGTGAACTAAATGACAGGGCGCCATCGGGGAGAACTGGAAGCTTAATCCCGTGTTCGAAAACGAGAAAGTTTGCGAAGTCCAATGTTGCGACGCGACGTGCAAGCAAAGACAATTGACCGCGAAATCCTGTCTTCAACACCAAACTCTGTGTATCTTATCATTTACCATCATCGCGTTACCTCATAGCTACCTCTATGCCGTAGATATTTGCATACCCTTAGGCGGTCCAAGCAGCAAAGAAAACCGATATCTCAATGTTTTGCATGCAAATAGGACTGGTTTAAAAATCACAAAATTTCGGATGAATCAAAAGGTTCTCTCTGAATACTTTTTTCCTTGAGATCATAATAACTCGATTCCATGGTTGACAAATGACGACGCTGATGTGATCACGCGCCTCGCTTTTTCACAGTGCCATGTTTCCCTTTAATCCACTTAGACTGCTGACGAGGTCCCGAAATCCTATCAAAAGTTGAGCTACATCTTGCAACACTGCTTCTGCCCACTCATGAGCTTTTCACAACCCCTAGGTAGGGTAGGGTACCCTCTAGGTTCCAAGCAAATCCGGTGGAACGCAATTTTCTTAAATTATTCGGAAAACAATGTTTTTAATTATTATTCTGAAGTATTCTATGGATAAACATATTTCCAATAATACACAAACTAAAATTAATAAAGTATACGTACCTCTCTGAGAGTTCAAACTTATACAAATTGAGTTTTAGATCAAGGTGTAATTAATTATCACTATAGTCTATACATTAATATTGTTAAACCATGGTTTTAGATGCAAATCAAGAATATACCTACGACTAGGTACACGACCTATAGTTGACTATCACACAAAATTACCCTCGTAAAATTACAGAACAGGTTTCTTTTCATATGATGGTGTTTAATACTTTTGGATGCTTTAATCTCTGGTTAAATTATTGATCAAGAGTTTTATTTATATAGCCAAAATCAACTAGTTACACGACTTGGATGGCCTTAGCCATGTTGGAGCAACATTATCAGTGCGGGCCACCTTGCATCCAGCTATTTTCATTTCATCGTAAACCTTTCGAGAGAATGTGAAGAGTGATATTGACATTTTGGCTTCGGAAAAGTAGCGATAAGTTAGCAGATAAAAGAGTACAACAAATTAAAACAAAATACATACAAAATTAGCACAAACAAACAAACAAACAAAACACAAACAATATTAACAAAATAAAACAAATATGTTCGAAAAATTATAATCTCAGCGTTACATGATTGTCATGTGTTTTTGTCGAGTTCAAAGATGACATCAATCATTTATAAACTCGGTTGTGAATAACAGAATTCTCGTCAAAGGTTAAGGACAGTAGGTTATGAGAATTTTACTATAGACAAAGTCTATGCCTTAATTCTTATTAACAGTAAATTTTGATGAAAGGAACATTTTTGGGAAGCATTCAGTTGATAATTAGAATAGTTTAGTGAAGTTGTAGTTCATTATCATATCACAACGAAGACTTCGAACCGTATCAAATAGTAGTTTCAAATGAAAAGTTTGTAAAACATACAAAAGTCTCAAAACAAAATCCAGTGAATTCTCTCTGAATGAAAGTCATGAGAAATAATGAACTCGTAGAGCAATATCTCGCTTGCAAGTCCATGACTACTGCCAAGCAATTGAACGCAAGCGCCGAGGTTATGTAAGGGTTTACTTTAAGGGAACGCGCGACACGTCTCTACATACTGGATTAGGGGTGGATAGAATAGCGCCTAATGGAATAACGCCTAATTTGGAATAATGTCTAAAATACCGTTAGATGTTATTACAATGGAATAACGTCTAAAGAGTTTTAGGCGTTATTCCACATGAAATTGTCATTTTAAAATTAGATGTTGTTCCACTGGAATAACGTATAAAATAAATTTAGAGATTATTCCAGTGGAATAAGCACTAATATGAAATTAGACGTTGTTCCTATGGAATAACGCCTAAAATAAAATTAGACTTTAATCAAGGTCAAAAAGATGATTAGGTTCGCGAATAATGTAATACCGCCTAATTTGGAATAATGTCTAAAATGCCGTTAGATGTTATTCCAATGGAATAACGTATAAAGTGTTTTAGGCGTTATTCCACATTAAATTGTCGTTTTAAAATTAGATGTTGTTCCACTGGAATAATGACTAAAATAAAATTAGATATTATTCCAATGGAATAACAGCTAAAATGAAATTAGACGTTGTTCCAATGGATTAACATCTAAAATAAAATTAGATGTAGTTCCAGTGGAATAATGACTAAAACATTATAAGGTATTTTTCTGTTGGAATAACGACTAAAAGGGAATTAGTCGTTGTTCCAATGGAATATCATATAAAATAAAATTAGATGATATTCCAGTGGAATAACGTCTAAATCATTATATGGTATTTCTCTTTTCGAATAACGACTACAAGTTAAATAGTCGTTGTTCTAATGGAATAACGTTAGATGTAAAAAAAGGTGTGGGGGGTGCCGGGGTAGCTGTTTACTTGGCACCCCCCAGTTTCACACCTTTTTTCTTAATAGCTTTTTGGGGGTAGTCGCACTAATTCTGGAACTAGTCGTACTAATTCGCACATATTTCGCACTAAATATCTGCAAAGTTTGAACCGTTTATCTCTTGTGTGGGGGGGGGGGGGGTGCTGTTAACCTGGCACCCCCCCACACCTTTTGCTTAATAACTTTTTAGGGGTAGTCGCACTAATTCTGGAACTAGTCGCACTAATTCGCACTAATTCCGCACTATATATATCTGCAAAGTTTGAACCGTTTATCTCTTATGGGGGGTGCTGTGAACCTGGCACCCCCCAGGGGTAGACGCACTAATTCTGGAACTGGTCGCACTAATTCACACTAATTCCGCACTAAATATTTGGAAAGTTTCATCCCTCTAACTTGAGTGGGGTGTGCCAGGTTCACGCACCTCAGTTACCCCTGTGGGCATTATACGCAGCAATACCTGCCTCCCACTCATGGAACTCATGACTCACATTTCAACGCTCGTACACCATCTTTGGAACTCCCCTCATACTAATTACCAACATGCCAACGTCATTGATGACGTCTCCATTTACGGCGGCAAATATATATTTTTTAAATCACAGAAGGAATCATACCATGCACAATCAAATTGACTGCATTGCTCATCGTGAAATGAAACTATATTTGTAATCTTGGGGTGAATTCACGCCAAGGCATCAAAAAAATGTTGAAATATGAGGGTACGACTCCGATTTTGTTCATATTTGGTACCTATACATGTTAGGAAGCCGAAAGAAACACATGGCTCTTTCAGCGTTTTTCATATTTTGAACGGGGTCCGAGAAACGGGCCCCTCAAAAAGTCATTAATTCTTTTTAGAAATGAAGATCTAAAAATGAATAATTTGATTCCAATTTTATTTGGGCACAAAAATGAAAAGAGTGGGGGTGATTCACAAATTTGTCATTAAAAAAGTATTTTTTGATATTGAAAAAAAATGCGTATTCGTATTGTATTTTTAACATCTTTGCAAAGTTGTAGAGTGATAACCTTTACGGTATGGAAGTTATGCGGTAAAATGAAAAAATATTACTAGACCCCGTATTTTGGACCCCGTTCAAAATATGAATAAAAGCTGAAAGAGCCATGTGCTTCGTTCGTTCGGCTTCCTAACATGTGTATACCAAATATGAACAAAATCGGAGTCGTACATGAAAATCGATTTGATGCTTTGGCTTGGAATGACCCCTTGGTTGAATCAAACGATATTACTAATATCAGAGAACAAATGTTCCTTATCACTTCCAATATTACATTAAAACTTGGCTTACATTATACATTATACGACTAGCAAAAAATATCAGCTATGCTGTTACATCCGTTCATAATCACATTCATTTATTGATCAAAAGTCATTTCTTATTGATACAATTGATACTATACTGTCAATTCCTCTATGTCATAACAATGAAACTCAATATCAACGTGACACTTTTTATTCTGATAATTCTGGATACATTTCATCATGTATTTTCTAATTCTTTGTACCTGACTTGGGACCGTCGATGCTTCCGAGATAACATTTCGGTACTTACAAACAATGTGGCAGAGGTGACGTCATGATCAGTGAAGATATTTTTACTTCTACGAGACCCAACACATTTACAAGATACATTGTTACAGAAATAGAAATGTGATTTTATTATAAGAGGGAAAAATGTTATCAATACTTGAATCACTGAAAAAAAAACGGAAAAACCCCCCGGAAAATAAACCCTGGAAAAAATACCCCTGTAACGGGTTGATGAGCGAGCACCCAAACGCGCAACATCTCCAACCGGAATATCGTAACATACAGAAAACATAATAGGTTCAATTGCGTACTAAATCCACGCAATAGAACATTGCCAGTGAATTAAAACTATAGTCAATTAATGGGTTCAATTGCGGGAAAAAATTACACAATCGGAGACCAAGCTTAATGAATTGGTGACATCACTGTAGCGAAAAATCTGCAGCAATGTCTGCTCTCTAATAGAAACAGGACGCGAATTAGTTGCTTGAAGGTGAACTTCCGGCGCTAGTCGTTCCTTCAGGCTACATGCTAATAATAGAGGGGTAGGGGAAGGGGGTTTTGTCGTCACTTAGTAGGCGCTGCGCTGGGCCCGGTAGAGTTGGCAATAGAGGGGCAGAGGGGAAGGGGTTGATAGTGGTTGGACAGTGGAAAATCGTTTTTTTTTTAAATTTTAACCAATTACAGAATTTGGTTGAAACTTTGTAATATTTGAGACAATGTAGGTCGCAATGACTTGGCAAAATTTCAAATTGATCGGACGTTCAATTCGGAAGTTATCGGAAGTTAATTTTTTCAAAACTCAAAATGTTGGTTAACCAATCATCTGATTTCAAAAAAAAACTATACAGCAACGCCCAGAGATGGTCCGAACATGTGTGCAAATTTCAGCTCGGTCGGATAAAAACTGTGACCTGTTGCTCCAGTAACAGAAAAAAAACACACAAGAAAAAAACAGATGCCCGTGCCAAAAGAAGCCAAAAGGAGACGCTTGCTTCGCTCGCTCAATAAGAGGGAAAAACGTTATCAATACTTGAATCACTGAAAAAATCGGGAAAACCCCGCGGAAAATAAACCCTGGAAAAAATACCCCTGGAAATAAAACCCCCGGAAATAAAACCCATGCTTCGTATGGTGCAACATGCAAGCACTTCCTACAGCCGTTCTGTTATGTTTTCAGTGCATCGATTCCTATTTTATCAAAAATATCTTGCAATTCGCTTATTTCTTGCGTTTGATTTGAATTTATTTGGATTTCATTTTTCACCTGATATTTGATAACTGTCAGTTATTGATAGTTTGAAGAGTTGAGTTACTTCATGGAGTTATAATGTTACAATGAAAACAAATTAATAATTAATATAGCTTTATAAAATATACTTATATTATTTATAACCCTTCCAAATTGAAAAATTACAGAAACGTGGAATTATTTCTTGTCCATCTTCCTCATTCTTCCACCATTTCAAACATTCTCTTTCTATTTATTTAAAAGAACAACAACACATTTTAGGCCTAAAACTGTTTTTCTGACAATTCTAATTATTTCAACTCCACAAACATAGTATATACCTATTAAGGATGAACCATCGCTTTGATTGACTATATTCATAACATGAGATAAATTAATTCAGAAAACGCATGTTTAAACTTTAAATCATAGTTTTATAATGTATTATGTGGAGAATAACGATATGAGGTGATGAGGATTTTTTTAACAACGTTTTTCGGTGAATAATTTTGTTAAGAATACAGCAGTGGTTTTTACTAGTTAAGTTGGCCATAATTATATCAACATTTTCAAACATTTAAAGGCCATGCATTATCTCAGAAATGAAGTCGATGACAAGAGTATTTTAAGTTTTCAATGCATTCAGTATTAGTCGAAGAATATATCATTAGTTTTCTGTTGAAATTGTTGGTGCGGATTAAAAAAATTTAGAATAATGTAGGAAATAATTTCGTTTCCCCATAAGAGCCATGTAAAAATCTCGAACTTTGAAAACGTTTTACACAAAAGTTAGGTCTGTAAGGTACACATTTTTTTTATCTTATATTGTAGATAATACTATAAGGAACAAAATAAAATTGATTTGAAAAAAATTGTTGGTAGATGACCTGGCGCTGGTTCATCCTTAAAAATATATAATTTCTGCATTGTCTTTCATGTAGTACCAAGTTATTTTTGAGCGAGCGAAGCGAGCGTCTCCTTTTGGCTCTTTTGGCACAGACCTCAGTTTTTTTTTTGTGTGTTTTTTTTCTGTTACTGACGATATACAAGTCACAGTTTTTCTTCGATCAAGCTGAAAATTTGCACACATGTACTGACCATTTCCGGGCGTGGCAGACCCTAATTTTTTTGAAATCACCTGATTGGTTCAAATTTTAAAAACATTATCTTTCGATTGGTTGGTTTGATCAATTTGAAATTTAGCAAAGTCATTGCAACCAACATTGTACCCAATCATAATAAATTTCAGCCAAAACCTCCCATTGGTTCAAATTTGAAACCATTTTTCCTGTGATTTTTGAAATTTAAACTAGAACCGATTGACCGACCAACTAAAAACTTTGCATGGTCATTGGTACCAACATTTAAGGTATTTTTGCCAATTTTCAGTCAAATCTGTCGTTATTTTCAAAAGTTTTTGTAATTTTAGGGACATTTTGTGTGTTGGTTGTCAAATTCACGGCGACTTCGAATCTTCAGTTCAAGGCAAGGTAGTTAGAGCAGAAAGTTTCAAACGAAATGAAACTAATAATGACCGTTCAACAGATTGATCTGATATTGTGTACACACTAATATCATATGATTTGAGTGGTCCCAGGTATTTTTTTTTTTAAAGAGATCCTGTGATTTTTGAATATTAACAAGGAACAGTTCAATCATAAAGGTTGATACTAACATTTTAGTAATATTTAGAGATTTTTATTCAAGTCTGACGAAATTCAAGAATTGTTGGCTTTTAATGATATTTTCGATAGAACAGAATTTCGGTTCGAGGTGTTCTGCGTATCCGTGCTCGCTCTTCAACGCGTTACTCAGAGCGTTTTCCTAGTTAACATAACAAAGCTTGTGATTATTTTATTATCTAGATATTTTAAGCCATTTTGCAATAAAGTTGCTATTCTATATTTTGCTCCAAGCCACCCACCGTAGTAATATGTTAAGTAGGTAAGTCCAGATTTAAGTAAATTGGCAATGAAAGTGAAAATTTACCTTCACGACCTTCATATTTCATATTACCTTCATATTACAGCGGGGGTTTTATTTCCAGGGTTTTATTTTCCTGGGGTATTTTTCCGTGGTTTCTTTTCCGTTTTTTTCCCCCTTTTTTATTTTCCGCCAACCACAATGCTTGAATGCATTTTGTACGGCAGCATATTATTTTATTGTAATGATAAATTTAAATATTCAGATTGTAATAGCTGTGGACCTCACAATGACGTTTTAAATAATGTGAAAAGAAACATTCAATCAATTATTTCCTATCGTACTTATGACGTAATTGAATGCAATGATTGCATCAAGTCATGGCTGGGGTTTATTATTTGGAAAATCAGTCACATTCTCCACTGTGATTTCGATGTTGCAGCCACCTAAATCGCGGTGGGGATGAAATGAAGGTTCATTTCATTAGGGTAGTCCACCTACCTGTCCTTCTATGTCTAATAATAAGCCTAGATTTTCTGGGCTTTGAATATCAAATGTATTTGCAACTGCACTAAACCAGTCACTCTAATCCAACCAAGCAACAAGCTTTATCTCAGACTTTTGGCCACCGCGACAATCAACGTCTAAATTGACCCATCGAGTAAAACTCTGAACAAAAAAAGTTCAGTCAATAAATAACATAGGTACATAAAATGGGTAATAACAGAAGAAGGGGAAATGGGAAAGCAGATTTCAACGGGATTGTGGGAAGGTCGGCTAAGAAGAAAATAAGTTTTTAATATTTTTTTAAATATTTTTTTAATAAAAAATCGAGACTGATGAGAAACGTAGTATAGTACCATGTAGGTGGGAGGGTGGATGGGGGGGGGGGGGGGTTGCATTGCATTTCCCCCATTCCACCAAAATGCATATTCAGGGCCAGTTGTTTATGGTTTCCGCGATAAACGCGAAATGTTTAGAAACATGAATTTTCTGTCATATCTTTGCGTTTCATACACTTCTGATTCCAAATATATGTATCTTTTTCTCGCGAATTTTCGCGAAATAGGTGTTTTGACGCGATATTGACGAATTCTCGCGATTTCACGCGATTTTGTCCCAAACCTACGTGTTTTGCAACATTTCCCGATTCCGAGCATATATTTTACGAAAATTTCCTCGATCTGTGTCTAAAGTACCACGAAAAAGACAGAATCACACTGTTTGCTTCGTAAGCCAGCTGTCAGTGCCAGCCAAAGAGTGTATGGGGGTGCCAGCTGATTGGCTGCTGAGCATGGAATGACGCATCTACATGACCTTGAACAGGGGTGCGCATGCGCACGCGCCGAGTCTCGCTAGTGAGAGGTCGCTCGCGCGTCATATTTCACACTTATTCTTACAGAAATCATTTTTATCCCATTTCACCACCAATCGCGAAAATTAACATAATTATCACCACCATTCACCACTTGCAGAATGTAGAAAACGAATTTTGGCTTTTTTTATCACCACAAACAACTGGCTCTGTGCATATTTAACAACGTTAGATATTTTATGTTTACAAGGGCCTAATCTTGCTATCCCCCCACCCCCCCCCCCTATTGCCGCTCAATATTAAAACGTAATAAATACGCATTCTACTGTCTTCCTTCCTCTATGACATAATAATGAAACTCAATATCAACGTGACACTATTTTATATTATTCTGATGATTCTGGATACATTTAAAGAATTTTCTTTGTGCCTTATTTATACGCTAACGAATTACTTTTTTACAGGCACTGCTTCCACAAAGAATTACACTTATGTGTACCGGATTTTATACAATTTATTTCATATTTTTAAATGTAAATTTCAAATTTTGTCGTTTATTTTGAAAAGAAAGTATTTCTAGTAAGTAGTACTAGTAGTAACAATTTGGGTGTTATTAGATATGATAAGATGGAATAATATGCATTGGTAAGCAATTATTAACATTATATTATAGTCATATTTTATAGATGACGTAGTCGCACGTGATTAGCTGCTAGGTCGTGAGGTCATTTTCGCAACGCGCGGTACTGAAAAAACCTCCCTATGCAATCGAGATGGGTGCAGCGAAATTTTCGGTGTTTTTGTTTGGTCAATAAAAAACGCGAAAAAGCGCTTTCTGTGAAACCGGCTTCAATTTAAACTAGGAAAACGCTCAGTGTAACACGTTGATAAACTATAGACTTCCAATTACATGCGAAATAATCTACGTGTGTAAGCTGCACACGCTATACACACCCTCTACAGTTGCTCTTGCTCTACAGGTCCTGAAACTGATTTGTCAAAGAAGAATCTTTGAAATGTCTTTGAATAAATGTCTTAACTCCTGAGTTATTGATCAATTTATCTAAAAATTTTCAAAACGGCTAAAATGTTGGTCCAAACGACTAAGTAAAATTAATTTACTTTTTATTATTTTACCTACTTGTTGCCTACATACATTTCTTTCCACTTTTATGATAGAATGAAGTCGTTAAAAAAACGATGCGCCAAGTCCTTTTGTAAAGTATTTCTCGGTGTTTATTCTTTTATTTCAAAAATACGATTAAATATTTGGAAATGTCATTGACTTGGCTCCTTTTTTGAAATCACTCCTTTTCGGTGTTGAATTTTTTTAAAGTAAAGAGACTTGGCTGCCATTTTTACACGGAGTGTTTTTTTCTGGGATCTGTTTTACAGTATTTAAACTGTTACCTGTACAATTGCAGGCTGCAGAAGAAGTTCCCCAACTTTTACAAACTATCTTCAACTAACCGATTGAAGACTGTCAAGTCTTCAATGAAGACTCTTCAATGTAGACTCTTCAATTGAAGACTTGACAACGTAGATACACCAAAATTGCCGAAAATATACGTTTTTACATTGTTGATGTAAAACAAAAGAAGCTCGAGCAAACTATGAATACATAAAAAGTTAGAAACGGCGATTCGGAACCTTTGCAAAATTGGCAGGTTTGGAACGTCCGGTGAACCCACCTACTAAAAACTACTTTAAAGACAATTCAAAGATTTTATCCCTGGTTCTTTGACAAATCAATTTCAGAGGCATGCAGAGCAGTGCGTCCGCGCTATAGTGCGGTTTCACATAGAGATTCACAAAACGCGAAACGATAGCGTATACCCAACAAAATATTAGGACTACACCACTGCTAATATTTAACGTTTGTTTTGCACTAGTGGCAAAATACATCTGATTTTATTTTACATCTAGACGTTATTCCATTGGAACAAGGACTATTTAACTTGTAGTCGTCATTCGAAGAGAGAAATACCATATAATGATTTAGACGTTATTCCACTGGAATATCATCTAATTTTATTTTATATGTTATTCCATTGGAACAACGACTAATTCCCTTTTAGTCGTTATTCCAACAGAAAAATACATTATAATGTTTTAGGCATTATTCCACTGGAACTACATCTAATTTTATTTTAGATGTTCATCCATTGGAACAACGTCTAATTTCATTTTAGCTGTTATTCCATTGGAATAATATCTAATTTTATTTTAGTCATTATTCCAGTGGAACAACATCTAATTTTAAAACGACAATTTAATGTGGAATAACGCCTAAAACACTTTATACGTTATTCCATCGGAATTACATCTAACGGCATTTTAGACATTATTCCAAATTAGGCGGTATTACATTATTCGCGAACCTTATCATCTTTTTGACCTTGATTAAAGTCTAATTTTATTTTAGGCGTTATTCCATAGGAACAACGTCTAATTTCATATTAGTGCTTATTCCACTGGAATAATCTCTAAATTTATTTTAGACGTAATGCCAGTGGAACAACATCTAATTTTAAAATGACAATTTCATGTGGAATAACGCCTAAAACTCTTTAGACGTTATTCCATTGTAATAACATCTAACGGTATTTTAGACATTATTCCAAATTAGGCGTTATTCCATTAGGCGCTATTCCGCTTCCCCTGGATTAGAGCCCAGTATTGTATACGCGAGCACGCTGCAATTCACGGAGATTAGAGCACACAATACCTCGACATCACGGCAGCTTTGCATGAACATGGAAATCAATACCCGAAACATAGGTTTACACCAATCGATACCTAAAACATTTTTTTTGAAATCGTGTTTTCCCCGAAATACACCATAATGTTTTTATTCCATTGATTAAACACCAACTTAAGAAACAAAATATTTGTGCCCAAACAAATGGAAAATCTGATAAATATAGAAATTTCAGATTTTCTACGAATTTGGGCACAGATATTGTATTTATAATAAGGTGTTTACACTGCCAAGGTCGACTAAAAAATTAGCTACGCCAATGGACCACTAGTCATTATCTTGCTATGTGACGTCACGAATAAAACAGATGACAGAAGGATGTGGGCTGTGACCATCAAGAAGGCTGTGACAGCACAGTAATCAATAGTAATCAAATAGCAAATGGATCCATTTGGAAATTCAACTGTCTTTCCCCCAAATGTTTGATTGGATCTTTCTCCCACTATATGGACAGTGCTGCTCTAGAGTGAGTAAAGAGAACTATTATTCTACATTGACTCCTCCCATCACCATTGGTCCATTATTTGTCACATTTTTCGTAAATTGATGATATAAGTTATGACGATATTTAGGGAATATTATGTGAAATATATCTGCAGAAACAGGAGTCCAACAGAAATCCAACAGCAGTCCAGCAAGAGTCCAACAGGAATCCAACAGCAGTCCAGCAGGAATCCAACAGGAGTCCGACAGGAATCCAACAGGAGTCTAACAGGAGTCCAACAGGAGTCCGACAGGAATCCGACAGGAGTACTCTCACTTGCCGGGCGAGCGGTCTGCCAACTCATTCCTAATCAGAATCACGTTTTCTCATATAGAAATCAAAAGTTCTATCGCAGCATGTAATGATTTGAGCATCTTGGCACCTAGTTTCGTACTTTAAATTCTCATGCATTTCCATGCGTTCCTGGCTGAAGTAAGGCCTGAAGGACTTGTTAGATGAAAGCCATGGAGGAGCCGGGTTCTGGCGTCAACTCAAGGTTAGATGTATTTTATGGATAGATGTTGTTTACAAAATATATTTGTTGAACTAAGTGGAATGAAAGAACTTATAATTTCATTGCAATCTGAGGGATTGTAAAATAAGAAAACAACAAGGCTTTCAGAATGTTAGTATTTACTGTGTTATTGTTCAGTAAGTGACTTAGAAGTATTTTTTATGACATAATCTATCGTAAGAGATAATAATCTAATTGAAAACACTTTCTTCCTAAAAAAAGAAACTTAAGCGATACATCAGTGTTGATAAGGAATGCGTCAATTCAATTATCAAATGAAGGGCCCAGCAAATTTATTTTTGATTAGAAAGATTAAATCTGAATCTGAACTCGACTAAATCGTAAAGAAGTTGCATGTGTTAAAATACAAAATAAACTCTTTTTAAATCGAAAGTAGTGACACAGAGCACAAAGTTTTGCTGAAGTTCAAAGTTCTTCACTCTTCTTTATTGTTTCTGATACGTCTAGTCGCAATTTGCCACAAGTCACGTGCGCTGAACCACAAGAGCATTTTAAATTACATAAGTGGCCTTTTCACCGACCCAAATTTGTTTCTACGTGTTACAATTAAAAAATGGTCATTATCGGGAACTGCTGTTGGCTTTAACCCCAAAGACTCAATGTGGATGATTTATCTGCGTGCTTTATATTTTAATTGTACAACAGCTGTTTGCCTTAATGTAGCTAGGACTGCGACTAGTAATTTCACTGGTTCTACCGAACAGTTTTATTTTGTGTGTGTGAAAGTTAATTTCTAAAACAATTTAAATAGTAGGTTTATATAAGACACAGATATAGATCATCAAGGTAAAAACATTCCATTGTGAGCAGTCTAAGTAGAACACTTGTCTAGGTCGTGTGTACATGTGAAGTATCCCTCTTTCATTGAATTTATGTTCCTGCTTGGGATCTAAAATTACATATTTTGGAGTTAGCCCCCCCCCCCCCTGGCAATGCCAAGACGGCGACCATTCTTCCTGGCTACATTTTCTATCATCCTGTCGCATAACCCAAACACTGTGATAGAAAAAACGAGGGACAGCCAAGTTTCCAACATATATAGCGTGATCAAATGATTGAATCGGTCAAAGGCAATCTTCTATAGCAGGTTCGATGCTGATGGCTATTTAAAGAGGCGGACTCCCAATAATAGAAGCCACTACTTGGCCAAGAATTACGAATAAGAATTAATGAACAAGAGGACAGAACACAACTTGTGCTTTAGCACCGTTCAATGTAACTGGGAGGATTGATAAAAAATGCAAAATGAAGATCAAAATATTTTCTAAATGGAAGTGAAGCTTGGAAATGATTAACTAACATTATACTTATAGTTCTAGTGTTCCCGATACTATTTATTTAAGACTTTTTCAATAGAACAGTGATAATTTCCGATATTTTTTATGGTCTTCAGAGGAAAGTAAATTTCGTTTCAGAGTTAGAAGATAAGAATCGATGTTTTGAGAATCCGTACCTATACTGGAAATCGAATGTCGTAAAGGGAGGAATTGAAATGGATATATCGCAAGGTCCTTGGATGGAGGCTGAATGTAGATCGATATATATCACGAGCGAAGAAAATAGAACGCAATCACCACCGGTCCAAGTATTTGGCATGAATGTCAGCATTTAAATCAGGATGAAATCCCCGCTATCAGGCGTTGCACCTACCAAGTGGGTCGATACCAAACTCAAAACGCGCCACTGTGGTTACATTCATACCTACCACAATGCCTAGTGGTTGGCGTATTATGAGCCAGTCGACAGAAACAGAAAGAAAAGGTCAGGTGAGATGAACACATTTGGCCAACAATCGCTAAATCCTTACATATGAGAAGGGTATAAAAATAAAATATGTTGAACTGTTCCAAAATCCCAAGAAAGAATAAAGTATAATATAAATCAAACAGAAATGTTAGACAATCGAGCAGTGTCTAATAAAATAGTTGGCTTATAATGTAGTTCCTTTGGATCGTTTCTATTAATTGAACCACTAACTGGACCAAAGTGGAACAGTAATTTACTATCAACGGAGACCAAATCATCATAATTGTTCGTTCATAATTCGCCTAATCTGAGGACATGATCCACACGGACAAAAAACCACTGTCCATTCAACATTTTGCGCTAAGTTACTATCGAGTACAGGATCGCAAACTTGACATTTAATTCAACAAATAGTTTGCCTTTATTTCTGTCAGCGTAACGCTTAGATGTAAGCAATTACGTTAATGAGCTAGCAATTAGCAACAAGTATGCCCAAGAGCAGACTAATCGATATATTATTCCGTATAAATAATACAAGGCGTACGTCTTGTAAAGTTGTAAATAAAGAATAACAAGGCCTGACGGAACGGCATCTGTCAAATGTTGACCACACGCCAAATCAAATGTGAAAACCAAATAATTTACGGCTTTCCTTCGAACAAGCTGGCGGTATAGACATAAAATCATCGCAAGGCAATTCAGTACTATTTGATTATCTGGATTGTGAGAAAAGTCAGTGCGAATTGATTGTTGAATACAAAAGAAAGTGCAAATTGAAACGAAGCTTTATGAGACTTCGGTTCCAACAGACGTTTATAATTGACACATTCCGTAAAAAAAAGAACGAAGATAACAGAAAATGAAAGCGGCCGTAAAATCGAATGTCCACTTTTCGGGAGAGCTTTTTGTTTGTTGTCCGAAAGAAAACTAGAAGCGAAAACAATCAAAAGCGGCACCATTTAAAAGCAAGAGATGAAATGTGATAAGGATGATATGGATCCCACAAGCTGTTGTTCAAAGACAAACTTTCTCCACATTTTGCGATAGTTACATTCAAGTTTAGATAAGGGACCAATATATGAAAACAAACAAACTAACTCACATATAAAACAAGCTACTCAAATAGGTACAATGTGTAGATTCGCAAAAATACTCCGACAAAATGATGATAACAATAGAACAGTTTATAAGTCACAAAAAGTAAGTGGAACTCAATACTTATTACAAAATATAGTAACTTCATAAAATTATACCATTAACGTACTTCAATTTTATTGTTGTATCCCTAATTTAAAATCCTATTTGGACGACAACCAACTACATGTGATTTTCAAGCACGGAAACCACTTCTAGAGTTCATGATCTCCATTTTGAATAGAATGAACCGCCTCATGTCTTGCGTATCATCGCGTTAACACAATCAACCTCACCCGGAGAATAATCCACTAGTTTATGAACGATTTAATTCGTCGCCACGCAATGTGGCGACCCAATCGACCACCGAATTTAATTATCTGTCTTAGCCTTGGTTCGAACAAACATAGTCCTTCTCATGATAACCAAATCTCTGCGCAGAGTCCTATAGATAATTTGATTCCATCGCATCACGTCGAGTTGACAGTCGTCATGGAGATTTATCAACTAGCGGGATACATTCGGAGGTCCTTGATGACCGTGAATCGCGCCAACATAATCCGAAGCTATAGTCGAGCCGGCCATTACACATATTGTCAGGTTCCATAGTACAAGACTCGACGCAGACTGCAGAGTTTATAAACTGATATTATAACACGTATAAAGATCCGCGGTTCAAGAGGACGATGTGATATAAGGAATGACATATAGGTATTGAGAATTTAAACATATAGGTATAGGTATTGAGAATTTAAAAATGAGAAGGGACTGCCAAATCAATTGTATTTTGTTTCCGTATACATACGATTTATTTTGGAATTAAATGAAAATAAATGGCTTATCTCTGAAATGCCTTAAAATAAATATATATTTTTGCTTGAGCACAAAGTGTACCCTATTGTCTACTTATTTTCATAATCATATTCTGTACGTTTTTTTCTTCTTCTTTGCCCTGTCAATGGAGCATAATAACTTTGAAGTACGTTCTTAAAAATGTATTCTTAGATAGATTGATAGCTTTTGGGCCACATCATACACTTAGGGACGTAATTTGTATAAAACGGTTGGTATAGAAGGTACGGGCTAGAGGGTAAATAATAAATGCGGGTGTCTCGTCGCTACCAATGTCAAAGAGGTTGCTGTAACATAAACTGCGTGGGATGATCTTCACGCTGTTATAACGACAAGGATCTTTCTACACCCTGCAATTAACTCATTGCACTTGGCTCCTGTGACTTCTGGCAGGCAAGTCATGAAGTTCACGTTATATTACCTTTCTTGACGTATTTCTAATAAAATCCATACTGATATTTCGAGACTTATTATGAAAATACTTGATAGATCACAACGACGAGAGCGCCACGTCTCAGTAGTTTTGTCCTTCAAGAAAAATAAATGGTTTGAAACAGCAGAAAGTTGGGTTTCGTAGCCGCTTAAAAAACAAAATATTTAGCCATGCTACGAAAGCGCACAGAAAGCTATGTATGGGAACCGAGCTCCTTGTGGTAGCACGAAAATAATATCAAAAAAACAATGTTTTTCACGAAAAAATATGATTGGTTCTCCATACTCTCCAATAAATCTGCCTATATACAGTTTCAGAAACAAACAGAAAAGTAAATCTTCTACGTATTCATGCATTGGTCCGCGAGTCTCCAGTATTCTTTACACTCTTTCAAACCGAGTTTCGAACACCTCCTCTTGTGATAGACCCACATGAACAGAAGCATAATCAATGGCTCATGATTATTCCGACGCGACGTCATTTGCCTTCTGTCACTCTTAAACATGTCATATTTTCCACTCAGCGCTCCGAATATGAAATATTTCACTCAAGTAACGGCCTGTCGAGAGACAGCCAGCCTCTGATGGATGCGGAGAATATTTCAAATATTCAACAAGAATAAAATATCGCGTACTGACAGACTGTCCGCCGATCCACTCCGACTTCCTCGACTTCAGACAACTTCAGTACAAGGAAAGTGACTGAGAGGTGAGGAAAAGAACACTGTTTTCCTCGAGAAAACTTCAGAGGAAAGGAAGCAAGAATATTTAATATTGGAAATGCGCCAGTATGGAGATACCATTCAGTTTCAACTAAATTCCAGTTTTAGGATATATTACAGTCACTCCTTTCAACTTTGAAAAAAATGATTTTATGAAGTAGTTTTTGTTGTAAAGAAGTGTGCCTTTAAATAAACGTAGAGCTGACATGTGCCTGCCACCAAAATGTTACGAAGTTTGGATTATTGAACTATTCAACTAAAAAGACACATTCAATTTCGCGAACGAATAATTTCCACTGTCGGCTACTTCTGTCAAACACAGTAGTAGTTTCGAGGAACTTTTCCTTTCGTTTAGGTCCGAGTTGATTCGGCGTGAAAAGCATGGAAATCGCATGCGATTGGCTGGCAGGTTCCCATGGCAACCGATTATGTCTGGCAGCGCCGGGAAAGTCAAGAGATACATTCCCGCCACCATCTCGGCAGCGAGGTAATTTGAAAAGTCGGAAATTTGCTTTTCTGCCCGCTGTGCGTGCAATTGCTGGCCACGAGAGGGAAAATGTATTGATCGGCAATGTCGTCATCGGTGCATGAACCGATTCAGCAGTGCAAGTCCCTTCATGTACGACCGCGAACAAAAGTCCCTTCCGAGTTCCGATCAACCCGGCCAGAGGAAACTGGGTCCGACTCTTCACAGTGACTGTGCCAATGCTGATAACAAAAAAGAACATCTATTATCTACCCCGGTTATCCTGCGGTTATTCAGAGGATCCTGAAGTTATCCTGTAATGGATAACTTTGGATGGCATTGTATGCACATTGTGTATAACATTGTGTATACAATGTGGATAACCTGTAATGGAGCCATTGAGCTTCGCGGTAACTTTCAACTTATCCCGCCTATAACTTTATCGGGATATTGCAAAACCGGAATCTAGTAATTATGTGTTATTAACATTATGTACTCATTTTAGACAGTATTTTTAAAGTCCTCATTAAACTGGGATTGAGATTAAAATCAAGAGTAATCCTTAGCTTTAAAAGCTCTCGACAATCACGTTTCATTTCCTTTTTTATCCATGGACTCGAAAACTTTGGATTTAAGCTCGCCAACGCTGAAAACTTTTGCTTTCACATCGAAGTATTTTCATCCACACACCAGATTCCATAAAATACTCGCATGAATAAGAGAAAATCGAAAAAAAAAAACGATAAGCGCATTGAAAAATGTTAGTAACTTGGTTGCCCTCCAGTGTACTTCGCGATAAGAGGCGCTGGAGATAACTCGCCAGGACTCTAAGACATCACGTGACCCTTGACCCGCTAACATGCAATTGTATAACAGAAACCAAGAGTCCAATCGACCCGTAAAAACGAGAGTACTCGAGCTCTGGCAGAGTTCCAGCGCTGCTTGGCAGTGCAGCTTCAATACCAGGCACCTCCACTATCACTTCATACCAGTGAGCTTCAATACCAGGCACCTCCACTGTCACTTCATATCAGTGAGCTTCAATACCAGGCACCTCCACACTCACTTCATACCAGTGAGCTTCAATACCAGGCACCTCCAATGTCACGTCATACCAGTGAGCTTCAATACCAGGCACCTCCAATGTCACTTTTCCCAGTGAGCTTCAAACCCGGCACCTCCACTGCCACTTCTACCAGTGAGATTGAAACCCGGCACCTCCACTGCCACTTCTACCAGTGAGCTCCAATACCAGGCACCTCCACAATCACTTCCAACAGTGAGCTTGAAACCCGGCACCTCCACTGCCACTTCTACCAGTGAGCTCCAATACCAGGCACATCCACTGTCACTTCTACCAGAGGGCTTCAAAACCTCTGTGCCTCCATGGGCATTTCCGACTAGATTTTCTTCACAACTCTGCACTTCCACATCTGTAGGCTCGCCTGATGTACATCCAATGTAAATTATTCTTCGAAACCCATCTCATTTACAAACACCCTCCATCTGACATCGCCGTCGATGTAACTTCAAAAGCTGACACACACCTACACACTTCAAAGTCTAAACGTCGCTTTAGTCATCCGTCAGACTAGTTTACAACATCATTTACGAAAAAAATACGAGAATTACTAATGTAGCTTTGAGTTGAACTTGGGCGTTAGTAAAAGGTTAAATAAGATATTTTTCTCCGAAAACTTATCTCTATACAAACCAACAAAAGTTTCAAAACTGTAACTTAATTGCAACTGCGAGTGTTCTCTTAAAAAAGCAATTCAATTTGTCCAACCATCTGTATAATTGGAATTGGAAGAGAATAGAAAACTTTTCGAACAATCCGCGTTATTAATAATTTCCTAAATCATCACGTGGGCGCACCGAGCTTACACGCACCGCCGACCAATGAGAGACGAGCAGGCCTGCCAAATGTCACGTACGCCACATTAAATTACTAATCCAAATATACACGCTGAAAACATGACAAAACGAAAAGAATGGTATTATCATGTGCTTCAGGTAAATTACATAGTATACGGATCACGCAGCTGGTTTGTAGACCACCAAAGATCAAATGTCAAATACATACGGTCCTATAAACGTCATATTGATTCACGACATATTACACTTCGATATCTGTCAAAGACGAAGTCGTTTTAGTAATATTATGTGATGTAATTGCTACACGTTTCATACGTTATTTTGTAATTGCAATACGTAATATCATATGATATTTAAGTAATTATAACCTGTAATAACCTGGTTGGAGGTAATAGCAGAGTATCATCGGTCATTATTTTTTAATTGAAAAATCTATATGGACATAAAAACAAAATTAAAATTGCTGAGTATTCGGTTCAATTTAACTGCCATCTTTCTGCTGATTTCGTATTCTGAATCTAGAACAGCTTCAGTACTTTCCCTATCAAAATGGTTTGTGAAGCACAAAACAACACAAAGAGATTTTCTACTTTGGTACTATTTTGATGATAAACGTGCTGAACTCTGAAAGCAGGCAACCTAGTAAATTAGCGGAGAAATGTAAACAGGGTAGTCATTTAAATTCAGCGAGGCATACGTTTTTTTTTCCAAACGAACTTTTATACGTCCAAGAAAATTTACATACGAATTTAAAACTATTTTCATACACGCAATAACAGTCATTTTAACCTTAACATTACTTTATGAACCAGAAGCTGTTATATGGTCAAACAATAGCAGAATCGTTATAACAAGTTTAGAAACTGTCACATTTTGAATCGGTTTCGCATCAGTCGCTCGTTAGCAGTCATTTTTATGAAGAAAAACCGTGGTTTTTATCACAGGACAGGACACGTCGTCATACTCGATCCCGGGTCTCCTACGTGCCGAAAAAGCAGCAGTTCTGCGTGGAATATACGTCCTTGTTGAGGGTTGTCCGGGGGGTACAAGGACCCCCCTTCAAGGATCGATCCCGAACCTTTGGGACGCCGGGCATTGTGACCTTTCAAGTTTACACGTAGACTAAATAGACAAGGTCTCCTCGGTAAACCTTACGGCAAGTACAAAGTCAGAAGACTTCAATCAACAATTTTAGTAGCCAAGAAACTAAGGAGCGTGTTGAATTTCATACAAAAATAGTTCAGGAAGTTTGCGCTATCAAATGTAGCAAGAATAAACCGTTTCTCTCGACTCCCATTCAAGCTGAGATTAAGCTCTTGATACGCGAATAGAAGTGGTGCCGTGCAGAGCTCAGATTGAATAACAAGGCTAGCGGCTCCCAAAGCACTTCAATATTCCAGATTCCATTACATTAATTAGCTAACTATCGTAGACTTGGGAGCAAAACAGTTTTCATCTAATATTCGTCGAAGAACAGCAATAACGTTTTGTCGAGAATATACTTTATGTAACTTGCTACATAACATAAATTAACTTTCCCGTTCTTGTAATAATAAAAATGAACGCATTTCAATATAACTTCTAGGTGGTAGTGTTTTCATCCTCCATCTTTAAAACTGGAGTAATGAGGACTGGAGCATCTCGAAAACTTGGAGCGTTAGGACCGTAAAAACAGTGCATTTGTTTTTCATCAGGACAACGTTTTGATACGAAGTGAATTCAAGAATATTTTTTATAAAGGCTAGGCCACAATTGTCGTAATGCTTAATGTCTAATGTTTAATGTTTAGTGCTTAGTGTTTAAGAGAAATGGATGATAGGGTTTATGTGATATGGGCCACAACATGAAATAGTGATTAGTGTTTAGTCGCAGTGAAATAAGAATTGAATAAAATCCATTTCTTATGACAAAAACCTTACGACAAGCCAATCAGAAAGACTTACTATTGTTGCTGCGCAGTGGAGAAATTCAGAACTTGTAACAACAACATTTAAAATTGCAGACAAGTGGCAGATAATATTAAACTAGATAGTAATGTATTTGACAAGACGAAATAAGTAATTTACTAATTTTAGAGCAGATTTTTGTTTCAAATGAAGGCTGTAAATCTTCAGGAGGCTCTGGAGACACTAGCGCTACTACAGTTGAAATAAGAACCTATTCTGGCCCTCCTTATCTAGTGGAGCGGTCGCTCCACCCAGCCAAGTCGTACTATACACTCACAGTCACTCAACATACCGTAAATGCCTAATAAACTGAGGAGCAGACCAAACACTTTTACTGTAAGCAACAACATGGCATTTTCGGCCTACTGGATCTCAAAACTGGTAAATCTCACATTGTTGCGAAATATCTTAATTTCGAGCTATGGCCCACCCCACTACATATACCAAATTTGGGAACAATAGGTTATGCCATTTGCGCGCTAGAGGACCGAGAAAACAGTGAAATTACACCACTTTCTGATTCTGAAGATGATGATGATTCTGATGATATCACGAAACGTCGCTATCACCGCCACAGCCTAAACGGCTGAACCGATCGACCTGAAATTTTACCACATGTGCACTTTTGGCGTCTGAGGTGCCTTTTTATAAAACCAACCGGAAGCCGCCATTTTGAAACCGGAAGTGACGTCATAACTCAAAAACGTCTGGACCGATTAGAACGAAATTAGCGCCATTCGATTTAGATGGTCATCTATATGAAGTATCAATAAAAAAAATATTATTTTCTTATTTTCTAAACCGGAAGTGACGTCATAAATACGCAATATTTAACTTATTTCAACAAATTATACTTAAAATACGTACATAATTAACTTACATTGTAACATAGACAATACAATTTATATATTCAAGGTAGCAGTGTTCTCGGCCGCCATTCCTGAAACCGGAAGTGACGTCATATATCTAAAACGCCTGTACCGATTGCAACTGAACTAGCTCCTGCGTATTCATTCTGCTATTTATTTGAAAAATCAATTGTGAAAAATGAATAAATAAATTAATGGTACCGGAAATGGCGGCAGGAACCACTAAATGAAACCGGAAGTGACGTCATATATTACAAACGGCATGACCGATTTTACGGAAATATAGGGATTAGGAATTCAGATGGTCGTTCATGAAGGTATCAACTAGATAAAACTAGATTGTTTTCTTATTACCTATACCGGAATTCGGCCGCTATTTCAAAACCGGAAGTGACGTCATGTATCGAAAACGGCTGGATCGATTATAACGAAACTTAAGCTATTCTTCTTGGATAATCATTTTCATCTTATACCAAACGCAACTTTTCATAGTAACCAAATCGGTTGAGGCGTATTTTTTTAAAGAAATTAGTCCCTGCTCGGACATGTGCTACAAGCTGTATGAATAAACTAACAAAAGAAGTGATATCCCAGAAAAAACACTCCGTGTAAAAATACCAGCCAAGTCTCTTTAACTATAAAAAAAAATAGAAGAAATCTAAAAATTCAGCACTGAAAAGGAGTGATATCAAAAAAGGAGCCAAGTCAACGAATTTTCCAAATTTTAATCGTACCATTGAAATAAAAATATCAACCCCCGAGAAATTCTTAAAAAAAGGACTTGGCGCATCGTTTTTTTAAAGACATTTTTCTATTCTTAAGCTTATGCCACTCACATACTACGTAGTTCAGAAATGCCTAGAAAAATTGGGACAAAACTTTCAAATTAAATATTGAACATTCTGTAAAATATTTTAAATTTAAATATAAGTACGCAAAGAAACATAGCATTGTCTTACAAGCAATAAATACAGAACAGTTGTGTTTGTGATTGGTAGGTACCTATAGTTTTGTGGGTACATCAACATACCTACTACAGCATTATACTTTGAACCTTCTCGCCGTGTAATTAATTGCTATTAATTAACATTTTATACCAAAAAAATTCATAAATTACATAACGTATTACTTTAGATAAAAATCTAGTCAGTAATTATTTGAGCAGCATGGCTCAGTGCACTAGTCACTTATACAAATCTCATTGACGGCCTTCTTGTAATGAGCGCTTTCGCTATTTCCCTCAGTCACGATATTGAGAAGTATGATTGATTAATATGACCCTAGAAATAGTGGCAATAACGAATAGACTAGGCCGCTTCCGTTTATTCGTTATTCGTTTATCCGTTTATTTCCTCTGAATATTGACAAAATACCAAAACTGCCAGTAGGTAAGAGTACTAGTTATATTAAAACGTAGTATGATTCGTCGATAATGAATGTGATATACTCAGGAAAATATACTTGTAGAGTTCTTCCTATACTTTTAGGATAGAAAAGTGTCTTTAAAAAAACGATGCGCCAAGTCCTTTTTTTAAGTATTTCTCGGGGGTTGATATTTTTATTTCAATGGTACGATTAAAATTTGGAAAATTCGTTGACTTGGCTCCTTTTTTGATATCACTCCTTTTCAGTGCTGAATTTTTAGATTTCTTCTATTTTTTTTTATAGTTAAAGAGACTTGGCTGGTATTTTTACACGGAGTGTTTTTTCTGGGTACATTAGACATTAAGCATTAAACACTAAACATTAAACATTAGGCATTACGACAATTGTGGCCTAACCTTAACACACATTATCACACCTCACATTGATTTTTGTAGTTCTGTTTTATTTATGTTAAATAAAAATGAAATTCAGTCATTGCAGAAGTTGCAAAACAGGGCCATGAGAAGTATTTTGTGGGTGAACAGGTATACCTCTATTAAGAATATGTGTTCAGCACTTTCATGGCTTAATGTTAAAGAACGTATTATCCTTAATACATTAACATTAATTTTTAAAATACATAAGGGCATTGCTCCAAATTATCTTTGTAAACAAATCACAATTATTAAGGATACTCATAATTACAATACAAGGTTAAAAGACAATACAATAATTCCAAAATCTTCATCTACATTTATAGACAATACCATTTTTCATAAAGGTATTAGATTGTATAACCGCATCCCTATTACCATTAGAAATAGTGAGTCACCACATGAATTCAGAAAGGGATGTTGTAAATTCATTAAAGAAAATAAGTTGTTATCGAAAACTGCGTATGGATTTTGGGACAATTTTTAACAAATAACTAGCAATATTACAAGCCTGCCTCCTATATTTCATTCTTTCTTTGACTGAATTTCCTTTTCATTTTTCATTATCTGCTGTTCCAATGTTATTTATGTATTTTATTGTATCTATGTATTTAACATTGATTGTATTGTGTTTTTGACAATGAATGTATGTTCAACTGTATGTGTTTTATGTATTTACGTATATTTTAATAGCAGAACTGCTAAAAAATAAAATGAATCTAATCTCGAATCTAATCTAATCTAACCAATTCGTACCCTAGGGTGGGTTGCCAAAGATCCGGGATCAAATCAGACCACCATGTTCGGCGCGCGGCGCTTGACAACAGTCCGGCAAGAAGCGTCGGAAAGTTTCACAGACGTCGCGGCGCCTCGACGTCGGCGTCGGTGACACTGACGTGAGAGGTACATGACGCCGCCGTCGTCGTTTAATTAAACGTCGCAAGATAAGAGTAATGGAAATGAGATTATATATTCACTCAACGTGTATATCCGAGTTGGGCACAATCAAGAAATAATTCGTAATACAAATGAGATGATCCAATTACAATTTAAATGAGATTTGTTACTGATGATACAAATGAAAGTTCTCATCAGTTTTTCAAGAAATAAAACCGCAGAGATGAATTTTTCTTTCCGGGAGTAGTAATAGCCACGATGTAATATATTAAAGCTGGTGAATTAAACCGTAATCGAAGCCGCCTGCGGTGAAAGTTGTGCTCCAGAGGGCCTGACAAATCTTCCTCTTGCGACTCTGCCAAGAAGCGGTCAAAACAAGCGAGTATTTCATTCAGGACAAAAACCTGGCACCTCCACCGCAGGCACAGAACCAAATGCTATGTAAAAACATGCAGGAAGCATGTTACCCGTGTTTCTTCATCATTTTACGTGAAAAATGTACCATGAGCCACCAACTCTCTTGCTCATAAATTTTAAAATATTGGAGCTCACGTTGGAATAATGAGCATGAGAAAACAATTGTGAGGTTATGGTGGAACGAGTTTGCATTAGTGCAGGCCAGGGAAATAAGACGGGGACGTAGTTACGTTTCACTTTGCCCGACGTCTTTAAACCGTCGTTCAGCGCAATCCAGAACATAGTGCGCTTTCACATCACACATATAGGTACAAAATTCAATATCGAAAGTTTCCTTTCATTTTCTCTTTTCTCCTCCCTCACAGATAATCTCACAGAACTCGGTTGATTTCGAAGGCTATGGAAATCAAACATTCACATTTTCCATTCACAACTGAATTCAAATTCGTGTTCAATGTTTAATGAAGCGTCTTCTTAGTTCTTTGTAACTTCAGTAGCTGGATTCTATCAATGGTTTTATCATCACCGAGTGAAGAAGAAAGAAGCGAAGGCTCCACATGTTTTCGTGGTTTTGCGTCGGGTATATGCGGAGTCGAATTACCGCCTGCCCAACTGATATTGATATTGCAAAACTCTCCGCCCCCGACAAGATCCAGTTCCAACGGAACAAAAGAATGTAATTAAATTCGTTTCAGTGCGACATCTAATACTCGCAGGTAACAGGTAACAAAATCACACCAATGAAAACTAGAGGGGGAATAATTGTTTTATCTGCTTCATAACCACAGACAATTCACACTCGAGAGTTTCGATTCTGATCCAGTTACGAGCAACGAGAAACATAGGCAATTCCTCTTGTAAATCTCACGTTGAAAACCCAATTCGCGCTTGAACTGATCCTAGGGCGTTTTAATGTTTCTTGCAATGCTGTTTACGCCCTTTTATCTTACAAATAAAGTACCTATCTTATCAGTAACCTAATAAAATGTTTATATATTGAATTAATTTATTTCCGCCATAACATGGTGAATCACTTAGTTTAAGTGTTCAAAAAGAGACGTAAAATGGTACCACGTGACTAAAAATGTAAAACTATATTGCACATAAAAGGAAGATAATGTATTTTCCTCATTTTAAAAGTGATTCTACAACCCGATTGACTCTCCCACCAATATTTTCGCCCCAATTTTGACGAAATATTAGAATATGCGAAGACTACCACGAGGCAGTTTTCGTCAATACTATTTCTACCCTGGTCACAGACGGCCTAAATGATGGTTTCCTCAATGAAAAATCCGGTTAGGTACAGATTTTATTTTAGAGTTATTGTAATAAAAGTACCAAAAAAGCTCTTCGACGATCTCTTCGTAAATATATTATGTTTCTTCAGCTGCCTATGTTCAGTGGTTATTGAGTTGGAGTGGTTCTTGAGAATCGTCTATTGGCTTTCCAAAATGAAGTGATTTCGCTAAATATCGGTCTCTAGGTACTAACACCTAATTATAAAATTTGCTCTGAAATTAAAATCGCATACTATCACTTGCATCACAGTAACAGCCCGTGTCATTTATCGTGTCTGCTTTATGTTATCCCGGAACAATTGCTATAATAGATTCAAGTCAACGACAGTAAATGGATTTTAAAGAGCTATAGTTTCAGTTTAACCTAGTTTTGGTTTTAAATCTGGACACCCGGGCTAGCGAAAGAGACGAAGCAGCAAACATCGCAATACATTGCGGAGGTCAAGATGCTGCAATTGTTGATCCGCGACATATTTCACGACCAAGATGTACAGATGAGTGACGGCTCCGATCATTAGACACTCCTGGCATGCACTCCTGGCACAATGCACTTCTTACATCACTCAAGACGTTGACAGTGATGCACTAATAACTAATCATCGTCGGGACAGAGAGAGAGCGGTGTTGCCAAGTGGCCTACCTGATGACGAAGTTCACGCAGACAACGCTGTGCGGCTTCTGCCCCTTGCTGCCGTAGATCAGCGTCGCTTGTGTCAGCACCCACACGTACCCGCCGTTCTTGGCCAGGAATCTGTAGCGGCCGGTCTCGCATTGGCCCTTGGAGAACACTAAACACAAGACACACAGTGTTGATCAAGACACAGAACATTACCATACACTTAATAACAACAATAGGCCAATGTATTGATCCTTGGAGAACGCTTAACTTATAGATATAAATAAAGTGTTGGCCAAGAAATTGGCCCTTGGAGAACGCCAAACCGGGCCACAAACATGTACTGTTGACATGATGATTTGGGAGTTTCAGGATATTTTTGACTTCAAACTGATTCGCCAGAAAGGAGTTTGAATTAGGGCCAGTTTTTCAATACTCGGCTAAAACCAGTAATTAAGTTAACAGTCATTCTTGGAATGCCATTGGTTGTTGCCATGACAATACATCTTAATCAACCGTTTAGAAGTTAGGAGTATTGGAAGACTGGCCCTTAGTACGATACTCTTTCAATATTTTAAAATCACAAATCGGTCTCGCAAATGTATCGAAATAAATATGTTTTAAAATTACATTTTAAATGGTAAACCATTCACTTTGGTAATTCAATTTAAATGATTCACAATTAGAGTACACTTTAGTAACAAAATAAGTAAATTCACAATAGCTCATTTAGAAGTAAAAGTCTCCAGTGGCAGTGTATGAAGCACAAATTTAAAAATTAACATAACTGCCTGATAAAAAGTATGAAGCTGCAGCCCTTTGTGAAGTGGCAGCTGAATATCTGTTGTGAAATAATAGGAACAATGTGATATCCTTTTGTTAGGCTATGACAAAAAGCGTTCTTTAGACGGATTCTACGAAATTAACCAATTTTTGGACCAATTAATGAAAGTACACTTGGAGTCAGTGGAAAGGTCTAATGAATGGAGCGAGATGGTCGACGAGATGAAAAAGAGAACAGTTTCAACGTTTCCCACTACTTCTCACATTCCGCCGCGAGCCAGGGCGGCTGCTTCCTTCCCAAAGACGAGAGAGATAATAAATAATAGCGGCATCTTCAGGAAAGGAAGAACATTTCATGTAGCTACAAATTATTTCGCCGAGAAGTGTGAAAACACATTGAGATAGAATGTACATCACCAAACATCATTTGAAATTGACCTTTCTAAAATTGTGGAAGGATTTAGACTTTTATTAAATTTTGATATGTTAATAAATGTCAAAGAAGGCAATAGCAAATGTTACTATTACACAACGTAAACTACGCAATTAGATTTGTTCTAAATCGAAAGACCATAATATTAACATGGAAATGCCATAAATTCTCTGTCGCTACTGAGCAAAGGCATTCCTCGCACATCGCCGAGTTGTCTAGCAATGCCACTGCCTATTCCAGCGGCAAAGAAAGTTCACCGACGCGTGATTCTATGTGACACCCGATCAACCAACGTCCCGCGTTCGAGTCCCGGAAAACCACGGATAATCCATCGCGCACTCGACCGTGATCAACAGTGAAGGTATGTTTACCACGGCGGTTTCAACTCTGATGGTATTGATTCCAAACGAGACGAGCTGTTCATTTCATGTATCTTGTGTTCATTAATCACAAACAGGCGACTATTTTACGCGTCTGAGTTCAATTTTCCACCGTTTTAAACTTTAAAAGATAGTGCGAAGAGATGGTCATCATTAATCATAAGTTTTTCTCTGAGAAGGAAGCTACAGGTCCTGCCGAGATGAAATACAAATGTAAATGAAAGCGACAGCTTGAATAATTGCGAAGGAAAAGATGATAAACGGATTGATGGCCACTTCCTATAATCTAACATGAAAGGGAGTTACATGAAGTGATAAGATAAGAAGGCGTAATTAGCTTCAGTTTCGAGTTTCGGTGAAAGTTAAAACAATTTTCAAGTAACAGCACAAGAGCACTGAGATAATGGCCTGACTTTGCTTTTTCATCCTTATCGACTCAGAAAACCGATAAAATGCGCAAAACAGCTGTCTTATTTTTTATACGATCATGTTCTGAACAGCTTCTTTTTGTAAGAAACACGATAAAGTATTATCATGTAAACAATACAATCATTTTCAATTTCTATATTTTTCTATTCTCCAGCTCTTGAGGGGAAAAAATATAGTTTTGGAAATAATGAACAGAACTGGAAAACAACGACAAACAATGTTGGACTTACTCATTTTTTACAAAATTACCTTCAACAATTAAAATTGTTGAAGGTAAAACTAGTAGGTAGCTATAAACTGTTGATTTTAACTCATTGTGGAGTTACAATTCAGACACAAAAATGAGGTACATAAAATCGAAAATTGACTGAGCTGAGAGATGAACTGAAAAGTTTTTAGAAGTAAAGTGACTGAAATGATTGGATTTGTAAGATGGGTGGGGTGAAGTGAAGAGTAAAAGAATTACGAAATAAAGAAAAGTTCAAACAAAGTTTATTGAATGATTTTACGATAGTATTTTTGTATTTGTATTTATTTTAGTTTTGTATTATACCGGTATTTTTAGATATTATAGTTTTAGATATTCAGTACCATCGTGGTTTATATTCCCATTTTGAGTACATAAATAAATAAAATAAATAAAAATAAACACCCTTAATACGACAAAACATCATTTAATATCATAATAACTGACACAGAGGCCCGACCATTCGATATTGGAAAACTGTCCTCACATTTCCTTAGTAAATCGCGTGGAGTGACGCAATCCCTGACAACTGCCCCTAAAATTACATCAGCCAACATTCCAGTGCCCTGTGCACAGGGGGGGGGGGGGGGTAGAGCAGCAGATTGCATCACCAACTGTGTCACCTCCCCCTCATTGCGTCAGTTGTAAAAGATTGCATCAGTAATTGCATATTGAAACATAATCTATCTCTTTATAGGTGCGAAAACCTGCGTTTAAATAGCAATTGACATTCTAAAATGCCTCTCTAATAAATGTTCTTGGCGTTTGAGAGTTGTGGACTTCTAATAGAGATTGCTTTGGTGTGTAGGACGTGTAGAAAGCAGAGATGAAAGTCTTCATTACAGCTGATTCAGGAAGTTCCAAGACGAAGTAAATTAAATCATTCAAACTTCCTCCGATATTTTTCCAGATTACACGAAGAGTAAAAACTTTCTTGGCTTTCGAGACTGACGAACTTAGTTAAAACAAGGAGTTATTAATTAAAGTTTGCGAATATTGGGCCAACAAATTAATCGTAGTTCGCGATCTTCAAAGTTTCAGTCAATTCGCAATGCAAGTTGTGAGCCTTGATTTCATCGAGCGATCATCTAGCAGTCGCTGCTGTGTACTCAGTGTGTTCCAATCAATTCGCAAATAATAGAACGCAAGTCAAGTAGATCGTAATTGAATGATCAGTGACAATGCAGCATTGATTGGAGATCTTCCATGATCACGGTCGGCTGCACCCCCTGGGAATAGGGATCGGGTGTTGGCTGATGTAGCTACCTAATGTCGGTTTAACTTTTCATGAACATTCAATTTATAAAAATAGGATAATATCGTATCTATTTCTTGATAGTTAATCATCTTTGATCAATCTAGACATAATAATACTAACTTATAAATACAATGTGTGTATCCAAACTCGACGTAAAATATCGACATTTTCAAATTGGACTCGACTTTGATTACAAATATTGTATTTATAAGTTACCTTAGTTAGTTTATTTCTAAAGCCGACTAACGAAATAGCTATACCTACGCAAACTTTAAATTTGTAATAATTTGAATGGCTCAAAAGTTATGACGAATGAAATACAAAGACAAGAATTTACCGGGGTGCAGCGTGCGTGAATCTTACTAATTTACCAATATACAATTAGTTTTTGACGTCTCAATACCGCCTGCCAGTGAAGGAAGCCCATGAATACAGCACTTTATGACGAGATCAAAGCAAATAATTATTCACAAACTTCAAGACATAAATAACTCCAGCAAATAGTATGCATCTGGGCCAAAGTTCGACGCATTTTCATGCTCATCACGAAAACAATTTGCTCTATGAATGGAATTATTTTCGAAATTAATGCGTATTGGGTAATGAAACTTCAATAAAACAACCGAGAATGCGTGCATAAAGCGAAATATATTTGAAATGTGCACCGATAAACACTCCATAATGGTCAGATTAAAATAAAGCCTCATTAATCTGTTTAAACTAACGAAATGGTAATCCCTTCAGTTTGTGAAGCTGCGAGTGCTTCTATATCAACAATGCGTTCCATGTCGCGGAAAGCTCAGCTAAAAGCTCAATAATGGCCGCCACGGATGCGGCTGGCAGAGTCTGTCTAAAAGTGTGTAACTTTCGGCAAGTGCGGAGACTAGAATAGCGCGATGAAGAACTTTATATATGAGATCGTGGCGGGAGATTTAAAGAGCATGAGAATGGAATCGATAGCTCGGAGCATCTCGAGTGACATGTGGCCTAGATTGGAACGAAACTTCAAAGAAACCCCTTGAAAAACATAATACCTAGTAAGAGTATAATAATTTGCAGAGTTGCAAGAAAAAAAACAAGTGATTATCCGTCCCTATGTGTATGTTTAAACATTGTAATTTCAATACGTTCCGAGCTATCAATATCTTCTCAGAGGCAGAAATACCAAAATGTGTGGATATAGGTACACAAAAAACCAAAAGAAAACTTTAAATCGTACTTTTCCAGAATTTTATAAGAAATCACCCCATTAAAAAAAATATATAGTAACTTTCCGATATAAAACGAAGCTTAGTTTCTTCTCAAAATAGTTCGTACGTCTAAGAATGATCCGATTTTGACTTGCAAATGTGTGAATCTATCACCTTGAAAGGGTTTCTGTCGCTACGTCAATACACTCATATTGAAAACTGGACTCCAAGTCGACAAAACTCAATTGATCCGACGACAAATCCGGATTTGACTTCCTGACAGCGTTTAGAAATATCTACTTCAAGACTGGATCCACTGCAGACCCAACCAAATGAAAGAACTTGCGACGCGTGAAAGAACAAGCAGTGTAAGAGCAGTGCGGTTGGTAAACAATGGGAATCATGCAATATGAGAGAAAGAAGAAGGGAAATAAATGTGGAATTGCTCAAGAAGTCTACCAACAAGGTATCGCCAGGATAAATCCCGCATATGACGAGCTAGCTGTAACTTGCCAAGACCATTCATTCCTCCCTCGACATTTTCCGAAATATTGTTTTAACTTCTGCGCGATTAACATCTTGCCATCCAAACTCCTGAGATATTTAAGTGCCGCGACAGTGACACGGTGCCATCCCTGCACTCCCGCCTGAATATGATGATGTCAGCACAGACAGTTCATCCAGAGCACCTCGCCGTGAAGATGACAACGAGCGGGATGCTGCGACGACCAATCGATACGTTTTAAGCCTCGAAATCGAGAGTAAATCTGTGCCAGTTGTGTCGGTTGCCATGCAGAGGAGAGAAGCTCCATGACGACGGCATGCAAATGAAGCAGAAGTTCATATCGCATCAAAGGAGGAATAAATACAAGCAAAAGTGACGTTTACTATGCATAGTTTGTTAAATACCCTAACAGAATATCAATCGAACAACCTTGACACTCTCAGCAAATGACACTGAAAGCAATGACACTACAGTGATAATTGGGATACTTTGACTTTTGGGACCATAGTCAGGTCACCAATAAAACCCGAGTTAAATGTCGCGAATGAGATTGAGATAGCGGAAACAGAATCCCGGCACCTCCACTTCAGTCGCTGTGATATCCTGGCACCTCCACCTCATTCACAGTGTTATCCTGGACCTCCACTTCAGTCACTGTGATATCCTGGCACCTCCACTTCAGTCACTGTGATATCCTGTAACCTCCACTTCAGTCACTGTATTATCCTGGCTCCTCCACAACAGTCACTGTGATATCCTGGCACCTCCACTTCAGTCACTGTGATATCCTGTAACCTCCACTTCAGTCACTGTATTATCCTGGCTCCTCCACTTCAGTTGCTGTGATATCCCGGCACATCCACTTAAGTCACTGTGATATCCTGGCACCTCCACTTCAGTCACTGTGATATCTTGGCACCTCCAGTTCAGTCACTGTGTAATCCTGGCACCTCCACTTCAGTCACTGTGATATCCAGGCACCTCCACTTAAGTCACTGTGATATCCTGGCACCTCCACTTCAGTCACTGTGATATCCTGGCACCTCCACTTCAGTCACTGTATTATCCTGGCTCCTCCACAACAGTCACTGTGATATCCTGGCACCTCCACAACAGTCACTGTGATATCCTGGCACCTCCACTTCAGTCACTGTGATATCCTGGCTCCTCCACAACAGTCACTGTGATATCCTGGCACCTCCACTTCAGTCACTGTGATATCTTGGCACCTCCACTTCAGTCACTGTTATATCCTGGCACCTCCACTTCAGTCACTGTGATTTGAAAGCTGATTCTTGATTTCTTTCATACTAAGGACGATTCCGCATTCTGCTTTCATCGTTCTGACTCTCTTCTTCGTTCTTGTTTTGACGTCACGATCGATTAGTCGAGAACCCAGATAAATAATCTTGATAACCTCCACTACATGACATCAAAAAAAGAAACGAAAATGACAATTCAGAACGATGAAGTCACTATTCTGTCACGTCATGAAAACATATTTCTATGAAACACGTCTACAATCGACGTTGCGTAGGAAATACGTATTTCATTCAAAATGAAATTTCTATCAATTAGACAAACAGAAAGTTTCCTCCCAAGTTCCTTCTTACCAAACACAAATACCTGTGTAAAGCGTGGATGTGATGTATTACAATGAAACGCCGTGGGATTCGAACTCAAGCTGAAGCTCATATCCGCCCACACGCAATATCATCCATCAAAACAACCCCTTCAATCATGTTCCAATTAATATAAGGACGCTCGGAACTAATTGCTCATTAACTGTATACCAATCTATATGACACATCAATTGATTGTCGCCCACTACAAAGACTTTGAAGCAGCTTTGTAATGTGCTCGATGTTATAAGTGCTAAGTGATGATCAGTGGAGAATACTCCAAATGGAAAGTGTCTTCAAATTTAGCTACAAATTCAGAAAGGAAATACATTGAGCGAATACCTAGTAGTAAGTAGTAATATTTCAATGGTATAAAATACTTTTTTACTTACCTATAGTATTGAAATATCATGCATTTTTAAAACTTATAACATAATGATCAAAAGAATGATCAAAAGTTAGAATTTCGCGAAAGCGGATGATCATGGAAAAGACTTTGTCCTAGTACCTTCAAGTTACACCATTAATCATTTTTTTAATTGGCACAAAAAATACACAGAAAAATAAAGGCTCATCTGTTGATCACTTATTAATAAAACAATAAATATTCACACGTCTGTTACACTGTACAGTACGCGGACAAAAAAGAGTTAAATTTCAGAATATTGTATTTTTCTTTAAAATTACTAATTAGTAATTTGTCAACTTCTTAGCTATAGCTCAAGTCGAGTACCTCCGGACTCCCGATTGAGTTAACTAAGGGGTTTACAAAATACTGGATTTAAATGAAAACCTAAGCTTAGTATACCTACGTATATACCTACGATACTGCCTTGTCCACCCTTGTAATCCCCCCTTAATTATGAGTTTCCCCTCCATGTGAAAATGTCTGCGGTCCTGATCCTGATAAATAGCATCTCAGTGTGTTTCGTCCGCAATCTGGGTTCATTATTCAACCGAAGAAATCCGTGCCGCGCTGCTTGTATCATGCTCTCAGTCTTGGCCGAGATAAAACAAAGAGATTGGCCGCAAACGTGCGCTGGTTTTTACAACCCCTTCTTCCACAGCAATTGCTCCGGGAATTTATCACAGTTGTTGGCGACGCATTTCAACGACGCGGCGCTTTAACGACGCAATAACCAAACGCGTCGAGACGCTCCTGGGCTGGCAACAATGTCCACAGAAGTCGCTGACGAAAGGAGCTTTCAAAGAAAACGTCTTGACAACAAATCGATGTGTCATCTTAATCGGATCGAACGAGAATCAGAAGGAAATTGAGTGAAATCCGAGTCTTTGTATAAAAAAGAAGAAGATAAAAACTTTTTAGACGTCGGGACCAAATGGTACATATTTGGACGCCAGGAAGCAAGCGACAGCTGATTCCAGTTGGACTGAGTAAAATACACAAAAAAAACAATTCTTAGAGATGTTTCTTACATCAGTTTTATGAGAGTACGATGATGAGTTGTTCAGGAGCCAAAATACTGTTTTTATAGCGAGAGCTAAGTAAGTTTTTAAATTCAGACGTTATAAAAACTGTCGAGCGAAACCGGGTTGCGATAACTTTAAGACAAGATGAGGGTGCGTTATGTTTAACAGATACTCAAATAAAAGAAGTATAATCCACCGCTGTTAATTGAGTTGGCGATGTTCTACATGGAGTTCGCGACTGTTTACACGTCGGTTAAAAGCCGGGAGACGTGTGATGGACGTCTAATCACTGGGTTCAGGTGTCAGGCTGTTGTCTCGCGTCCCGACGGCAACGTAAGGAGAGACGACGGCGATCCTAGCGGGAGCTAAAAGCCATTACGCAGTTCAAAGAACTGTTCCACAAGGACATGTCACTGGAGTTCATACTGAATTTAGAAGAAAGACAAACGAGATGTTAAAATTGGCATCACAATTCTCTTGAGTATACTCGATCGAGAGTAGATAGGAACGAGGAAGATAGGAGAGCATCTACGCTGGCAAGTATAAGAAAATCTGAGAAAATATATCTTTACTGAACTTTTTTCTATCCTTAAACACGCCAAATTGAAGATAAAAAAGTGATGTACGGCAAAAGCCTTGATGCACCTAAATTCCGGTTCTAGATAAAACGCCATAAAATATAACAACAGGCCAACGACTGCAGCCGCAGTAAAATCTAACTGTGTCGAACCCACTTTTGATTAGATCGAAGCAAGTTATTATTCCAGACAGTTTCCCGAGTTTCCCGAGCCGCCGTCACGGAGAAGTGAAACGACGAGCAAGAGTTAACACTCCACGGGGAGAACAAATGTCTCCTCCATTCTTCCTCCAGGCTTAGCTCCAGGGCAACATATTCGCTGCAAGACAGTGAGGGAGTCAATCAGAGCAAGTGATACGAGACACAAACATTCACTCCTCGGAGGTTACACAGTGTCTTATTTTAACCTACAGTATGATTTTTAGTTCATCGGAAATAAAAGACGATACAGACGATGCTGTTAAAATAATTGAAAACTTACATAAAACTAGCACTATACATTGAGCATATGAAAGTATTTACATGTAATGAATGTTATACCTACAATCCAGCATTATTTATTGCTACTTTTTTACCACAAGTGCAGCTGCCAGGTTTGACAGGTGTCAGGTTATAAAAGTGATAAAATTGTGATACATTTATTACTACTGTATAAGTAGTAGATAATAAATGTATCACTTTTTTACAGTTTAGGTTAGTTTGCTTTTAGCAAGCGGAAATGTTTTACATTGAATTAAATGCTTTCTAAGCAATATTTTTTCCGTTTTATTAGGCCAAGAACTATCAAATCATTATTGCAGTAATATAGGCAGAGTCGAGGCCATCGTTATGCTCACTTTGAGGCCTCGGCATAGTACTCTGGATCCATTACTAGATACTGTATAACCACCATGCGTGTGTTCAACTTATTCGTCCAGAGAAGAGTTTTGAGTTCTGAGCTCGATAGCAAGAACGGCGAAAACACGAGTTTATTTGAAATTAACAAAAACTCTAACCAACAGTTTTGTTCAGAATTCGTGAAAAATACTTTTGCCAAATAGTTTGTTTATTGAGGTTTTGAAAGTTTACAAATCATCATGAAACAGCTCGCCTCATAACATCAAAGATTGACGATCGAAAAGAACAACTAAAAATAATCCACTTCACAAAAACGTTTTCTTCTGTCATTTTCGTCTTTCAGAAAAACAGATGGGTTTTTCTTATTTCCAGCGAGTATATAGATAATATGTAACATGAAAACAGCAGCAGATTTCAGTGACTCGAATGAAACAAATCAGCCAGGCAAATCAGATGCGAAATTCCAATATTGCTTTACGCTCAGCACAGAGAGCAAGACAGAATGTCAGCACACATACGATCGCTCATCGCACATCAAGGAAAAAGTACTATTTTTCACCATAAAGTATAAAGTCAGAGTTGATAGAACGAATGAAGACGAATTTTCTCTCCCATTCAGGGTGAAAAACGGTCAGATAGACGCAATATTACGACACTTGAGGGACCTTTTTCGATTAGATAACTCTTTCTGTGGTCTCCAAGGTCTAAGGATGATGTACTACATTAACTGATTGCTGATTGATGTCCTGTCAACAATTCCCTTCAGGGACTTGCGTTATTTCTCGTTGCTACATAAAACATTCAAAATAATACAATATACCACTTACACTGATACAAATTTGGCTTGATAGTAATCAAGTTTCCGTATGTACTGAACCGAATCGGCTATATGCACAATTGGCATCTTATCAAATCGAATGATGGTTTCAAGTCAAGGGTTTCAAGGTCAACTAATTTTATTCGCGTAGTTCACGGCTACATAATTATGTTGAAAAGAGTTGAAATCGAGTTAATAGATGCTGGAGGATCGATATAAGGTGCATGTTGGGGGTGGGCTATGCGTGCAGTACAACTACTAGGGGCGGAAAAGAAATTAGAAAGTTCAGATGGTGGCGTCTGCGTCTTTTACGTGCAAACATCAGCAAACATCGAGTAGAAGGAAAACAGACAAAGAAAGACACCCTATTACTATTCCTGCTATTACTAAGACTATTACTCGTCAGTAATGTAGCCACATAACGCCCCAATAGAAATTCTAGGGGTAAGCAAGATTAATAATACGTTTCTCAACAAATAATAATTGCCCTCGTCTCAATAAAACTTGTTTTGATTTAGTAGGAAAACTAAACAAAAGGTATGTTTGGAAAAAAATATTATTATGAAAAAATAAATAAATGAGTTGGTATTTGAGTTAGCTCCATGGTTTCTGGATACATGCTGTCGTATTTTTTTCAGTTATATCATTATATACTCATATTGTATTAAATAGTCCTACATTATTTCGAAACAAATCAGCATTCGTTTAAATGTGATAAGTTGAATTGAAAAATCAGTTGAAAGCTATGTTGAATCTGGTACTTGTAACTTTCCAACACTGCTTTTTCCGGGATCCGATAAAAATTTAAATATTTAATAATGATACCATGACACCGAACTCTTTATTCCATTATTAAGTTTAAGTTTTGAGTGGGATATAAATATAAATACACAAATACAATAGAGAATAACCTAATAACTTGTAATTGGTTAATAAATACATTATTGTAGGGACATAAATATCTACATAAATTGTGAAATTATACAACAGTATTTTAAAAACATAAATTAACATTTTGGTCAGAAAAGGATTATGATTGCAAATCTGAAAGCTAATTATCGGATTATTAGATTCAATAAACACCATTAGAACTAACTATCGTATTATTTCAGGATACTCTCATTTACAAGCAATATAATCGTTTCTTTTAGTTACCACTTATTTCCAGAGTACATCAATAAACTTCCACAATACAAGAATATGAGTATGACTAATAAAATGACCGAAGTAAGTAACGAAGTACATAGAGATCGGTTTGTTAATTATACTTGTCACCTTGAAAGTCAGCACGCCAACTTAGGGTGACTGTGCCTTAACGCCCATATGTTCACAGAGTTGGCCCACTGTCAAATAAGTCAGTCCTGTGATCTTTTTTCCCCCGAGATCAGAACAAGAAACAACAGAAATCCACCTGCTGCAATTCATCAGGCCATCTACTTTCTTCCCCCACTTCCTTGCCCCCCACCCTCGACCCTGCTGGGATATTTAAAACGAGAGATTTGGCATAGAAACGCCGATTGTAGCGTGAACAGCTGTTGAAATTCGATAACACGCCTTCCAATGGATTTTAAACACTCTTTATCTATGTTTATTTAACTATTGTTCATTGCTGGTCATTTAAAACTAAAAGTGTTGATATAATATAAATTGTTTTTTTGTAAACATCACGAGACTTTGCAATATTATTTTTAGATTTGTAGCTGAATGCGCGAATAAAAATATATTTAGAAAGGTATTTGGTTTTTATGAGAGCCAACAGCCCTATTAAAATGAGGGGAAAAGTGGACTGAAATGAATGTATAGTCGAGCATTAAGCCAAATATTGAAGCCGTTAATTAAATTAATACTACACATCTTGTCATGTTCAGTTCTAAAGTGCATATTTCATTTTTGACTTTGATGATTTCCGTTATATTCGATATTTATAGTTTTTACTTAAAAGAATGTCAATGATTTATTATTATAGACAGTACTACCCTTGAATGTACTACCATGAAGATTTATAAGACAGATGTTTTAGAACTAGAATGAAATTATTTCTACGGACAAGTATGTTGAAGGTTCAATATTATGCAACCCGCAAAGCATGAGCCAATAGAATGTGGAACTATGCAACCCGTCGAGCACACCGTATTTCACATTCAAAATGTGTGAGTTCTGTATTGTTTATTGTTTTCTGTATCAATTGTTCTGTATATTGTTCTGTATCAAATTGTTCACCTAGCTATGTTGAGATTTGTTTGAACTTTTGCTCATAAATTAAAGAACAGAGAATGTAAATATAATTATTAAATTAATAATAAATTAATTAATATAATTATTAAATGTGTAATGAACTGAAGCAAAAAGAAGAAGCAGAGTGTTTGAACTCTTCAAGAGAAGAAGTGACACCACAACTGAGAGAGGGTGAATAACCAATCAATATTTATTATTTTGTAAAAGCTAATAATAGGTGGAGACAGTTGACAGCTAAATAGGCAGTCTCTCCAGTGCTGGACCATTCACCGACTCAATCATGAATCCCACGACCATACTTAGGGAACAGTTTCTACAGCTTTGACATGTGCTTTATGTAAAATATTAATACAATCTCATTTCTATGCATTCTCATCCTTTCATTCCAGTCCTTGCTATGAAACACTTAAGTGCTCCGCTTTTAACTATGAAATTGAAAGGGAGAATTCAGTTTTGGCTGATATCCGCTGACTCACCAAGTCCGACTATGACAGGTAAGTTAGCCTTTTTATAACTTCCCAGTGCCCACATTAATTTTAGGCTCATTCACTGTGAATATCATAGAAATTGATACTATGTAATATAATTATCTTGAACCATATCATCAATGAATGTCCCTTTTTAATGGGTCTACTAAACAGCTTGCATGCAATCTACAATTTTTTTGTTTTACTGCATCTTCAGGGTAATGCAAATTCGCACAGCCATTTCGGCTGCTCAGTCAATAAGATCTTGAATTACGCCAATATCATTCACGTTGGGACAGATTTTAAACTTGTTTATTACTAACAGGACCACTACACTATTCAGCAGCATTCTGATGATAGCTGAGCTAATCGATGAAGTTGATGCTGTATTCTAGTGCCTGGTGCTAAGGAAGACAAGTGAAAAGCTACTTACGGCTCTTGAATCCCTTCTCCACAGCGCTGCTGTCCATGGCGTGGTAATATTCATACACCGACTTGCCGAGCAGATCGTCGGAGTTGTAGCCGAGGAAGTCTCCGATCCTGATGCACAAAGAGAAATCATTGTATTTGAGACAATATAAGACTCACTCAAACTAGGATTTGCATTTATGTTGAAGTGCTTTTATCTGATTATGTATCAGAGGGATACAAGACTCTTCCACAGTAAGTTTAAGTGAATAGTTAAGCAAGCATTGCTGTGATACTCCTATGACACTTTCTATGCCTGCTTGTTTTTATATTGTAGGCTCGCTCAGTTTACATCAATCAACAATAATTCTTCTGATATTTGAACATGTGATATTGTCATAGTATAGCAGAAAACTGTAGTTATTAGATTTTGAGCAAAATACTCATGATTGATGTCCACATAATAAGTATTACGTAATGATTACAAACACAATCACAACAATGCCTTCTCTGAATTATATTTATAAAATAATAATTATTATTTTTCATTTACGGAAATATTGTGATTATTATTTAATATTTATTGATTATTAACAGAGATCCATCAGTTCATGCCTTGTCCCAGCAAAATAAAAATAATTTAGCTTTATAAAAAATTAAAAAATTAATTTTTTTATGCTAGTTCACCTAGTTACAATTATTGTCCATTTCTCTACAGATAAGTACTTTAAATGTGAATATGAATGTTAATTATTAAGGTGGCGCGATCACTCGAGGCATAGTTTCGGATCTTCATAAAATTGTGTGTACTTATTAATAATCATGCCATACATAATCCTTGAAAAAATTAAACACTTCTCGTGTCTAGTTTATGAGATAATTTGAGTTTTCTCCCCCATGTTATCTTATGGCAGCCAAGTAAAATCGTGTCATTTTTAAGCTAAAATGAAGTTCTAATTTTTTTGTACCGTTAGATTTTAACAAAAACCTTTTTTCTGGTAGACCTACGGACATTCTATCAGGGGAAAAATTGAAAACGATACCAACGTGTGCTATTTTAAAAGTTGTACACCAAATTCGAAATGATTTTTCTATACCTCCCATGTTAAAGTTTTGTACATTCTCAAAAGACATAAAATTGAAAACTCATTATTGGGCAGGAGTTGCAAAATATAGGACATTAAATGAGTATTTTCTACTTAAATATAGTTGAACTGTTGTAAAATGTATTTTGAAATGGTAATTTCAAAAATAAAAAAAAATGTGCTATATCGAGTGATCGCGCCACGTTAAGTTGTCATCATTAATTCAAGATTCAAGTTTATATAATTTGCACAGTAATATTTTTTACAATTACGGTGGCAAATGTGTCTTTGAATAAATATAAACTTTAAATAAGATCAAATAATATACAAGAACAACTAGTTTACGTTAAGCGTCATTCTGACACCTTGGCTGATTCCGGACACTTCTCCAGTGTACAAAATTCCAGCCTATTCCAGTCCAAAAAGTTTCTGTCGATAATTGAGTATATATGAACTATTTACTTAAATTCTTGTTTACCAAATGAACTGGTAACTTGTATGGATGGTCCTTTCATTAAGAATAGTAATGGCTTCTCTGGAGCCTCTGTCCTATTTCTCTCCCTCCCCCCCCCCCCCCCCCCCCCTCCATACCCAACACTTGCTCTATACAAATTGCATAGTCCTCCACCTTCCGTCTCTCTACTAAAGAGGTCCACCCTAGCGATTGTATCATTACTGTTGGACTCTTGTTGCTTTAGGTAGGGATTCCATTCTCTTACATCTTCTAGAACTACCTTCTCCACTTACGTCTTCACTACGTCTATCTCTTCACTATCTTCACACTCTTCTTGCAGCCTATCTCCGTACACTTACAACGGTTTTTATATGGTGAATGACAAACGGATCCCACACTGCAGCAGCACACTCTAGGATTGGTCAACAGATAAGCTCTTTCCTGTACCTACTGTGTTATCTGTGCCACGAAGGTTCCTCATTGCAAAGTTTACGCATTTTGTAGTTTTAGCACCGACTTCTCTACTTGCCGAGCCCAACTCATCTTAGAGTTAAAGACTATGTCAAGATACTTGTACTCTTTAACAATTAAACATTCATTTATATTTTTAAATTTCATCCGTTTATATCACTTTATTTTAGAAAAGACTTCTTAATTGCATCCCAGAAACGTCTCTTTTAGGTCTATCAAGACATAAACACAACTCTAAAATGATGACAAATAGTGAGACATTTGGATATCCTATGGACGTCATATGTCCGTCATCCACGGATAATGCAATGCCCAGAGGATGTACGTAATTCCCTTAAGGACATCCGTTAAGACGTAAATAAGACGCCAGTGTGCTACCAGAGGTAGACAGATACAAACCACGAGCTTCGCTATTTACTTCTCCAATATGTCACACAAATTAGAGCTAATGATTGGTCTTCTGAGTTACTTCTAAGTAACTACCTAAGTAAAAATCATAATATTCTTTCCACATTTCGGACTCACCAACAATGAGTCTCTTTATCAATTCTAGTCTATTCTAGGATTTAATTAGTCTACCAAGGACAGAGGGAAGTGAAGGGTGATAGACAGCTGTTAGATAGGGTGATAGAACCTGTCACTCACTTGTCGTCGGCGTACGTGAACTTCATGTCGAGACTGTGCTTGCTGAGGAAGGTCTGCTTGTCCAGGGGGATCTCGATGTTGGATGGATGAGGTATCGGTTCTCCGATCGCCACCAGGCAGTGCTGAGCTTCGGCCGGTGAATTGCTGTCGTCATCGGACTCGGCTTCCTTCTTCGTTGCGTTGTCTCGGCCCAACAGGTGGCCGGTGCAGTGGATCACCTGCGTGGCAACAATCATAATTATGGCTCATGCCTTGCTAAAAATGGAAATAGTTCAAGGGCTTTTTAATAGTACTTTTCACGTTACAATCAAAAATATCATCGTTATAATTTTTATCTTTATTTGATAATTTGAGGAAAGCTGATAGGCATACTAACTTTCTAAGACATAGTTCCCAAGTCGGCTCCTTGCTATATTTTTTTCCACAACTTCAAAAATATCCGGGGAGGCAACACAAGCACACACATTGGATTGCCTCATTTGTATAGCTACATCAATCATGAGATGGATTCAAAACAAGGCAATTTCTTGATCTGGACAAAAGTACAGCCTGGACGAATGGCCTCCCTGACACCTTCCGCTTTTGCATTTGGCATTTATTTTTAGGTATTTTATTTTTAACCAATCACAAGTCCAGAAACCGCTCATGGCAGAAATTGAGATTGCAAACAAGAATAATATCTTGTTAAAAATAAATTTATTAAATATATTGTCTTGTTATCTTTGTAATATCATAATATGGTGTTCCATTTCATTCCCACACTCAGTGTAAGAAAATTACTTTTTTTCGAATGAAGAGCATCTCATTTGCACAAAAACTATCAGCAATCAACTTTCTTTGAGATCATGTTCCTTTGCACTCATAGTAGTAGTACCGAGGACACTATACTATACTATCTATAGGATAGAAGGTAAATGTAGGAGTAGTGGAGTATCTAGGAATTATTTTCGTTATCTTAGGGCCGGTATTACCATGAGTTTAAGCTACAGTTAGCTTAAACTCCACTTCAAAAAGCTCCGTGTATTACCATTAGGATACTGTAATTTAATTTCGGAACTTATTTCCTCAGTTTAAATTAACCTTAGGCTTCATTAACTACAGTTTTTTACGCTATGTATGTGTGGTAATGCACCACATTTTCCGAAGTGGAGCTTAACATAACTGAAGATTAAACTAATGGTAATATGGCCCCAATTATATCTAAATATGTCTGGAATTGACCAGCAGAAACTTAAGTCTGATATGAATCAAGTCCTAATGTCCATCCACATAGACCGCTTTTTTCTACTAGGTATATCCAATCACAGTCTGCCGTGAGCGGTTTCTGGATCTGTGATTGGTTAGGTATTTAGGTATAAGACAAAATATTGCAAAATGCAAAACAGTTTGGAATCTGCCATTTCCATAAGTACCTACCTTAAAATTGCTTCTTTTGTATTTTGAAACATGCTTCAGGGCCTTTTGAAGTTGAATTTCTTGAATTCTATTGTCATCAGTGACTCTTCACACAGAGGTGTGTTGTATCTATGACCTTAATTGACTGTCAAATATTGTAGGTTCGTATTGTTTTCGACTCACAATTTCATTTGGGCACTTCTCTGTAAACGTTTCATCGACACTAACCTTGTAAGAAGCCGATTTGAGATTGACGTTCCTTCCCTTGCTGGTCAGCGTGCTCTTGAGGCGGATGAAGAAAGAGTGCGGCAATGTCGACGTCTGCTGCGATTTGATAGAAAGAATCTCCTTGATCTCCTCGTGGTCGCACGGATGACTGAACTCGTAGATGCTCTGACCCATTAGTTCAATCTGAAACACAAGTGGAACGTAGGTAGATTTAAAACACACTCAAAATATTGTCCGTTTTGAGTGCGATTAGAATTACAGTTGTTGGTTTGCTGTGCACATAAACAATCACATTTACATAGAGTACAAACTAAAGGTTTCACGTCTGACTTTAAATCTTTATCGTTAGCATGAAAAAATTATCTATCCTGGACACTTTGATGTGTCCCGCCCCGCTAACAAGCTAGCAAAGATGTAATTGTACAATCACGCTGAAGGAACCTTTGAGAACATTTTGATTAGATATTCTTATAATTTCACATACTAATTAACTCAATTAGTGAGGGATGTAAGCACAAAAACAGTGCAAAATGTGATACTAATTTTTCCTTTAGCAGTCTTATAGGAAATTTTCCGCTCTTTCTTAATTTCGAAATCCTCAAAAAATCGGGCGGCCATTTTGGGCTCCAGGGCTGTTCAAAGTGCCAAAAGGAGTGTATTTCAGTGAAATTATAATACTTTGGTCAATTTATTGTTCTTTTATAATAAACGATGTGTCAGGAAGGTACGATAAAAAAAATAAAAATTCTAGGTCTAACCAAAGTTGTATTTATTCAAGAAATTAAAGATGTCGGCGGATAAGCTCTAAAATGCCAGTAATTTTCAGGGAATTCGTTTTTCAAGGTTGCAGTTGCTTATGTAGGTTAATATTATGGACCTTTATCTTAAATATTGATGGATCACGAAATTCACCCTTTGGGGGGTGAGGGGTGGAGACCTAAATGTTTCGATATCAGTAAAATAAACGATAGAAGATAGGGACTAATAATTTCTTGCATACACTAATAAAATTGTGCTCTGTTCGAAAAAAATCACAAGATCACAAAATTATGTCGCCATCTTGAATGAGACGCGATTATATTTAGTTCTTTTGTGCTCAGCAGTTCAAAAATCATGATAAATGAGCTGTTTTGGTCATCCCTTCTTCACTGCAAATGTATCGAGTCACCGCCTCCTGAACTAACATTACATGCTAAACTCCCTATCTTGGGACGTTTTTTCAATACAAGAATGCAATTTCAATGAGAACGGTTGGAGATACAGAAAATATGCAAATTACAAATTTAATTATTAGTATTAGGGCTATATTTTATGTCAAATAAACTTTTTCAAAGTGCTTATAAAACTTACTAAATTTTACGAAAAATGAAAAATAAACTCTTTTTATCCAAGATGGCGGCATAATTTTGAGTTCTCGTATTTTTTTTTGAAGAGAGCACATTTTCTTTAGTATGTTCAAGGAACCATTTTTCTCTAGCTAGTGTGGGCTATTGTACAGATATCGAAACCTTTAGGTCTCCACCCCCCACCCCCCAAAGGGTTAATTTCGTGACCCATTGATTTTTAAGTTAAAAGTACATAATATATACATTCTAGAGTCGATACTTGCAATTAGGTCCCAAGAAGAATTAATACAAAACAACAGTGATATTCATAAATACAACACCCGACAGAAAAATAACTTTCATGTAGATAGGCACAGGTCAACATGTACTCAAAAAAACTCTCTATTTTTCAAAACAAAAATGTATAATGCCCTGCCTAAAAATTTAAGAGATATACAAAAATACTCGCTGTTCAAAAAGCAAGTGAAAGAACTGTTAGTAAGTAAGGTATATTATTCGGTAGATGAGTTCCTGCTAGACAAATAAAAATAAACATATGTTTAATAATAACAACAATAATATTATTGTCATTATATTATTATTATTATTATTAAAATTATTAATTATTAATATTATTGTGTACCTGTCTAATTTCATTTTTTGACATTGAATCTCGTGAATGTGTAATAAATAATACTATGTAACTAGATTTAAAATATAACTGTAGCATGTAGATGTTAATTTATTTTATTTTTTTAATTGCAATGCTATTAAATATGTACTAGGTTACTAGATTTAGTTCGATGTAACCTTTCCACATACTCCACTGAATGGTGTCGACCATAGGAGTCCTTTCAAATGTATGTACCTCTTTAAAATGTACTCATTGAATATGGAAATAAAACTGAACTGAACCAACATAAACAACTGCAACCTTGAAGCACAAATTCCCTGAAAATGGCGGTCATTTTAGAGCTTACCCGCCGACATCTTTAATTTCTTGACTAAATACAACTTTTGTTAGACTTAATTTTTTATTTTTTTATCGTACCTTCCTGACACATCGTTTATTATACGTAAGAACAATAAATTGACAAAAGTATTATAATTTCACTGAAATACACTCTTTTTGGTACTTTGGACAGCCCTGGAGCCCAAAATGGCCGCCCGATTTTTTGAGGATATCGAAATTATGAAAGAGCGGAAAATTTCCTATAAGACTGCCAAAGGAAAAATTAGTATCACATTTTGCATTATTTTGCCTAATGTATGTGCTAACAGCCCTCACTAAATGTAAATAGCGTCTAATTAATTACCAGTGAGAAAGGGAACACAAAAAATGAGTTATTTTGAGGATTGACATTTTCAATAGCTTCATGAATATAGAGAGATAACGAAATCTGACTGCATAAATCTTTGCAATCAGCTCTTTTTGTATCAATACAAGAATACCACTACCCTTACTATAGTACCTAATCAGTAATAATTATATTGTAAGTACATAAATAAACTTTATTGATAAGATAAGAATATACAGAGCAGATATCTGCTCTAGGTATGCAAAATGTTACGAATTTTACATGTATTTTTTTATCAACAGAACACCAATGTGGTATCCAGTTAACTGACCAAGACAATGACCAAACTCCCTTCTTTTAGTCAAGGAGCAAGTCTGTGCACATGTGAAAGCTGGATTGTGAAAACCAGATTACAGATAATTATTGGGCAAGAGAGAACAATTTACCTAGTAAATCACTTAAGACGGCTGGGTAGTGCGTTTGACCTTGAAGAGTTTTTTAATCGATTTTTATCAATATCTTTTTCCAGTGTAATTGTTAACAAATTTTCGGGTTCTAAACACCTGTTGGACACAATAAAACTAATAGCTTATTCCAAACTATGCAATTATTTTCATTGAACTGTTCTGAATTCACGTCCATAGCCCGTTTTTGTTAACAATTACACTGGAAAAAGATATTGATAAAAATCGATTAAAAAACTGGTCAAGGCCACGCTCACTACCAAGCCCTCTTAAGTCATTATAAACCTGCATTATAAACCAGCAAGTTTACTCCATTCAAATGCATTTATTAGCAGTCTAGTGCATTTTTTATTCACAGATACTACAATTCAAGAATATAAATTTTAATAAATTCGGCCAGTATATCCAGTAGCCATAACTAAGATATAACGGGAAAGACAAGGAAAGAGTTGGTAGTATTTGCCGGTAGCTCTGTGAACTGAATATTTCCTCATGACTGCGTCCAAGTGCTACGAAATTTTCGTACGTTTAGAGAATACGTTTCTCGTAAGTAGTCATATGACGTCAGCATCCCGACTAAAAGACTTGCTATGAAACCAATTGCAATTTGTATTCATAAAAACCATCGAGCACATCAAATCAATTTGGCAATGCAGCGTGTGTGTTTTATATCTGTCCCATGTCTGATGATGAATGTTACCTGTGGGATGCCGAGGTAGTCCTGAATGTTGTCGGAGATGAAGACGAAGTCACCGTCGGCCGAGATGACGAGGAGAAAGCCTTCCAAAGCTCGCAGGAAGAGTTGGTCGTTGGAGCAGTTCATCTTGGGGAGTACGGGCTCTGGCACAGGCACTGAAATGGTCACTTATATTAGTATTAATTAAAGTTCAATGAACACTTGTTTCCAGAACAGCTGAGCTAGAAAATGTAACAACTTCCAACAAAACTTTAGTAACTTCTCTATCTGTTTGTTTGTTTGAATGTAAGTAAATATTTTTGTAGGCAGTGCCCAGCTGTCACACCGTAACCAATCGATCTGAATTTTTGCACACACGCTAATGTCATAACTTCATAAGAGCAGTTCCAGGTATATTATTTGGACATGATTCTGTGCTGTGATTGGTTCAAAATTAAAATTGGAATTGTTTGACTAATCAACATGTTGCATGGTCATTGGTACTGACACTTTAGGTGTTATTGATACTTTTCAGACAAATCTGTTCAGAACTTCAAGAGTTATTGACATTTTGGTTGATTTGTATTATTGGTCAATGGGGTCCAGGAATCATCCCCCCAATCTTGAATATTACGTTTGATTTAATTTTGGAGATATTTTTATAAACAAAAATTATGTTTTTAACACCATAAAATGTGCCCACATTCACTTACATGAGACCTCATCTTATTCACAAATATGTCCTAAAAATCATAAGAAAAACTTTGTTAATTCTTAAAATAAAGTTGTCATATATTCCCCAAAAACAAATGTCGAGAACAGGAGCGTAGAAACAAAATTTGCAAGGGGGGGGGGGGGAATAATATTGCAAAATAACTTGAGCTGGACATATTAGTGTCTACGAAGACAATGGGGGCCTGGGGGGAGGGCCCCCCAGCAAATTGCGGATCCGGGGCGCACAGCCCCGGATTTTTTTTGAATTTCAGTAATTAATTCGGTGCATTCTACGCGATTTTAACACTTTTTAAGCATATTTTTTCTAGACATATAAGAACATAGGGAGGGGAATTGAATCAGAGGGGGGGGGGGGGATTTTCTCCCCATTACCCCATTACATCACTGAGCTAGCTCCGCGTTGGACTTGACAGCCGTGTCTCACCCAGTTGCACGAGGCTCCTGACTTTGAGGTAGGAGAGAGCGAGACGCATGATGGACGCCTTGTCCAGCTGGCTGATGGCGGCCGGCGACAGCGGCAGGGCGCTGGCCAGGTCGTTGAAGATCTCCGTCTCCCGCGTGCGCCGGCTCCTCGCGGCATCGCGCGACTTCTCCTTGCGCTTCTCAGAGTTCCTGCGACACACAAGAGGACAATGTTAATGCTGAGGAAGGAAACGAAATATTCACAGAAGAAATGTTCACACAAAATATCCCCCATATACTGCCTGGTACAAAATAATGGTTTATTCCGTCTGCTAAAACTGTGATAAATTAAAAGCAAAAAACAGAAATAATTAATGTTAAAGCATAAGAACCATATCATATCAGTATAAGGCAGGCAAGTAGACTAATCATACTATCATGTTCGCCATTCATAGAGATTTATGATGGAAAAGTATTTATATACTACTATCGAGGTCGCCCAGATTTGGACCAGGCTGACTAATGTTATTGTGTATTTCCCTCAGATCAGAGGCAAATGATTGGAAGGTTCCTTACTAATAAGTTTCGACACCCTTCTTCGCTCCATTCAGCCTTTTCATCATCATTTCAATATCATCAAGTTCTCAGTTTGTTTTCTTTTAAAATGGCGCTGTCCATTTTCAAAACAGAGGTTCACCGAAAGAGAAAACAAAAAAAGTTATTTAATCCGTGCAAAATAGTGATGCAGCCCCTGCAGTCGTGGGGGGCCCAGGGTTAGGGGGAGGGGGGCCAAACATTTGGAACAAGCAAAAATATCGATTATTGATAGTAATGAAAATAATATTAATTTGAAGAGTTTAGATTATCAAATCAACCAAATTTATGTTTATATCGCCTATAGTGAAATTACAAACATTTCCATTCCTTTGAGGCCCTACCCCAGACACAAATCGGACTAGAGGTTATAATATTTGACCTTCTACTATTACCTACCTAACTATAAAATAAATAAAAAAAATCCGCGGCACGCAACTGGATTTATAATAATTGAAAAAGTGTCATAAAGTAATTTAAAAAAATTAACGCAAGATTTTTGCATATATTTTTAAATATGTTTACAATCCTAGGCAATTAAAAAGGGCCCTAAAAATATATCCTGCGGGGTGCTAGGGGGGGGGGGGGGGGTTTGGCTGACATTGTAGTCAATAGTAGGCAATGCACCTTGCGAATTAAAGTTTGCTCCAATACGAAATTAAATGAAAAATATGATTTTATTTCTCTATCTTGATAATCTTGAAATACAAAGTAGCTTGCAAAAATCTTCACCTACAAAAACGTAAATGAAAACTCCTGCGCCCAGCCATTAGACTTACAAATGGTCTGCGAACTGGAGATGGTCGATTAATGAATCTAACCAACTCACTTATAAAATATGTAAGTTCCTCCATGCGACTGCGTTAGAGTCCCACAGGGATCTTGATAGATTCTATAGTGTGATATAACCAGATAGTTAGAAGATTCAACTATAGACTCCTGGCCCAAATCCAGGGCAATGCCGTTACTATTCTCAGCACGGAACACTGACATGACTGAACTTGAATTTCTAGTTCACAAAGTTGATGCATTTATCACCGTGAAACCGATCAACGATTAACGAACCAACATATTTATTTTTGGAAATTGTCATTACGTCCCATTATTTTTTCCAACAACAGATCAACTATATTCAAATGACTACTCCTAGTAACTTGCAACTCTTGTCTTCAGAGAATGAACAAAACTTGAGTATAGGAAATCAAGGAAATTCATTTCGAATTTTGTTTCTAACTTTCAAAACAGTTGGTGCACGTTGGTAATGGCATTATTGTATTTTTTCCTTATAGTGTGTTCACCTGTCTACGAAAATATATTATTTTACAAATCAAACACAAAAATTGATGTGAAATATGGTTTTTACTGATTCCCTGATTCACATTGCAGTTGGTATTTATTAACAAAAATTGATCTTCATTATTAGCCTGAAAGAGACACACTTTTCTAGAATGAAGATCTGATACGACCCGATCGGTCGAGCCGCCTTAAAAAGCAAGAGGAAATCAAAAGCCAACGATACCATATTAATAACGCTGTAATATATTTTGTAAACATGATCCATGAAATGCACCCGACCACAGATAAAATCTAAACCGAAAATCGAGGTTTCCATTTCTGATGACTTTATCTCTGTCTAATCGCACGTCATGGAACCATGTGTATTAATCAATCATCAATTATGGAATTTCAAATTGTGCAACAGGTTATTAAAATCAATGAAATATTATATTATAATCGATGAATGCAAACCAAGTTCATTTTCTTCGTTTCTAATCCAAATTAAAATCGACACATGACAGGCATTGATCAATGATCTGGATAATTTGATGACCTGACTGGACCGAGTTGCGAGAAGGTGAAAATTTAAACACAGCGGATAGGCAATAAGAAACTATTTTTAGAACCTCCTTGGTTTTAGAAAAGAGGTTCTAATAGGCTACTTTTATCCTTTAAGGTTATAAAATCTGCGTGCAGGTAGAGAGAAGATTGGCGGTAAGGTTTAATTGGAATCAATATTGAAACTCCGATTACATTAACCATAGAGACACATAAATAATAAGCAAATTATATGGATAGCGTATTTTTATTTTATTGCAACTTTCTGTCCTAAGGCGACGGCCATTCGCATTACAGGGCGCACAAAAGCGCAGGCCTTGAAATTTGGCAGAAAATTGGAACATACGCAAAAATTTAAATCCATTATGCGATGATAATAATTCTATACCGCTTTATTGTATGCTCTGTGAAATTAAAAAAAAATGCTAGAAGGCCCGATGTCCATTTCTCTAGTTCTTGATGTGAGCTCCAAAATGATACAATAAGTACTTAATATGTAATTCTACCTTCATCCAATCATATTTGTAATGGTAACACCTGCCATTTTGAAAGAGAATACTTCATAACCGTATTTGTTGTCTTCAGTCACCAAATTGTAATCTATTGAACTTGATTACATAAATCCAAAAGTGGGCAACACAAAATCGAGATAATTACCATTGGGCCTTCTACCTCCGAGTTACAGAATTAATGTAATGTTTTTACATTTGTTCACATTATTATCTCGTAGTGCAAATTGTTTAACTCCAATGTAACATGCAATGTGTGCACGTTAATGTAATGTAACGAACTACGAAGCCTCAATGCAGAAGCTCAAGAAGTAAAGTGGTGGTTCACAATATACACAATAGCTCTTTTTACTCACTGTACAGTCTAAAAATGGTAATGTTATCGGTAAAATTACCGATAATTAAAATTGCTAACATTGGAAAAAATTCAAGTTTCGGGTACAAATTGATCATGGTTAATTTACTCTACTTATGAGTGTATACGACTCTTACTTTCCATGTACCTATATACTTTAATAAGAAACTTGATTCGTGTGTATAGGAAAACATTCAGGGATATGGATGAACCATGCCCACCAATATTTGATCAAGTTGGCATGAGAGTTCGACCCATGAAGTCATTCGTTGCCAATACCTACATTAGAGAATGCAATTGTATTACATGATTGTAAATATTAATACAGAAAAACGGTAATAACATTAGAAAGTTCAAAATACAAAATGTATAGTATTGCAGTTAAATAAATAAGAAAACGGTAATATTACCGTAATAAAGTTCGGTATAAAATTACCGTAATATTATACCGGTAACGGTAATATTACCAATTTACATATTATCTAGAGTTGTAATTGAACAACGAAAACCAAAGTAATTTGGTCCAGCTTCTCACATTGCCTGATTCAATTGTTTTCGAAAATATTATATGATCACACTGTACGCAGGTATGTTTGAAATTGATGCAAAACAAAATATTACATAAATTAACCGCTTTAGCGTTTTGGCTAAAATAATTACTCAGTGAAACTCGTAAGTAATTATCAATTAACACGTGGTACAACGTTTGGAAAGGGCGTTCACTTTCGGTTAAGTGTGTGTTACACCATTATCGAAACATGGCATGGCAACAATTTAATATCAGTTTTTTTCACTATAGGGGAATCGGTTTTGAACGTGTCTCCGTGCAGAACGCTGCATCAAAAATGGCGACTGCTAGTTAGCTGGCAGACAAAAGTCGGCTCTTGCTGCTTTATTAGCTGGTGACCATAAAAACGCCGCGAATAAACGAGGGAAGAATGAAGCCAGTGCACCCGAGTGACGCAAATCTACACCAGTCGAACCTGATTGGCTGAAAAAAACCGATTTCAGATGCATTTAAGATTTAGAGTGAAATTCAAGTTCGTGGAGTCCTTGGATACCGGATCGTTTAATAGCCATCAAATTGAATCGTCGTGCGTCATCACGGGCGTATTTAAGTGAGGGAGGGAGGGAGGGGGGGGGGATCCCACCCCGAAATCACGATAAGTGGAATCTATTATCTTCTATGATCTATGATGAATATTCAATGTTTTGGACAATCATTTGTTTGCTGACAAAAGAAGACTCGACACTTAGGTACTAACTAATTTGCGTCTGTTTGCGATGGATACAGGGTAGAGAAGTCGTGCTGTGGTACCTATGTGTGGTAGAAAATTGGTAAAAACCTTACAAACAATTTTGCATGTATACTAATGAAAGCCACTGAATACACTATGTATACGGGACAAGAAATCCGCAAAAGCTTTTATTTATTCCTATAGTCACAACACTTTTGGAGCTGGTGGGACAGTCAGATTTATTTATAAATGTATTACTAATATTATATAAAAAAGCATAAGCCCCAGAGCCTACATATTTTGGGGGCGGTTTTATTTTAAAATTAAAATTCAGTATTTTGCTGCCCCTCATTAATTTATGTTGAAAACTCCTCTCATCAATACCTTCTTCCAGCCTACAACTTTGAGATGTAGCTCTAGAGATTAGCTGGATCACGTATTAAAAAAAGACAAGGCAAAGGCCGAAGTTATTTTAATTGTAAATCGCATCCTTCATTTGCCTGCAGCCAATAAATATACATTAAATGCACCCGTTTAAAATAGCTTATGGTTATTTAATTGAAACATTATAATATAAAAACCCGTCTCGTCTAAGAATACACTAGTTGTTTGCAGCATGCAATAGATCAAATATGACAAATTTATTGGGCAAATGATTAATTACATACGAGTTATTATACATCCTGATTTCTGATTGGCTGCAACAGTTAAAAAATGCATAGATTTTATTGCACTATGAGGATGGGTCTGTTTATCTGTATCTGGTGCTACTAGGTTCAACGTGAGATGTCTAGTGCAGCGCCACCTAAGAGCCAAAACATAGCAACATTTCAAATACACAACGTTTTTTAATCAAATTGGATTGGTAACTCTGTCTCATAATACATATTAAATACTAACAAGAACGCTAAACTAGGTATTAAAGTAGAACCACCATAACCTAAATTTTTCCGATTTACTTGAAATTTTAGTGACTTATTGATAATCATGCAAAACTCAATCCCTGAAAAAATTAAACAATTCGCGTGACCAGTTTCTGAGATAAATTGATTTGTTTTACCATGTTATCTTATGGCGGAAAAAGAAAATCGTGTAATTTTTAGGCTATAATGAAGATCTATTTTTTGCGTCGATAGATTTGAACGAAATGTTTTATTATGGTAGACATATGAACATACTATTAGAAAATAAATTGAAAACATTAGCAACGTGAGCTCTTTTAAAAGTTATAAGCCAAATTCGAAATTATTTTCCTATACCTCCCATGTTAAAGTTTTGTTCATCCTCTGATGACCTAAAATTTAAATCTCATTGTTGGACTGGAGTTGCAAACTACAGGACTTTAAATGAGTATGTTACTTAAATATAGTTGAAATGTAGGTAAACGTTTTATGAACTTGCAATTTCAAGAAAAAATATGTTTGTACATATCGATCGATTGCTCTACCTTAAATAGTCGAGTAACTTTGTTGCCCTGTGTTAAAATTTCCTCATATTCTGAAGACATACAATTGAAAACTCAATATACCTAAGCCAGTCACAAGACAAAGAGTTGCAAGTTACAAGACATTTGATGAATCTTTTACTTTAAAATATAGTTGAATTGTTAATAAGAATTAATTAATAAGAATTGAAAATTGCATCAAAAAATATTTTTGGAAAATCTACTTAGGCATCCTTCCTTAATGGACGAACATAGTTGAATGTCAAGAAAATTGGTAGGTACTTATAAAATGAAGTGGACATTTTAATCACAAGCAATACTTATAGCTAAGTATAAATATAAAATATCTATTTATAAACATCATTATTATTGTCTATCTATTTATTATACTTTATTACGCTATACATTTTCAGCAAAGAAACACTATTTGTTGTACAAAATCTTATCAGTCAGACACTGGTGTGCACAATTTTGTCGAGTTTGATGCTTTATTCTGAAGTAAGTTCTGGAGTGCTGGGCTGCAGCGTTGAATAAATAGTTTCATATGGGCGGCAAACCACAACGAAGCTCGTGTGAAGTGACATAAGTCTGGTGCAAAACGTTTCTTTTTCAAGTCGGTGGTGTGTCCAGGGAAAAGCTTCAGGGAGAAGGCAATAATTCAGATTTAGAAATTATTGAGTACCTACCTATAGTCTTTGGTCGGGGGGGGGGGGGGGGGGGGGGGGGGGCGAAGCCCCGACTATATTTGCCATCTAGGCCACTCGTTTTGGTCGGTAAAATACTTAGATTTTTAGGAAAAAAGCCCTAAATCTTATATTTTAAGTTTTTTGTTGTAATACCTTCCAAGGGGCAGGCAGAAGTTCAAGACAGTTGGGAGTTGGCATGGTTTTTCAACACTGATTCTTTGCCACGTGGCAATGGTCGTATCTCCGAGTGAGCTTTGTGAGTTTCCAGATGTAACACTCATCAGCATCCAATCAGAACCAATTCCAACTCCATCTTGTGAGTTTTTCCGGGTTGTCAACACTGAAGTATATAAAAATTCTGGCAAATGAAAGCGGAGATCCGCAAAAGACAAACTATAAAAAACAACTATTCAATGAAGAAAAATTTCGCTTTTACAATGTCATTTAAATGCGCAACCTACGAAGGCTAAGAGACAGAACTTTTATTAACACTTTTGATCAACCATAAAAATCAAATAATTACCAATCCTACAGCTCCGGATTTCATTTTGATGCCAGCTCATTGCGTAAAGCACAGTTCATGTTAATGATCACATCAATCATACACAAATATCATAGATAGACAATATTTTTACTATTATTTTATTGATCATAAATCGGAAGATTTATTATATTTTAGCTTTTTAGAGACGTTTAAATCAAGCGTAAAACCTTAAAATACAGTTCTTTTTAATAAGAGTTTATACATTCATAGTTCCAAATTGTTGTTCTATTATACTACTAGATGACACTAGACGAAGTATTTGAAACTTATGATATTATAGCAATAAATAAGTAAATAAATAACTGGATAATAACAAGTATTAAGCAACAAGTATAACTGGAAATGGTCCCTAGCAACATATATATTATTTTGTAATAAGATGTGATTTTCGGGGATAATCAAATAAAATAGAAAAATATTTTTAAAAACATACCTACCAGAAGTAAAAATTTAATTTTCAATAAAATATAGAAAAAATCGAAATAAATTCAACACTGACTACTGGAATATGGAATACTCCTGTCGTGTTTTTGTGTGCTAAATCGGCTAAATCCTACGCAGCAAATGGTATCACAAATGAGTTACAAGTACTTAAAGACCGAACAGCCATCGTAAAATAATTTCACGTACTATAAAACAACTGATCTTTATCTCTGCAGTGGATAGAGCTACAGGTGGGATATTAAGATTGGGCGAACACATGAAATTAATACCGACAGAAAACAAATAAAAATTGTGCATGAAGCAAGAATAATAATGCAGTTTAATGGTTTTAAACAGGTTGGGAGGAAAAATAAATAAAAAAATATTAACCAAAACACGTGGCAGTTCCTACTGAATAGAATGTCATTTGAAAGCTCGAGAGAAAAATCCGATTTAATTTGGTTATTAATGATATTGAACTGAGAATCGATGTTCAACGCAAATGCAGTGAACAATCGTGTTTAAAAGTCGAACCACGACATCATAATATTAAACATTGTAAGATCAACTCATCGCACACATTGTTAAAATAGATCATGCATTTTATTAAAAGGATACCTAGATTTTTCATGCAAGAAGAATGCACCACCACAGTTTATAATTTAATTTAAAATTAAATCTTCAGATAGTTAGAGTTGAAAAAAAGAAGTGAAATCTAGTGGAGCGGTCGCTCCACCCAGCCAAGTCGTACGGTACACTCACACTCACTCAACATACTGTAAATGCCTAATAAACTGAGGAGCAGACCAAACACTTTTACTGTAAGCAACAACATGGCATTTTCGGCCTACTGGATCTCAACATTGGAAAATCTCACATTGTTGCGAAATATCTTAATTTCGAGCTATGGCCCACCCCACCCCCTATACCAAATTTGGGAACAACAGGTTATGTCATTTGCGAGCAAGATGGCCGTGAAAACAGTGAAATTACACCCCTTTTAAAAGCTATCTGATGATGATGATGATGATGATGATGATGATGATGATGATGATGATTCAGATATCAGGAAACACTGTTGACAGGGCCACAGCCTAAACGGGTTAACCGATCAATCTGAAATTTTTACCACGTGTGCACTTTTGGCGTCTAAGGTGCCTTTTGCTATAACCGGTTTTATGCCGCCATTTTGAAACCGGAAGTGAGGTCATATCTCGAAAACGGCTGAACCGATCGAAACGAAATTTGCGCCAATCGATTCAGACGGTCATCTATATGAAACATCAATAGTCGAAATAGAAATGCACTATTACTAAAACCGGAAATGACGCCATAACAATGCCAAATCTGACTAAAACCATCTCTTATAACAATAAATACCTATTCAGAAGGCTTATTATAATGTTACATAACATTTAAGATACAGATATTAGGTGGCAGTGATGTCAGCCGCCATTTTGAAAACTGGAAGTGATGCGATAACTCGAGAACAGTTGGACCGATTGGAACGATGCTTTCGCAATTCATCATGGAATATAATTTTAAGCTTACATTTAGCACCAAACACAATTCTTCTTAGCAACCAAACCACAAAGGCGTATTTTTTTAAAGGAATTATAGTCATTGGTGAAACAATGTTACAAGTTATAAGAATAAACTGAAAAAAGGAGTGATATCCCCATAAAAAACACTCCGTGTAAAAATATCAGCCAATTCTCTTTACTTTAAAAAAATTCAACACCGAAAAGGAGTGATATCAAAAAAGGAGCCAAGTCAATGACATTTCCAAATATTTAATCGTATCTTTGAAATAAAAGTATAAACACCGAGAAATACTTTACAAAAGGACTTGGCGCATCGTTTTTTTAAAGACATCTTTCTATCCTAAAAGTGGAAAGAAATATACAAGTTTAAGTACTTTTCCTCTTTCTATTAGAGCCATCAAGCTACTCAAGCTATGAATCAAGCTACTTTTAGTAATTGCTATTTTATAGTTTTGTCAATGGCGATAGAAGAAAGATTTCATGTTGTAATAGATAAGTGATATGGTAAAAGAATTAAATAACAAGGAAGTGCGCTCATATATATTCTTATAACACTGTTAATATGGTGATATTAGAAGGGTATCTTTTCATAATATGATCTTGACTCTGAGGGAAATCATGAAACGTTGTCAAATAAATTACTAACTATCGATAGAACACTATTATATATTTTTCAAGTGTAAAGTGTATAAAGTAAAAAATGTTAAAGAAATTCAATGTGCCGTCACTGTGTACTTCGTGAAATGTACTATTATAAATTGCGGATTAATAGAAATTTATTTCATGATGAGAAGGTATAACGCATGAGACTTAATTAATATGTTGACCACGAAACAATATTACGAAGATATCTATTGTGTATTTATTACAAACATAGGCAACAAGTTTCATGTGTACATATTCAAATAGAAAATTATTTACAGTAGGTATATATAATATGTAATTGAAAGATGTGTCCCTATTATGATAAAAGTTCTTAATGACGGTTGTATATAAATGGCATATTACGCTTATGAATAGAAAAATGTCTTTAAAAAAACGATGCGCCAAGTCCTTTTATAAGTATTTCTCGGTGTTTATACTTTTATTTCAAAGATACGATTAAATATTTGGAAATGTCATTGACTTGGCTCCTTTTTTGATATCACTCCTTTTCGGTGTTGAATTTTTTTAAAGTAAAGAGACTTGGCTGGTATTTTTACACGGAGTGTTTTTTATGGGGATCATGGTTACATGAATACTCTGTAGTCCAGTCAAATCAGGCTTAAAAATGTCCAAACCCAAAATAAATTGTAACATTTGGTTTTTTGGTGTCATTCTCTTCAGAAAAATGCCCTCTACAACATATCCAAAATCCGCCAAAATTCGCGCACCGGAAGTACTTTTTAATCACTTTTTAGGTTAATTTCCCATGTTAATTCCATCTTGCAAAAAAAACTTTTTTCACGTAACTCCGATTTTGACGAAACTTCGCAGAATTGTGTACCATTCTAAATGAACAAAAAAAGTATTCTTAGCGTTTTTCTCTAAATCTTATCGTTTGGGAAATATGGCCCATCGAAAAGTCATATTTTAGTCAGTTTTCGACTTTTCGAGTGTAATTTGACGATTTGCGAGGTCCATATTTCCCAAACGATAAGATTTAGAGAAAAACGCTAAGAGAGTTTTTTTGTTCATTTAGAATGGTGAACAATACTGCCAAGTTTCGTCAAAATCGGAGTAACATAAAAAAGTTTTTTTTGCAAGATGGAATTAACATGGGAAATTAACTTAGAAAGTGATTAAAAAGTACTTCCGGTGCACGGATTTTGGCGGATTTTGGATATGTTGTAGAGGGCATTTATCTGAAGAGAATGACACCAAAAAACCAAATGTTACAATTAGATTTGGGTTAATCTCTCATTTGACTGGACTACTGGACGATGTTTTTAATGATGATAACTGATTAATTATTAACATCTGATGATGATATTTGCTTTTTGGATTATGATATTTTGTTTTTGTTGCTTTTCTTGTTAATTGTGTAAAAATTTATTTATTATTATATTTAATAAAAACCTATTTACTCTATCCGCCAGGGCATTTTTTAAGGAAAATTGATAACTGTACAATGCACTTTATATAAGAACAACAAATTGCTGGAAAACGAATTAGTTATCACCAGGAGGGGGGGGGGGGGGGGGGGGGGGGGGGTCTGTGCCCCGCAGGGATGTTTTTTTGAATTTTGACTACTTTAAAATGGCTAAATACGATTTGGAATATATCTGGCTGAAAGATATAAGGGATTTAAGAGGAATATCTGATCAAGTTCTTCTGACTTCAATTGAAAAATTTTGATTTTATGAAGGAAATAGAAATCAAGAATAAAGATAATATTTTTCTTTTATTTAATATAATTTTAATCTTTGGCAAAGTTAACTTGCTTTTGTAAAATATAAAATAATTATGTTAGGTACAACATAAGATTCATGCCTAATTGAAGACAAATAAATTGCACAATGAATATAGGTACTCGTATTAGCAGGGCATTTTTTCAGGAAAATAGGAGGGCTAGTTCTCCCCCCCCCCCCCCAGAGCTGCCCCGCAGGGAATTTTTTGATGTTGGCATTCATAACTACGGTTGTCATGCGTTTCTGACGCAAAAACTTTTAATATTTTTACTTAATAAAATATAATTTGTCAACGTGAGTGGTCGTGAAAAATTTTGCTGTCCTAGTATGGGTACTTTATATATGATGCTTATACAGTTATCATTTTGATAACTGTAAAAAGAACATTGATAACTACACTGTATTGGGCCTGGCTGCCCGTAAAAAATGCCCTGCTATCCGCCAATTTGTAATGAATGGCGTTTTGGTGGAAAAGTGGAATAAATTGTATTTTTTGTTTGTTTTTGATTGACAATAAAAAAACTTAATAGCAAACTTTATTATCATCTCCAAATAAACAGTTGAAAAGAGATCATACATATTTTGACAGGTAATATTACGGCATAGAAACACTTTTCAGGATATCATTTTTAATAAAATATTTTTCGCATAAAATTAATTTAGGTATATCACGAATACCGAATGTCAATTAAAACTTCCTAAATATTGTAGCCTAAATCGTGGTTTTTTCAAGTAACTGAAATCAATTACTCACGGCATTTTGATCGAAGAGATAATTTTGTATTCTCAGTTTGCGATGGGAAAAGTCTTCGAAACTCGCACACTATCTTAAACGTGAAAAGATGAACCTCCTGCAATGAACCTGTCAAAAGCGCACTTGACTTCGGTCTCGCCTGGCCGGGCTAAAGATGATGTGGAGGTGAAGGTAAGATGTTGGCTGACTTGCAATGGACGTAATGACGAAAGTTCCACTTTTCACAGGCGGAAGCCAAATACACACGAGCACGCGTTTTTTTATGAAATGGCTGATTGACCAATCACGATCCGCTCCTCGCCACCATCTCAGGACGAAGTTGTCCTCGCGAGATTTCCGAAATCCGAGAGAAGGCGGAGTTAAATCCTGGTCCAGGTGAACTCGGATTTACAATCATGACGGGATTCTGCGGAGGAGGAAACTCGATTTTTTCAACATTTCATAATTTTATGTTTCTTGTTTTATTTTATATAATTTCTCAAATGTTTCAAAATATTACCGGCCAAAAATAATAATAAATTTAACCCACTATTTTAAAAACAATAGTACAGTATACCAACGCTAATCGGTTTAAGTAAAAAATATATAGCAAAATATAGCAAATAAACCAATATTCTTACGATGGTTTCCAAACTTAAGTTTTTATTAAATCTCAATATTTCAATCATCAGCGATCTTCATCTGGAGAATACTGAAAACGCAAACTACCATAGAAATAAGATATTGGTATAATTGACCTTATGGCATTCAACAAGCAATTTTAAAATATTCATATTTATAATGAACAAATAAATCATATTTTATTTCCTCCTCGAACACAATGTCATATCCGATAAAAAATATTAAATAATTTGTACCTATGTCGAAACCAACGGTCGAAACTATGATGTGAAATAAATTTCAATAATGTTTACGAGTATAGATATTGGGATGAGCGGGTTCATTCATTTGGCATTAGAAGATCAAGCTCGGATGACCTTGTCATCTTATATCATATCACATCACGAGTTCGATCAACAGAATCCATCCGTGGAGTCTGCAGTGGAGCAGGTGGAGTGGCCATGTGACAGAGTGGGAGAAACGTCAATCAAATATCATGTGGATGACAGAGAGATTATTACACTTTGCTCATGGTGCAGTCGAGTCGAGGGTATACGCCGTGTACCTAAAAACATTATTGGGGTATACGCAGTACACGGGCTTATACACATTTTTTCTTAAATAATTATCAGGTCTGTTTTAAAAAATGACAGTTAAAGTAGTACCATCGATATTCCACGTAATTCAAGTCAGTGACTCACAAATTAAATTACAAATCAATGAAATACATATTTTACAACTATATTTTGCATTGTTGATGAATATCATAAGATTAATTTGTAGAAATACGATATTTTATAAAGAATTTATAATTATTTTAATTAATTTCATGCAGTATGATATAAGTACTTGATTTGATTTTAGGCAGTTTCTAGTAGAAATTGGCTAAATTAGGGTATTATTCTTGATTATCTCTATATCTAATCCCGTACCCCCACATTTTTAAACGGCTAAAATATTGAAAAAAAATTGGCCATTAAAATGAAATCAATATTTTTACTTTGTAGTTTATATTACGATAAATATAAGTGTAATTTTGAAGCTTCACCATGTTATCTTATGGGAAATTTCAAGATTTCCTTTTAAGATATCTCTTAAACTAGGAAAACGCTCAGTGTAACGCGATGATGAGCGAGCACGGGTACGTGCAAATTCTCGAACCGGAAATGCGTACACAACGCACAGAAAACATATACATCCATATTGAATTGATTATGATATCAACTTAAAAGAATATGCTTTTCACGAAACTTTAAAATTGCATCTAAGCACCTGGTTCATAAAGCAAATCAGAATCAATTCAATTGGCACTGGAAAACATTCATTTCGATACTTCATTACTGACAGATATTAAAAATGTAAATACATTCATACGTTCTTAACTGATTGGGATGAAATTTTGTAAAATAAGAGACAATATTGGTCTTAATGATCATGCAAAATATGAGTTTGATCAGAATTATCGAAGACCGTTTTCATTTTTCAGCCTATCAGGAGATATTTATTTAAATTTTAACCAATGAATGGATTTCAAAAAAATTAGGGTCAGCAACGCCCAGAGAATGTCCGAACATGTGTGCAAAATTTCAGCTCGATCGAAGAAAAACTCTGACCTGTATATCGTCAGTAACAGAAAAACACAAAAAAAAACAGAGGCCCGTGCCAAATGAGCCAAAAGGAGACGCTCGCTTCGCTCGCTCAATTAATCCCGTGACACATGTTTTTCTTTTCGTATTTGCAAATGGTATTGCATGAGGCATATTTTAGGAAAATTTGAAGCATTTTTATTTAACTAGGAAAACGCTCAGTGTAACGCGTTGATGAGCGAGCACGGGTACGTGCAAATTCTGGAACCGGAAATGCGTACACAACGCACAGAAAACATATACATCCATATGGAATTGATTATGATATCAACTTAAAAGTGTATGCTTTTCATCGAAACTTTAAAATAGCATCTAAGCACCTGGTTCATAAAGCAAATCAGAATCAATTTTCAATTGGCACTGGAAAACATTCATTTCGATACTTCATTACTGACAGATATTAAAAATGTAAATAACTTCATACGTTCTTAACTGATTGGGATGAAATTTTGTAAAATAAGAGACAATATTGGTCTTAATGATCATGCAAAATATGAGTTTGATCAGAATTATCGAAGACCGTTTTCATTTTTCAGCCTATCAGGAGATATTTATTTAAATTTTAACCAATGAATCTGAGTAACGCGTTGATGAGCGAGCACGGATACGCGCAACACCTCGAACCGAAATTCTGTCTATCGAAAATGTCATTAAAAGCCAATAATTCTAAAATTTCGCCACAGATTTGTATAGAAATCTCAAAACATTCCTAAAATATTGGTCCAAATAACCTTGCAAAGCTTTAAGTTGATCAATTGAACCTTTATGATTGAACTGTTCCGTGTTAATTTTCAAAAATCACAGGATCTCCTTCAAAAAATATACCTGAGACCACTCATATGATATAAGTGTGTCTACACAATATCAGATCGACTGTTGAACGGTCATTATCAGTTTCATTTGCGTTTGAAAGTTTCTGCTCTAACTACCTTGCCTTGAACTGAAGAGTCGAAGTCGCCGTGAATTTGACAGCCAACACGCTAATAGTCCGTAAAATGTCAATAACGTTTGGATTTAAACACAGATTAGTATGAAAATTGTCAAAAATGCAGATAATGTTGGACCCAACCATCATGCGAAGTTATAAGTTGATCGTTCAATCGGTTATAGTTTAAATTTCTAAAAACACAGGAAAGATGGTTTTAAATTTTAACCAATGGGAGGATTTGGCTGAAACTTTGTTTGATTGGGTACAATGTTGGGGGTAATGACTTGTCAAAATTTCAATTTGATCAAAACAACCAATCGAAAGTTAATTTTTTTTAAATTTGAACCAATCAATGGATTTCAAAAAAATTAGGGTCTGCAACAATCAGAAATGTTACGTACATGTGTGCAAAATTTCAGCTCGATCGAAGAAAAACTCTGACCTGTATATCGTCAGTAACAGAAAAAAAAAAAAAAAAACAAAAAAAAAAACAGAGGTCCGTGCCAAAAGAGCCAAATGGAGACGCTCGCTTCGCTCGCTCAACAAGGACTTTTGATGAAAGTACATTTTCTATTGATTTTCAATGAAAACTTTAAATTTCAGCAATTTTAATTGTATTTGAAGTATGAAAAAACTAATATTGAAGAAAATCACAAAAAAAAACTGGAGAAGTATACCAAAATGACCTTGACGAAAATTTTCTTCCAAACCCCCTTATTTTCAATCAGGTGTCAATTTTTTTTAGCGTGTACCCAAAAATATTAGCAGGTCTACATCATTGGAACTAGAGAAGGATGCAACCCACGTATAGTTTTACAGAACATGAGGAATGATGGAAGTTAAATTTTATGTGTACACAAAAAAACGAGATTCAATTTGGTTTTAATAGTTCGAACCCGGATTTGTTGAAAGTTTACGGCCAATCCATAAGACCGAGAGGAGAAAAAAAGTACTGAAGTCGGGTCACTAAAACTGCATGTGTAAATCGTGTTTTCCATGAACGCTAATCCGCATCCCAGGATCGCATTGGCTGTGCAGCCTGCGTTGTTAGGCGATTCGAACGAAAAAAATCAATATTCATTTTCTTCATATTTCGTAAGAAGGAGCTGGTAACATATGATATCAAGTGACGGGGGTCACAAAAATATCCGGGACGTTTTGAAATGTGTACAATGCACATCACCTTTGACAAAGAATAGACAAACCGTTTGTCTGAATGACACGAAACTTGTAGAGAATATTCATTTCATATCTAGTTATGGGCTGACGTGGCCCTTATTCTAATATTTTGTTTACATTTTTACACAAAAAATATATGACGTACCGGATTTTACAGTCAAATATTACTGATTTAGTAGAGGCTATAGACGAAGTAGGAATGAAGTTATCGAAATTTGGGCTTAGTCATGACATCCGCCCATTCTTTGTGACAAAATGAGCCCACGTGGAAGTCTGTAGTATGAAAGGTGGGGCTTAAGCGTGACAAAAATAAATATGTTTATTTTCAAAAATAAAAAAAAAATCGGTACAACAATAATGTGTTAAAAAGACACAGTGAGTTGTAGAATCACTTACTGAATGAGAAAAATGCCCTCCTGATTTTTGAGTGCAGTAGTTTGGACAATAACGTGATTTATATTTTTAGTCACGTGGTATCGCTCGAATCGCGTTAATTCGCGTAACCGCTGGAAATGCGGCACGATATCGCGTTCATGGAGGACACTGAAGTGGCTACTCAATTAAAAAACGGGATTATGAAAAATAAAGAACTTTAGTATAATTTTATGACTGCTATTATTAAAATCGTTTACTTTTTTAATTTTCGATGGATAGGTCGTGATATGCGTACATACATCTTCACATATTGAAAAATATCCGTTTTTTAACGGAAGTGCAAACCGTAATGTTAAAAGAAACTCCATCTCGCCAAAACATGTAATTATGAGGGCGAGTAATGAGAGTATCCAATAGTGTTCACTACGTGGTGCTATCTATCATGTTTACAATTGGGGGGCCGTCATGGAGGCGTATTCATAATTATTTGTACAGTCACGTTCACTACTTCTCCGTCCAGACCCCAAGCCCAAGCAACCCAAATGGCATCTAACCTCCTGCAAAGAGTCTGGCTCACTGACGCTGTGATGATCGCTACTAATGCAGGAGGTATTGCGGGAATGTGTGGCAATGCGAGCTCACGGGGACCCCTGGCTGGTTTCTATTGATGCTCAATGAACGTATAACAACATCTCATTGTTGCCACCATCTTGATCGCACCATTCAGATGTGATTCTGTGCCTTTTTGGCGATATTTCATAATTTAAATGGTTACCTGGGCATTTGTAGTCTCCGGAGAAATCTTTAATACGAAGAATAATCACTCGCATGATAAAAATACATCGATTTACCTCCATTTTAAGTTAAACCTATTTACTAATTTCTATTTTAAGTGTTTTGAATATCTGTTACAGATTGATGGATAAGTCTATCAAATTCATGGTAAATTGATCTGTTCTTAAATTTTTCCAGAACGTTTATGGAAAGTTGCGATGAAAATCAGTAATGAGTTATATCTTGATTGATTGGATTGTGCTCGATTGGCGATGTTGCGCGTGTCGGTGTCGCTATCAACGCGTTACACAGAGCGTTTTCCTAATAATTAGTGACTGGTGCCTACACTCTCTAGTGCCTACCAAAAAACACAACAGGATTAACTGGACATTAATTAGTTCCATCTGATTGGTCAAGTAAATGGTTTTTGTCTTGAATTCAATGTTTTTGTAGAACCTCGCTGCATTAATTATCTGCCTTGAGAGTTAAAAGAAAGTCAGGCGGCTTTAGACAAAGGCCAATATCCTAACAATGCACTGAACAGTGTTTATTTCCTTGATTAGGCATTTGTCGATAGTTCGGTCACACACAATCTATACCGGGACTAAAGCCTAATTTACACGGTACCATTTCTTGAACAACGTCTGTGTCACATTCGCACTTTTCATACAATTTTGTATTACACGATGCAACTTCTTGTCACAGAAATTGAGCTCAACTTTTATATCATTTAGATCATGTTCTAATTTCTCTAAAGAAATGTGACACAGAAGTGTGGCACATAAGTTGAACAAGAAAATGCTCCTTGTAAATTGGACTTAAAACAAAATGTATTACAAAAATATGAATATCCAAAAGAAATGTGATATTGATTAAACTAAAGAGTAGCGAGATAAGTTTTGATAAAATTGAAATTTACACAAAAGATGTTGCCATTTGAAGCAATGGTTTGATTGGTTGAAGTCACATAGACGCACGGAGCAAGAGTTGGCTCACTCGACTTGACTCCGAGGTCCGCGGTTCATTCGTGCGACTGAGTGATATTACTGACTGAGGGTTTCTCTCAGTCGAGAAGCAAATACTGGAAGGTTCACTACAAGTAGCCACGATCGAAACCTATTCTTCACGTTCCATTACGTTCCATTATCTCCCTATCATCTTCATAATCTTTGCTCCGCCGGAATTAGCCTAGTTCAGGGGTCGGCAACCTGCGGCTCCTTGGTACGGTTCTTGAATGGCTATTTATAATTTAAATAAAGATCTGGAATCGAAAAATCTGAAAATTCGGAAAAAACACTCTGCGGGGCAACAATTGGAATGTTGTTTGATTCAGTTTGTTCATTTTAGAATGCCAGAATCACTTTTAAATTGTTGAAATGCTAAAAAAACGCCCTGCGAGGGGGGGGGGGAGGGAGCAACAGGGGGCTTCGCCGAAATATCAAAAGAAACTAGTAATTTAAATGATTATTTTCGGTGTATTATATTTGATTGCCTCTACTGCGCTCCCATTAATTATCTAATTTATTACTTTTTTGGGGAAATTGGCTCCTTCACCAAGAAAGGTTGCCGACCCCTGGCCTATAGTTGCAGAAAAATAAGGGTACATTTAATAGTTTAATGGTTCTATACTCAAGGGTTTAATCTTTATTAAAATCAGTTCGATCAAGTGAAACATTGCGTTTCGCTTGAGCTTGTGAACATGTTTTGAAGTAAACTCTGTTTTGGTGGCGAAAACACCTTTGCAGCGATGTGCAACCATGTGACAGTGAAATGCATTCGAACATTTTGAGCAACCAATGCGCAATGCATTCAAATGTGGGATTGCAACGATATTTCGTAAACCAGCGACTGTGTAACATGTCTATTCGCATCTTCAGTCCTGAACTTCATGCACTACAACTGGTTTCACAGACAGAACGTACGACAGGTTCTGTGTTTTGCACGAGATATTGAGGACATGTTGGTGTAAGTTTCTGCAGACGAAGAAAATACTGACTCACATTGTGCTTCCCTAAAAATTGAAAAACTGCTGTTCAAGATAAATTTCAAGGCAAATAGTTAATATCAACCCAGCTATTTAACGGTTAGTTGACGCCCTAACCCAATGACTCCCTCCAAGTGATGTTTTAACCGTACTTTCATTGTACCACCCATCATCTTTATAATTAATAGCCCAATCGAAACTGGAAAAATTGCCATTAATTACTGGCAAGGCAAGATCCATGCAATACGGATTCTAATAACTTGGCCTTATCATTACTATGCATCTGTTTTGCATCCAAGCCGGTCCAGGCAACCGTTTTACATACTTGAACCCATGCTTGAACTACATAGAAGTGGAGTGATATACCACACTTTAATCTGTTGAAGCTTCGCTACAATTGGATGGCAATTAAGAATGCAATGTAGGATGCAAGATTGAGGAATCTTCGATCTTAATGCTAGGGTCCAACTAGTTTGCATTACCACAAGCTAATTGGCAATACCACTTTTCAAGATGCCCTATAATTATTATTCGACATTCGATCAAATGCACGCAAAATGTCAAATTTAGTGAGTCAACCCGCTCAAACTGTGCCTGCATAATTTATGAAGTCAAATTTACTGCAATATAATAACTGAGCCCCACGGTACCCCAAGGTTGGCAGCAATACATTACCAACATCTAGTGATGTAAAATGCTCGAGCATATTCTTTTTGAGAATATTCTCGAGCACGAGCATTTTCTCGAGCATATTCTTAAAAATGCATCTAAGCTTATAAAAACTCGAACTTTTAGCTCAATTCCAAAAATTATATACTTTTATGGATCTTGCATTATACATTGTTATGGAGAACAAGTCGGGAATCAGGTTTCAAACATGAAGATGTTGGCGCAGGGACCTCCAATTTTTTTTCATTCCGTACTTTTATACAGGTCGCATTGTTTCTACGATCGAGCTGAAATTTTGCACTCATGCTCAGACCATCTCTGGGCGTTGCAGACCCTAATTACTTGAAATCCATTGATTGGTTCAAATTTTACAAAATGTATCTTCCAGTTGGTTAATCCGATCAATTTCAAAATTTACTAAGTCATTGTGTCCTACAGTGTCTAAAATCTATTAAAGTTTCAGCCAAATCTTCCAATTGGTTTCAGTTTAAATAATATCTTCTGATTGGTCGAAAATCAAAATCTTTCGATAAAAGTTCACATTTTGCATGGTAATCAAGACCACCATTATGTAACATTTTGCAAGTCATTTTAGCCCAATCAGTCAAGTAATTACAGTCTTATTGACATTTTATGAATTTAAAATCGCTTAGAAAACAGTTTTATCGAAAATTACCAAATTCATTATTGAATTTGGGATGAACTTTATATATATATATTTTATATATAATAATAATTTTCAAAAATCTGGTGAGAATATTCTCAAATATTCTCGGAGAATAATCTCTTTGAGAATATTCTCGAGAATATTCTCGAGCACGGAGAATATTCTCATGAGAATATTCTCGGCTCACATCTCTACCAACATCGGTTAAAAAGAGGGATTGAGCGAATGCGTTTTGTAACATGTAACCTGTCTAGATTAAAAAATAATCACATGCATATAAATGCGTAGGCATCATACGCCAGCACTTTAATAAAACCGTCTAAGAAAAATTCCCGTCTAGCGAAGCGATGAAGCAATTCACAGGACCGAAACCAAACATACGAAACCAATATCATAAATCAAACGGATGACACATTTGGGTGCTTTTTAATACTTTGGGCCTATAATTAAAATCGCCTGCTTTAATCGGGGATATACAAATTAATAAAAGCTGAGGTCGATAGACACTAAAGAAACTTATAGTATTAATAGGCGTTTCTGATGATTGGTTGACTCGGATCTCGCTAACCAATCATGTTTTAAAATATTGCTCTTAAGATTGAAAGTTAATTAGTAATATTCCATGGGTGCATACAACAATAGGTATCAGAAATAATTAAATAAGAAATGAATAAGATTTTGCATTGTCTTCTGGATAGCTGGAGAAAGAGGGAGGGGGGGGGGGAGGAGAAGTACCCCTCCTGTGCGTGCTCTAAATCTAGTGTTAAAAAATTCAGGATATTTCGAAATTTTCATGACAGCATTTAAAATTTCAGAACTTGATTTACTTTTACCCATTAAAAAATTTCAATTGAAAAATTTATTTTTGGAATTGTAGAGAATTAATATTTTCAAAAAGAAGTACATAAAGTATAGAATAAAGTATAGTGAAGTATATCTAGTGGAGCGGTCGCTCCACCCAGCCAAGTCGTACTGTACACTCACACTCACTCAACATACCGTAAATGCCTAATAAACTGAGGAGCAGACCAACTACTTTTACTGTAAGCAACAACATGGCATTTTCTGCCTACTGGATCTCAAAATTGAAAAATCTCACATTGTTGCGAAATAACTTAATTTCGAGCTATGGCCCACCTGACAACATATACTAAATTTGGGAACAATAGGTAATGCCATTTGTGGGCTAGAGGGCCGTGAAAGCAGTGAAATTACACCCCTTTTAAAACCTATCTCCATCTGATGATGATGATGATGATATCACGAAACACCGCTGTCACCGCCACAGCCTAAACGGCTTAACCGATCGACTTGAAATTTTTACCACATGTGCACTTTTGGCGTCTGAGGTGCCTTTTTATAAAACCAACCGGAAGGCGCCATTTTGAAACCGGAAGTGACGTCATATCTCGAAAACGACTACACCGATCGGAATAAAACTATCGCCAAATGATTCAGACGGTCATCTTTATGGAATATCAATAAGGTCCTAGGGGGGAATAAGGCCCAGTGGGGAACAAGGCCCACTCTAAATATCTCAGGAGTCTGAAATCTGGGGCACAATTTATGAATCCTCGTTTGTAAAGTACCACTAGTTTGGTGTGTTAGCGAAGTTTTGTGTCGATAGTCCAAACCGTTTTGAAACCAGACTAAGAAAAATGAGAAAAATGATGAAAATGGTGATTTCTTTGTCTAAATTCTGTCACCGAGTCGTGGCTGTGCGATATGCGGAAATGAACTGTTATGAAAGCATATGAATGTGCATAGATTGTCATATTTGCTATCATTATGAATGTGTGGGCTTGAAGACAGATGATGGGGATGATTGTATATGGGCTCAACATTCTGATTAGTGGTTTACTATAGGAGGGCCTTGTTCCCCACACATGAGGGGAACAAGGCCCACAGGTAAACTTTTTTTCAAGGTCAATTTTTATACTATTAGAATAATTATGTTTGGTCAAATTCAATATCAACTTGACCACAATAGATCAATGGTCAATATTAACTTGTGTTTGCACATTATTTGTGCGTCCATTCCAAAATATCTATCAAAACAATTAAGGTGGGCCTTATTCCCCCCTAGGACCTTAGTCAAAATATACATTTACTATTACCGAAACCGGAAATGACGTCATAAAAATGAAGAATCAGACTTGAATCACCTCTTACTACAATAACTACAAATTCAGAAGGCTTATAATGATACATAACATTTATAGAGATAAATTCTAGGTGGCTGTAATTTCAGCCGCCATTATGAAAACCGGAAGTGATGCCATATCTCGAAAACGGCTGGACCTATCGGAACAATGCTTTCGCAATTCTTCATGGAATATCAAAATAAGCTTATATTTAGCACCAAACACATTTTTTCGTAGTAACCAATTCGAAAATGGCCTATTTTTTTAAAGGAATTAGTCATTGTTGCTCCGATATGTGTTAAAAGTTGTGTAAATAAACTAAAAAAACTAGTGATATCCCCATAAAAAACACTCCGTGTAAAAATACCAGCCAAGTCTCTTCAACTACATAAAAATAGAAGAAATCTAAAAATTCAGCACTGAAAAGTAGTGATATCAAATAATGGGCCAAGTCAAAACTTCATTTTAAAAATAAAAATATACTTGGCGCATCGTTTTTAAGGGCATTATAGGTATACTATATAATTAGGTGCATTTGATTTTCGGCATATTCTTTACTGTTGATATACCTACACGATGCGCCAAGTATATTTTTATTTAAGGGCATTAAATTAATTTTCTTTTTAAGGGCGTTTTTAAGGGCATTATAGGTATACTATATAATTAGGTGCATTTGATTTTCGGCATATTCTTTACTGTTGATATACCTACACGATGCGCCAAGTATATTTTTATTTTTAAAATGAAGTTTTGACTTGGCCCATTTTTTGATATCACTACTTTTCAGTGCTGAATTTTTAGATTTCTTCTATTTTTTTGTAGTTGAAGAGACTTGGCTGGTATTTTTACACGGAGTGTTTTTTATGGGGTACCGTACTACACAAAGTACTAGTTTTGCGTACAATATAGACATATAACACAACTATGACACAAGGATTTAACATCCGATACCATAGTTAAATTTCTGCAATTTCTGCAACCATAGTTGCAGAAAATAGCTTAAAATTATTTTAGTACGAAAATATTACACGAGTGTAACGCGTCGATGAGCGAGCACCGATATGTGTAAGTAACCCCTCAAACCGAAATTCCGTAACGCAGAGAAAGCACAACACGTCCACTAAATCAGTATAAAATTACTAGTTAGGTACTACAATCTGCTTTTCATCATAACTTTCAAATAAATTTAGGAACAAAAAGCAAAGGCAGGTCAAGGTGCAGCGCAATTATTTTCGACCAATTTTGACAGCGATTTAAAAATAATATAAAAATACAAATGTCTACAGTTCGTTTTTCCTTTGTTTGAACTCTCTACAGACCTATAGCTACCGTCAGTTGTTCTGTAAGGCTGAGAAGGACAACATTGCAAGGTGAGCGCGCAATGAAGTCTTTCTCGGCCTAGCAGAACAACTGACTGTGGCTCCATCTGGCGAGAGTTCAAACATAGGAAAAACGAACTGTACTCTGCAATACTTTATAAAACTCTTTTTTAAAAAGTTGGCAAGTTCGTGATCGATTTGGCTGAAAATGTGTAAAATATTACAAAATTGTGGTCTTGATTGTAAAATCTGAACTTGAACTTGATAGGAACATTTTGATTGCAACATTGTGAGCATGCATAATTTCAGCTCAATCAACCTGAAACAAAAGTGATTCGAGTCAGAAGCGTCGATCTCTCTCTAGGTTGTAGAATGGATTAAAAACGTGAAATAAAAGTTTATACATATCTAGGATGTAGACAAACTAAAACATATTATTGTGCGATGAATAGTTTTCAAGTAAAATATATTAACCTTGTTTTAACAAAAATATCGGCATTGACGTCATGCATGCGGCAGAGGTTGCCATGGCAACAAAGTCTACCATTGCAACACATTGTTGTGTACTTAGAAATGACATCACCAGGCAGACATACATCACACATAGTTTTCCCGCCAAAATGTCACATGAAATGTCCATTTGATATTTTATGAATAAAAATTTAATTTTTTCTGGGGATAAGTGTATTTGTCATTATTATTTGTGTTGATATTTACAAATTTACAATACAAAAAAGTAAGGAGATTTAACTATTATTTTCTTTATGAAATTATCAACAGGCCATACAAGGTTTTAATTGTGTATAGAACTGTGACCTGCAGGGTCGCCAACAACAGGAAAAACGAGGCCCTAATAAAAAAGGGCACAAAAAGCTTGATTTGCTTGAGCAATGAAACATTTCTCAAATATGTTCAACTTAATTCTAAGAAATGTGTAGCAGCAGGTTGCATGATAGAAGGAGCTGGGGCAAGTAATAAATACCTGCATCCCAGAAAAGGATTTTGAGTAGATAGCAGTATTCTGGATTTTACAACTACAAGTGGCGTGTATTTTTTTGCGCAGTGCCGACCATCTCATCACGACGACCACGAAAACAAATTTACCCACGTGAACATTTTAATGCCCGCATCCCTCTGGGATCAAATGAAATATTGGAAATGCTACACACCGCATAATATTGTTGCATATTTTAAATGTGTTTCTTAGTAAGTATCGTTACATGCATGAGTGTAATTTACTTATACATATGACATTGTAATCATTATTATGCAAATGTATGCGTAGCAGGATCAGGTTTGTTCAAGAAGTGCGATTTGAAGATATTTGCAATCATGTTTAAAAATATTATTATAGGTAATTATTTATGTACCTGAAATTACCCCCCAATAAACAAGACCCAGCTCAGAAACGTTCGGGACAAAATCACCTCGTGGCTTTATAAATTACATTATGTCACAGAGTATAGAGTAATTAGCTTCAAGTGCATTCGTTAAGGATTTTAAAATTCGGACAGCTTCCGTGCATGGTGATCTATCATCGAATCAGTCCTAAAACTGGTTAATCGTTGCACATGACACATGCAGCTGATCGAAATTATAGAGTAAGGCATCAAAAGTAACAAATCGTCCATCATATAAAAATGTTGAATATACTTCATCACTTATTCTGATTTTTTATTTTAAAAAAACACATGCATTTTCTGTATGCCTTTCAATAATGGGGTTGTTCACGCAAAACTATTGTAGATGGCGCTGCTATTCTAATCGTCCGGGAGAGAGCCAATCAAAATGCATCTAGCGAAATGGAAGGTTTTTAAACTTTGGCGGGAGTTTGATTAAGAGATCTTGGATTCAGAGACCAACCAATCAGAGAGAGGCACCTCCAATGCCGCTAGCGCTGCGAGTGAGAGCAAATAGCAGTGAACAACCCCATTCCCTAGTAGTTGTTTGACGGTGTGTTACAAAGATGTTGTTGGGACCTAGAGAAAACAAAAGCATACACGTTTATCCTCCCTACCGCATCGCACCATCTCTCTATGCTCTCTGGACTTATATACACTTGACACAACCAAAATTGATCGTTCAAGAAATCTGATTGACTGAAAAATGTTAGATCGCACCACCAGAACTCAATCCAATACAAGCGATCTCCTTTCCTGACTCTGTAGACCTCACATTTCAATGATAAACAAGCATTGATTGGTATGGAACATGCCCATCAGTCATTCAAATTTGTTCGCCGATCAATTTTTGTTGTGCCGAGTGTACCTACACAATCATAGCAACAAGTTCCGATAGTTTTATCTTTTATACGATTATTTGCATTAATGTTCTAATTATCTAGAAACCCTTAGTCTACGGTTGAAGAATTTTACCAGGACAAAATACTGTGATAACTAGACACCCCTGCACACGTGAATGACGCTTTACATGTGACCAGCCTGATCTGACAGTACGACTAGGAAAACGTTATGTGTAACGCGTTGATAAGCGAGCCTGATAAGCGAGCGAGCCTTCGATAAGCGAGACCTTGGAAAAAGCCGAAACGAAATGCGTTGAAGAAAGAAGAGTGATAGAAATCTGAAATTTACTCCAAGAAATATGACAAATATTTCAAAACACGTGCATAAAATTTACGTAAAAACCAATAACTTTTGAATAACTACAGATTAGTATGAAAACTGTCACAAATACCTAAAATATTGGTCCCGATCAAAGATATTGAATCGATGACCTAAAAAATGTCTCCCTTTTAATTTTCAAAAATAACAGGATCACGTTCAAACACTATACATGGGACCGCTCACATGATATTAGTGTGTGTGCAAAATTTCAGATCGATCGGTTGACCGGGTTTGCTTGGGTATTGCCTACAAAAAAAAAACGCACATAGAAAGTGCCATTAGAGTACCATGGTGACGCTCGCTACTAATATCCATGGGGGTATTCTGGGGTCCTATTCTATATCTTTAAAATTTCCAATTCTGCTGGAATCAGATTCGGTACAACCAGAGCTGGGTAAGTTACCAAAAAAATAGGAACGCGTTAAAGTTACGTTACTTTCCGAAAAAAAGGAACTAGTTAAAGTTAAAGTTCCTTAACTAATCAGAGGAACTGGAAGTTCCTTTTCAATGAAAAGTTACTTTGAAAGTTACATGACCATTTTATTTCCGGAATGCAGCCAATTTGCTAAAACACAAATTCAGGCTGTAATTTTTCTCTATGGAAAACAAAATTTTCAACGAAATTCCTCCCAGTAAGAAGTCTTGCATCTAATTCTACCCCCTCCCCGATGCCATTGCCACGGCAGGGTTGGTCAAGTGCAAGTGAGAGGGCGAACTGGTGACGCACTAAGCATGAACGGCGTGATTGGAATGCGGTTTTGTGCAGGTAGCCTAAAATTCCTTATCAGAGAAAATCAGGTACATATTTGAGGGCGGAAATGGTGTAGTTTTGAATGTTGAGGGAAGGTACATTCTGCTCTAAAAGGAACTGCAAAAGGAACTTTTATAAATGTGAAAGTTCCACAACAAAAAGGAACTTTCCACGTTACTAAGTTACTTCTATCATAGCAGGAACGCGTTACTGTAAAAGTTACAAAAAAGTAACGCGTTACCGGTAACGCGTTACTTTCGTTAAGTTACTACCCAGCTCTGGGTACAACGTTAATCCATATGGGCGTGAATCGGATTCCATCAGTAAGTGGGAATTATAATATTGTGTAATGGGTCTTCGAGTAAGAAAATTTTGATCGGTATATAACACAATTTATATATAACATTATAACACAATTTATATCTATATATAAAGTAGAATATCTGTATGTATGTATGTATGTATGTAGGTATGTATGTATGTTCTTCATACATTTCTACACCCTTTGACCGATCTCCACCAAACTTGGCATGGAGTTTCTATGAGGTCCTGCGCACATCGTAGGGTACTTACCCCCATCGCCAAACCACCCCTAATTAAAAAAACCACCCCAATTAAAAAAAATTACATTGACACTTTCGGCCATATGCTTCTACATCATTGACCGACCTCAATAAAATTTTGCACACGTGTACTTCGTCAACCTGCCCACATTTTAGGCTACTCACCCCCTCCCCCAAACCACCCCTAATTAAAGAAAGGCAAAACGTACGAGAGATAATTTCACTTTTTGACTTTATCAGGTGTAATAAAACTTACGAAACAATCTCCCGAATTTTCTACTCTCATGTACCCCCCCCCCCCCCTTCCCCGGCACGAGCAACGCCGGGCAGGTCAGCTAGTGTAACATAAAGTATAGGTAACACAATTTAAAATATGCTTCCTGTAAAAGGCGTTACATTTACAATTATTTACGATTACGGTCTCTGTACAGAAAACGTAATTATATTTAATATTCAAATTGAGGTTAAATTCCCAAACAACTTGTCAACCAAATATAATGAGCAGCAAATAATTTGTCTTGAGTGTTAAACACTTGTCCGAAAGTTACAGTTCTTGTCGGAAATTTATTCATTGCATTAGGTAATTGCATTGAATTAGAATCATCGAGCCGATTGCATCCAGTTGCTTGATAGTTCGTATCAAGACAAGATGTGTCGAGCTATTAAAGCCGGGTAGGAGATAATGATAACATTTTGATTTACAACGTAAAGCCTCCGAGGTATTGGCGCTCGGACACACCTAAGAACACTAAACCGTACCAATGCAATAAAACTTAGAAAGTATATAGGTATTTATTTTGATTTGATCCCCGGGCCGTATTTTAACGGCTTCAATGCCGATCAGCAACAAAAATGGCAGATCGTTTCATGTCACAAAATTACAATTATTATATAACTTAAATTATAATTACATTTTAAAATAACTACAGATGTCCAGGTCAACCTGACTAAATTTTTCTTGGGCTTTTAAAATGTAATTATATTTTTTCGAGGTGACCGGTCCAGCATTTTTTTACGTGAATAATTTTGGTAATATCTCGTTGATGTTGTTGGCTTATACTTGGTTACAAGAGTCATTAAAGAGAACGGTACGACGAGTTGCTCAGAATGGGACGACCTATACATACGAAAATTGAGCAGGTCAAATTAAATACCTACATGAGAGTGGGCCATTTTACTCGATCCCTCGACATTCGAGGGCAAATTAAAAAGAAAACAAGGTAGATTGAAACAAACTACTCTATAATCTAGGTATTATTGAGATCCTAATTTTAGAGAGAAAAAAACAGTGGTTAAAAAAATTATGTAATGGGTTTATAAAGTGGGTACTCCACTACACAATTCAAATTGGGAAATTCAAATATGCAGATTTCAATTGCTCAATTTCTCTAGAGTGATAGCAGAACAAAATCAAAATCTTGGCATAGAATCTGTTCTATTTCGAACCGAAATTTGACAATTTAAGATGAATCGACACTAGAATTGAAGCAAATCTTCCAAACAGAGAACACAACTTCGTAATATTAAATCAACCTTGTACCAATATCAAGAGTAAAATTGAATGATTGCCGTTAAAAGCCGATGATTATGAATAAAGACTACGAAACCGCTCAGTGTATCGCGTTGATGAGCGTGCACGGGTACGTTCTAATTCTCCAATAGGAATTCGGAATTCCGTACCAAACGCACAGAAACATAATATACATATCCATATTGAATTGAAATATGATCCATTCAATCAAAATAAAAGTATATGTTTCTATATACACTGGTATACAGCAAATCAAATTCAGTTGCAGTGGGAAAACATTCATTTCGATACCTACTTCATTTCTGACAGTTATTAAAATTGTCAATAAGGCTTACGTTCTTGACTGATTGGGCTAAAAATTTGTAAAATAAGAGACATGTTGGTCTTAATGACCATGCAAAATATGAGTTTGATCAGATTTATCGAATACCATTTGATAGGTCAAACGGTGTGAGCTACGGGCCATTTTCATTTATCAACCAATGACATGATCCTGTTCAAAAACGATCCCAGAGACCTCATGGATTACATAAGTATGTGTGCAAAATTTCAGATCGATTGGTTGAACGGTTTGACCTGGGCAGTTTTTGTGGATTTTTGAAAATTGAAGATAAAATCGTTTGACCGATCAAACTTTGCATGGTCATCGGGACCAACATTACCTGTTTTTTTTTTTATAATTTTCAGACTACGTCGTAAAATCCACAAGTTATTGACATTTTACCACGGAAACTTATAAAGGAGGCCGTGCATTTTACGAACATTTTATGCGCGTTAGAAATATATTTGTAAAATTACTTGAAGGAAATTTCAGATAATTTATCACTGCTACGTCGACGCATTTCTTTTCAGGTGTCCAAAGGTCTGTCGAGCAGAAAGTTGCAAACGAATAACAATTCGCACGCAATACGAAGGTTCGCTCATCAATGCGTTTCATAGAGCGTTTTCCTAGTATGTTTCTACGCTAGATAGCAGATGCAAGGGGGTGCAATTCTAGCTCGCCTCCACGTGGTGCACCCTGGTTAACACTAAAGAGCTAGAGAAACAGGCGACCAGACTATTTACTTGTTAGATCTCCTGGTTACAATAGTACATCAATCAAAGAAAGTGGATAATTAAATTATATTTTAAGCGATAGAGAGAATTAAAGGATTAAATGGGTTCTGTTCAGAACCAATCGACACGGAATCTCGGATATTCTCTGAGAATTCTTCAAATTAATATTGAGAGTATAAGCAGAGCCAAGAGCGAATATCTCTCTAAACTTTTGCTTGACAACAAGATCGATGTTGTCACTGTACAAGAAACTCATTGCGATAGCGAAGCCAAACTGCTCTCACGAGGGAGAATATATGGATACACTTTACTAGCTGCTACGTACCACACATCGTATGGGACTGCGACGTACGCATTGACTTCACTGTCCAATATTCGAGTTCTCTCCACTACTGATGAGGGAGACATATTTACCATCTCGATCGAAATCAACAACAACAGAATTTGCAATGTCTATAAACCACCGTCAGTTCGTTGGACCGATGCGATTCTCCCGGTAATGGAGCACCCTGCCGTGTATGTAGGGGATTTTAACAGCCACCATACACAGTGGCAATATCGCGATGTTAATGAAGATGGAGAAAAGCTTGCAGATTGGGCAGATTTTAATGATATGGAGCTGATTTTCGATCCTAAAGATATTGGCACTTTTCAGTCTGGGAGATGGGGTACAGAAACAAATCCAGATCTGTGCTTTGTTACAAGGAACAATATGGGAAATGCTGTGCCCGCAGCAAGAAATGTTCTTCCGCACTTTCCTCACTCCCAGCATCGACCGGTTATCTTGGAAATTGGTTTATGTATTAAAGTCATTCACTCGTCGCCTCTACCTCGGTGGAACTTTCGCAAGGCTAATTGGGAAGGTTTTGCAGAGGAACTGGATAAGAACATCAGATGGATCCCACCTGTTGCAAACAATTACAACAGATTTGTAAAGATGATAATAGCGACCGCAAAGAAATATATTCCCCGAGGAGTTCGGATTGAGTATATACCAGGATGGAACAGATCGTGTGAAGAACTATATAAGGATTTTCAAGAGAATGGTGAAACAGATGTCGCCGATGAGTTGCTCCATGAACTGAATTTATCTAGAAGGGACAAGTGGAACGAAACAGTTACAAATTTGAATTTTAGTCATTCTAGCCGTAAAGCGTGGAGCTTACTAAAAAAACTGGGCGGTGTTTCTCATCGACCGCAAACTATTGCTGAAGTATCACCAAACCAAATAGCAAATCGTCTTGTTGAAATGTCCAGAGCTAAGTCGGATCCTGAGCATACGAGATCAGTTCAGAGAGAAATGCGTGCCCTTCAAAGAGATACATCTGACTCCGAAGCGGTTTCCTCTCCATTCACCAAGCAAGAACTCTGTGTAGCTTTGAATGCAATGCAACAGGGCACAGCTCCAGGCTTTGATGGGATCCATCCCGAATTCCTCGTCCATTGTGGGAACAAAACAGTTTCATGGCTAGCAACTTTCTTCACTGACATATTAGATACCGGCACATTACCTGGAGCGTTCAAGAGGTCTAAGGTCATAGCCATTCTGAAACCGGGGAAATCTGCTAGCGCACCAGAGAGCTATCGGCCGATATCGCTGCTCAGTGTTTGTTACAAGCTAATGGAAAGAGTTATGTATAAAAGAGTCAGCGATATGATATTGGACGTTATTCCACCAGAACAAGCTGGCTTCAGACCTTCCCGAAATTGTGAGGATCAGGTTCTTGCTCTAACCACTTTCATTGAAGCAGGATTTGAGCAGCGCCTGAAGGTGGGAGCTGTGTTCGTGGATCTTACAGCTGCATACGACACAGTCTGGAGAAAAGGGCTTGTATGTAAATTCTTGAAGGTCGTTAAGTGCAAGAAGATGACCCATTTACTGAATATTATGCTTTCGGATAGATTGCTCCAGGTAGTGATGGGTGATAGTCGCAGTAAGTTGAGGAGATTAAATAATGGCCTCCCGCAGGGATCAGTCCTGGCGCCGCTATTATTCAATCTTTATATAGCGGACCTTCCGGAGACTTACTCGAGACGATTTGCATATGCCGATGATCTGGCCATTGCCACGCAGCACATGTGTACAGAGACCATCGAGAGTACCCTAAGTGCAGATATGGAGACGTTAAGCAAATATTTTAAGATGTGGAGACTAACTCCAAGCGTGACAAAGACGGAGAGCAGTTACTTTCATCTAACTAACCAGCTGGCTACAACCCAACTCAAAGTCTTCCTTAATGGCAAACTCTTGCCGTTCAATCCTATCCCGAAGTATCTTGGAGTGGTATTGGACAGAAGCTTGTCATATAACAAACACCTGACCAACGTCTCAGCGAAACTTAGGACTAGGAACAACATCATTTCCAGGCTTGCTGGTACATCCTGGGGTGCATCGGCTTCCGTATTGAGAACATCAGCCATGGCTTTAGTATATTCCACAGCAGAATATTGTTCCTCGGTGTGGTTAAACAGCCATCACATCAAAAAGGTTGACACTGTTCTCAATCAAACAATGAGAATTATAAGCGGCACGATTAAATCAACTCCACTATATTGGTTGCCAGTGTTAAGCCACATAGAGCCACCACACGTCAGAAGGACCATAAATCTGCTTAGGGAGTATGACAAAATTAAAACAAATCTGAGTCTTCCAATACATCAAGATTTATCACTCGGATACCACCGTCTCAAATCAAGACACCCACCCACGGAACTTGCAAGGAAACTGGATTCTGATGGCTACAGCGGCATGGAGATGTGGGAAAGGGAGTTCAGTACCAAGGCCCCCGAAGCTTGGAAATCTATTTTTAAAGATCGTGGCCGGGATGAACTTGAGCTTCCCCGCAGAATCTGGACATCTCTCAACAGAATACGGACCGGTCACGGTCGTTGCAACTATTTCCTGCATTTATGGGGCATGAGATCGTCGCCGGAGTGTGATTGTGGGGAAGAGGTACAAACCATGCTCCACATCAGAAGCGAGTGTCCTTTAAGAGCTTATGGTGGGAGTCAAGAAGATTTTATTCAACCATCAGAAGATGTGTTTCAGTGGCTACAAAATCTTGATATACAATTATAGAATTAATATATAATTAGGTTATGAGCTTTATTTTAGTTTATGTTCATATTTTATATCTTGACAACCATCTTCGTTATGTTGGACTATTAGCTTTTACTGTTTAAACTTTCTTTTAACTTTGATGTACTGCCATAAGCTAAATAAATAAATAGCAGATGCAAGTGATATCCAAGTATCCAGCATGCACCACGGGTGAAGTCTTCCAGAACTGTTAGTCATGTTTAATTTGCAGTTATTAAAGCCACGACGATTTGGACAAGTGATAAATTATACAGAACTGCAAACGAGATGTACTTTATACGTAACTAATTCTGAACCTAAATTGACTACTTATTATTAATTATATATTTTTGCATTCTCTGCTTGCAGGCAAACTAAAAGTATAGAACTTTTCAGGTCGTCGTACTCAATAGCTGTCAATCAATTCCCGCATAGAAGGTTACAGCTCATGGCTTCATTCTCCCAAATAATGATATATTTTATCCCTTCATAAATGTAGGATTTTTAAGTTATGAGTGTTTTGAGGAGAAAAGATTTGAATTGTACTGGGGAAGATCGTTAGAAGTCCATATTTGGAGAAAATGAGATAGTGGTAGGGGTTTGTATGAGCTTTCAAAATATTTACTCGGCGTCAAGGAAATATTGATACAATTCTGTATCAATCTGTATTGTATTCTGTATTCTGTATTCTCAATATGTATTCTGTATCTGTATTCTGTTCTGTATGCTGTCAATGCATATGCATCTAGGACTTTATCTTCGAAATGTATCAAATGGACTTGTATCGTTATTTCCCTGTACCCTTCATCGCATGCAAAAACATTCCAAATTGAAATGTAACGTAAGATTGCAGTTTTGACAGCGGTTCCCGCCGATGCTATCTATTAGTCTGATGATAGTCTGGATCGATGATGAAATACCTATAAGAAATTAATGGCCACTTCGTCAATCAGAGTGCCTGTAAAGAATAAAGTAGAAGCTGCGCGAACTTGAGCGAGTGGTCAACTCAAAGACAGCACGCAGCATCCGACAATATAGCAGCTAAGACAATCATTGCTACGCAGAATGTCCGAAGACGTTATTATCTGCGTGACGAACAAAATCAATGTGCTCGATATAAAACAATTATCCTGAACGACGTAGCCCTCCTGCGTGTAATAGCTCGCAAAAATAAAAATTGAATATTTCGCAAATGCTAATGTACTGATAATTATTTAGTAACGCATCCTCGGGGGCTCTTTGGCCTGTAAGATGAACATGTGTATTCCTGTGGCGTATTAATGGCACTATTAATGACTGAGCGGTACGGCGAGATCTCCAGCTATAAAGACATCTCTAAGCACATAATTATATCAAGAGTTAATTAAAAATGCAGCGATTTAAGTTGATACAGATACTAGGACTCTTGAAGAAGTCACGGAAATGTAATTCCAAGAAATATACGCGAAACATTTTCTTTGAACTTGCGAAATTTGGTGATCATCGTTCAAAATGTATGTTTTTTAAAGCTAAATCCAAAAATTTGAGTTGGGTCTCCCCAGATGTGTTGTTGAAAACCAAAATCAGATAGGTATGTACAATAATGCGTCGAGGGACAAAAAGTAGTGGGAACCAAAAGAACCAACATGAAACTATAATCATGTCAAATGTAATTGAAATATTCTCCAAATTCATTTAATAAATATTAAATGTGCTTGTTTAATAAATGTTAATTAAATGTTTAATAAAAGTGCTATCTCTTTCTCTGTGTGTGTGTGTGTGTGATGTATTCCTTGTCTGTCTGTTAGTGTTTTTGCCAGCACTTCTCAGACCAAACCGTTCAACCAATCGATCTGAAATTTTACAGACCCACTCAATTCACAAGAGCTCGTGTATATAGTTTTTGAACAGGACCGACCGATCTATACCGATCTATACTTCAAATTTTGCATGTAAAATTATGTAAAATATGTAAACCATGTAAAGTTTGAAGTATCGGTGAAACGGTCCTGTTCAAAAACTATATACACGAGCTCTTGTGAATTGAGTGGGTCTGTAAAATTTCAGATCGATTGGTTGGATGGTTTGATCTGAGAAGTGATAACATTTTAGGTGCTATGTCAATTTTCAGACTAATGTTACGGACATTTTATTTGTGTTTGGAAATATCTGTCAAATTTCTTGAAGAATATTTAAAATATTTTTATCACTTCCTATGACGAATTTCGTGTCGCCTGTTTCCAATGTATGTATCAAACAGAAACTTGCAAACGCATATCAATTCGCATGCAATACGAAGAAGGCTCGCTTATCAACGCGTTACACAGAGCGTTTTCATAGTAAAACTCTATAGTCGAATGGATTTAAAGAGCTTGTTGACGAAAGATAAATAATTCGACCATGTTCGCGACTATTGACTAAATAAAAACGATCTCTTAGAATAGATGCCAAGATCTCTGTCGTGATGGTCTTAATGGTATAATTATAGATACAATTCTGAAACGGAAATTCAATTAAAAGAAGGTGCTGCGCAGATCACATGGTCAAATTGTCACACATCTTAACTCTCTTCAGTGGAATATTACGGTTTACGACTAGGAAAACGCTCTGTGCAACGCGTTGGGAAGCGAGCCTTCGTACTGAATGCGATGTGATAAGTATATATGCGTTTGTAAATCTCTGCTCTACAGGCCTTGGAACTGAAGCATCAAGATGGCACTGATAGAATAGTTAAAATTCCTGGCAAATTTGCAAATATTTCAAGATAATAGAACAAAATTTCCTTAAAATTACAATAACTGTTGAAGATAACGACAGATTAGTCTGAAAATTGTCAAAAATACCTAAAATGTTGGTCCCAATGACCAGTAAGTTTTAAGTTGATCGGTCAAACGGTTCTAGTTTAAATTTCAAAAGATGTTTTTAAATTTTATCCAATGGGAGGATTTGGTTGAAAATAATAGGGTCTGCAACGCCCAGAAATGGTGGTTTTTATGGTTGTGCAAAATGTCAGCTCGATCAAAGAAAAACTGTGACCAGCCTCACTAACAGGAAAAAACAGAGATCCGTGCCAAAAGAGTCAAAAAGGAGTCGCTCGCTCAAAAATCTAGGATATACTTCTCATATTAAAAAAATGTTTCGCGAGGGGTCGGGGGAAGGAGCATCACCCTTGCCGCATGTTTCATCCAGTCTCATGTACAGACAACGCATTAAGTCGTGATAATTCTTCACCCTTACAGAATATCATGATACCACCACTCATACAGCGAAGCTCGATAAGTTGCCTACAGCAAACCCCATAGTTATTTGTCAACAGAGGGATGACTGAATTACTGGGTTGTGTTCCTCAGGCCCAGATAGATCACACAGATAAGGAAGTCAATGTTATGTCGATCGAACAAACATAACTTAACAACAACCACATTTCTTTTATCGGAACTAATAATTTACTTTCAGTTAAAACAAATATAGTTGGTTGGTGCATTAGGATTTCATTGGTATTGATAATATCAAGATTGTTATAATACATTTTGGAGTATTTAAACTATTTAATTTTAATACACAAAAATTATTTAATCATTATTTTTAATTATTTTATCTAAAAATTCATTTATATTAAAATGAAGTTAAGATCGTCGATTTGAATGTAATTTGTATTTAATAAATCTTCCCAATAAAATAAATCGGTTAATTAAATGAAACCTGGTGTCAAGGCTGACAACATAATTTGATCTATAATATCAATCAGTATGTGAATCATTGATCAGAAAATATTTGATTGTTATTGTAAACACTTAAACAGCTCCTATAACCATCAAACCTTGGATACATTCATTTGTAAAAAGCGGAAAGTAACTGAGACTCCACAAAAATTGCATTATGAAAAATAAAAAAATTTAAACATAAAACATAAATATTATACATAAAAATTTATGTAAAATTAGATACATATCAATATAATATCGAACTGATTGTATAATATTACCTAATAGCTGTTACTTTTTAAGTTGGTGCACAAATAGAATAACACTTTTTATTCACTTCGAACCAGCAAATACGTGAATTCATATTAATTTTGTTATAGGGAAGGGAAATTAAAATTTTATTGCTAAAACTGAATTTTTTGGTAATTCTTCAAATAAAACTACAACTGTGTAACCCCTGGTTAAACAGGTTTCATCACTATTATTTTTATCGCTGTGTCGTTCTGGAGCCCAAGTCTTGAAAAAAGCGTTTTGAAACCGTCTGGCGTTTTCATTGATCAAAACATAAAAAAGTTGAAAGCTAAGGTATAGTCGTCAACTTTTTTACGTTTTGATCAATGAAAACGCCAGACGGTTTCAAAACGCTTTTTTCAAGACTTGGGCTCCAGATGTTAAACGCATCATAGTATGATCTCATCAACTCTAAAACACTCTCTTCTTCTCTTCTTATTCCTCTAAAAAATCTATAAGAAAAAGCATTTTAAAAATACGCTAATCTTCCTAACGATTGATATCAAAATCCTGAGATCTGTCGAATAAACGAAAATCTTTATACTTGAATTGTCGAATTAGCATTTGTTTAATGACGGTCTACTCAGATTACAGAAAAATTAAGTAGTTTGGGAAATCACATAGGAAATAACAGTATTGATATTTTTGTGATTGCATCGCATCGAGTAGATATTAGTGTGGTGGAGTTGTTGACAGACAAAAACCAGTTTTTCAAGTCATCCGTCTGTTGATAAAATAACTATGGGTTGCTGTAGGCAACTTATCGAGCTTCGCTGTACGAGTGGTGGTATCATGATATTCTGTAAGGGTGAAGAATTATCACGACTTAATGCGTTGTCTGTACCTCACAGGACAGCGAACATGACGCGAATCGCACAGACGGAGACGCAATCCTCCACCGCGCCGGCTGCGGAATATCAATCGCCTCATCGTCGACTGGACTGAATAAATCAATTGTTCGTCGTCGTCATTCGCAGCGACAAGGACAACGACGATACGAGAACGATCCGATCTTCCGCTCTTTCCGCTTAGAGTTGCGACGTTGATGCACACACACGCGCCATTTCCAGTCGCATTTAGTAACAAGACTGAATTTAGACAAGCAATATGCAAAATTCATAACGAAGCCGTTTTAGTACTATAACGAAACCGAAGTAAATACGGAATTATCTTAAAATGTAGTTCTGAATTAAAAAGAAGTAAAAAAAATAGTAAACAGAAATCGCTTTTTGTTCCACGAAAATGATCTTTTACAGTATAATATAATTGTTGTTTCTCAGTCAGAGTCACATAAATGTGACTGATGTGATGACTGAAGATAACCGTCATGCGAAATATTAATAAAACGAATATCAATCATGTACAAAGGTGGCCCAAGGGAAAGCAGACGTAAAACCGACTTGAGATAACTGCAACTGGATGTCGCGGTTGATCAATTCGCCACTGACGGATTAATTTTAAAAAAAAATGATTATAAATTAGTTTATTTTAAAATTTAAAAAAAAAATGTAGATTTCTGATGGACGGTAATAAAAATGATTCGAAGTAAACCTACACATTTATATTATTTTCTTTCACAATGTTAGTGTTATTTTAGTATGAAAACTCTGAATAAACAGCAAATGGGGACTTAAAATGAGATTTCAATATTATACGGTTTTCAAAGTAGGTATTACGAAAAACATACGATAGGTGCAGTGCAAGAAAATCATTCCGTTTCTGGTTTATTTCTAAAATAGCAGAGTGTATTGTTTCATTCATTTACTAAAAATCAGTACAAACTTGTACAAATCTATTGACTAAAAATATTAATAAATTACTTGTCATGCCATACGAATATAATAACATGAGGATGACGACAACTGATTTTAAGCTAGTTATATCTCATGAATGAAGTAGGCACGAAGTGTTTGTGTAATTTGAAGGCGCTGAGTATGACGTGATCATGAACAAGTACACAATGACCCGATGTCATGACATGACCCGATCAGACCAGCTACCGAGCAGCTGGGTTCCGCACGGAACAAACGCATTTCGACATGAATTTCAGGTTGATCCTACCCGAGGGAAAACTACGTTGTAACTATTTACAACCCAGCCTCATTACATCATCTATAAAACATGGTCAACTTTTTGCAACTAAAAATGAATCAACTACCGAGTTATGTAACAAATTTGCAAACCCCTACTTATTTATGAACGGATCGTACAAATACACTAATTTTAAGGTAGGTAGTAAAATGTAAAAGGGTCACATTTACATGTAGTAATTGAGCGAGCGAAGCGAGCGACTCCATTTGGCTCTTTTAGCACGGACCTCTGTTTTTTTTTTGTTTTTTTTTTTGTTTTTGTTTTTGTATGCTAAAGGAAGCAATAGAAGTCGCACCGTTTCACCGATCGACCTGAAATTTTGCACACATGTAAAGACAACCTTCTCTGTTTGCAGACCCAATTTTTTTTTTAAATCCATCCATTGGTTCATTGTTAAAATAAGTATCTCCTGATAGCCTAAAAAATGAAAATGGTCTTCGAGAAATGTGATCAAACTCATATTTAGCATGGTCAGTAAGACCAACAATGTCACTTATTTTACAAATTTTCAGCCGAATCTGTCAAGAAAGTATGCACTTATTGACATTTTTAATAGCTGTCAGAAATGAAACATTGAAAATGAATGTCTTTCCAATGCAACTGAATCTGATTTGCTTTAGGTACAAGAGTGTTTTGATGGTATGTACACTTTTTTAGTGAAAAGCAGATATTTTTATGTTTATTGAGTTGATCAAATTTGAATAATTCAATTTGGATCATAGTTTCCAACAAATCATTTCGAGTTTTTAAGGACCTTGATTGTCTTTTCGTCAATTCGTAGTTCTGATGGCCGTGCCTCCCGTGTTTCTACTTGGCTGATTTTGCATCCAGGAGGGATTAGAAACATAAGCTCACATTTCAATAATATCATTGAGTGGCGTTTGTTCTCTTCTAGCGTTCACACGTCATTCCAAATCTCTCCTGCATTTTGCTTCTTTTCGTTGATAATTTTGGCAATTTGGTGTACTTTGTGAAGGTATTAGTAAAATTGAATTGCTTTTAAAGCATAGATATATTAGGTATCTACAGTATTTGTCCAGGGGATTGATTATTTCAAATTATTTTCTTCTTGGAAACGTTGGATTTATTCCGTTTCTGAGCTTCTGTCTAGCCTGACATTTCCTTGAAGGTTGCTATTTTTTTTGAAAGTTTTGATTCATTCAGTTCAAAACATTACGTTGTCTTATTTTAATTATGGAACGTTGGATTCATTCCGTTTCTAAACTAGGTAGTTACTATTTTACCTGATCCGTTTTTTTGTGTGGAACTTTGATTCCTTTCGCTTATTAGTTGAAAGGTGTTTACTTTATTTTCATATTTGCGAAGTTTTGTTCAAGATTCATTTCGTAACATTACGACATTGAATACATTACGTCTTTGAGCACACATTTCGTGCATTTCAAACATTGATCACACAAATATTATTGTACTTTAATTAGGTAGGTACTCTACTTCTTACTTTTTCATTACCTATCTTATCCCTATTTAAACATGCCGAAAAATGGAAAGACTTCTGCTAGAATGAAAGCCATAAAGGCGAAAAAGCGTCTGCGTGAAATTGAAGATCAAGAAACTGACGAAGCTAAATCTAAAAGGTTGAAACAAAATGTCGTTAATAATAAAGTATCAAGGAGCAAAGAGACCCCCGACCAGACTGCTGCAAGGAGATACTCAAACAATCAACGCAATACCCGCTCTCGTGCAGCGGGTATTGCCGATTGACCGACCAACTAAAAACTTCGCATGGTAATTGGTAGCAACATTTAAGGTATTTTTGCCAATTTTCAGTCTAATTTGTAGTTATTTTCAGAAGTTTTTGTAATTTTAGGGACATTTTGTGTGTTGGCTGTCAAATTCACGGCGACTTCGAATCTTCAGTTCAAGGCAAGGTAGTTAGAGCAGAAAGTTTCAAACGAAATGAAACTAATAATGACCGTTTAACAGATTGATCTGATATTGTGTCCACAGTAATATCATATCATATGAGTGGTCCCAGGTATATTGTTTGAAGGATATCATGTGATTTTTGAAACTTAACAAGGAACCGTTCAATCAAAGGTTTAATCGATCAACTTAAAACTTAGCAAGGTTATTGGGACCAATATTTTTTGGAAATTTTGGGGATATTTATACAAGTCTGTGACGAAATTCAAGAATTATTGGCTTTTAATTACATTTTCGATAGACATAATTTCGGTTCGAGGTGTTGCGTGTATCCGTGCTCGCTCATCAACGCGTTACTCAGAGCGTTTTCCTAGTAGTATGTAAGTATATAGAAAACTGATAAGCTTTTATGATAGATGGAGCTAGATATAATTAGAAACACGCGTGTCGTGTTATTTTCGAGGTTAAAAACAACTTTAATGACTTTAAATTGTATTATAGTGCTAGCTCCTAGCACATAAGTAGGTAGTGCAAAATATACGATTTTTTTTTAGCAGTCTTATAGGTATAGGACATTTTTCGCTAATTCATCATTTCGAGGTATTAAAAAAAATTGGTTTGCAAATTTGGGCCCTAAGGCTCCCGAAAGTGCGAAACGGTGTGCGTAACAGCTTTGGTTAATTTATTATTTCTGTGTAGTAAACGATGTCTTACAAAGATATGTTAAAACTATCAAGGAGGCTTCAAAGTTTTGGTGGATCTGTCAGACCCCAGGTGACTACTATATCACGTCACTATTTTTTCACAATTATCAAAAAAATATTTCTCGATTTTCTGTTAATTTATACTTCTCAGTTCTCATACATTTTAATTAGTAATGACATAAATGTTTTGATAAATCCATCACGCATTAATGATTTTAAGTTTTGGAGACGACTTTAACGGATTATATAATAATGTGCTTTTGGGGAATAAAATGTTTCCCTATGCTCAATGCATTGGAAAAGACGCATAATTCAATGGCCAATGGCCATTACATTGTATGATATATATATTTTCCTATGATCAATGCATCCATAGGGTATACAAATAAAAATAAAATATGCTTAAATTAACCGATTTAAATATATTTATTTAAAATAATAGCAAGGATCATCTAAAATTTCGTATTTTTCCCGTTTTTTTCAAAATTAAAATTAATAAAAAATATAAAGCAACATTATGGCAATATTTGGGGTCAGGTATTAGATTAATACATCGACAATGACATTAAAAATAAAAGGACGCTCAAAATACCTTCCAACTGTACATGGAAGCCAATAGTAACCAATAGACCACTCGCGTTACAAAATGACAGGTGACTAACGGCCAATCACCCATAATTATGCCGCCGTCTTGGATGAAAGCTTCTATATTTCATTTTGGGAACAGATCAGTTTTCTGCGCGACTAGAAAGGTTATTGGAAATGCAATATAGCTCATAAAGAAATGTGTTATTTCCATAATATCTGTAGGTATTATATCAATGATTATATATAACGGGTCTTCTTGAAACTTTTTATGAATGCTCCAAAAATTCAAAATCCTAAACTATTTGCCAGTTATCCTTTTATGTTTCTTATTTTTCAATGACACATCAAATTTAAAAGATTTACTGATGAAGTACCGAATAAAAAGGATTCCAAATCATACAAAAGTTTATTTTTTTACATTTTTGATCCGACCATCTCCACAGAGTAACCCAAATGCAGAATAATTTGGCAACCATTGCAAGTACAAAGTCCTGTAATATCAGTATCAACAATATTCCACAAAGATAACACAATCAAGATGAAAAAATAAGTTTTAAGTAATAAAATAAACATGTTTATAGATATACATATAAAAATACCTGCAATCGGTTTGTGCATTACACAAGTACATTTTACGTGTGAAAACCACCAGGAGAGGGGGGATATAAATACATTCATTGATACGACACCGTCTATAAAGAGCCTTCACGTGTATAGAGGCAGCATGTGATGCGACAAACTTGCCAAAAATACACGACTTGAAACACGCGAGCCATGTAACTTAGACGAAATTTCAGCACCGCACAAAAAGCCACTTTCTCTCAGCAAAAACTAACGAGACAAACATCATCACTCAGATAAGCAATCTTTAAGCTTTTGTAAGAAAAATCAGTAAGTTCTTTTCGCTTGCCATCGAACCTTTACTCTTATTCTGCAAAAACAAGCGCATCTTATAAATCGTTTAATAACTGATAAGCGTACAACGATCTAACATGCAAAGGTGTTACTACAACGATTTAATCTGCGTCCATTGGTCCAGTTATCAGTTGATGTTAGATGACGCAGAATACTATCAGAGGCGATCTTGAGGCACAATGTATCTGTTCAGTCAGTGACAGAAGAGACTGTTATCAATTTGGTACTGTATTACGCATATTTTTCATTATCCTTAATCACAAACCCCAAACGACATCATTGCCTGTTGTTTTGGTTGTCTCTAAGGCATTGGAGAGAACAAATTTCCTTCCATGACACTTATTAAGACGGCTGGGTAGTGAGTTTGAACTTGAAGAGTGTTTTAATCGATTGTTATCAATATCTTTTACCAATGTAATTGTTAACCAAATAAGGCTTTGTACGACTATTCAGAACAGTTCAATGAAAATAATTTCATAGTTTGGAATAAGTTATTAGTTTATTTTGTCTCACAGATGTTTAGTACCAATATTTTACTAATTTTCGGGCACTAAACATCTGTAGGACAAAGTAAATCTAATGAACCATTACAAGCTATAGAATTATTTTCATTGAACTGTTCTGAATAGTCGTACAAAACCTTATTTTGTTAACAATTACATTGGTAAAAGATATTGATAAAAATAGATTAAAAAAACTCTTCAAGGTCAAACTCACTACCTACCCTTCACTTATTTCTCTGAACGAACAAAAATGTTGAAAGAATACTTTGTATTGTGAATGGGTCATCCGTACCCCTCTGAGGCGATTTTCTAGTATCTTATCGTCATAATTTCGACATTATTGGCAATAAGGGTAAAATACGGTGATGACATTATTGCGCGGTGACACCTGCTGGTTGAGTATAATATGAATGTTGCCACAATCTACTTCACTCCCTAGTCTAGCATTTGACTTTGATAGGTCATATCTCGTGTTGTAAAGTTTATAAAGAATCATAACACAAAAATACATGGACTGGCAGCACGCAAAAGATTGAGCTGCTCGGCGAAAACATTGTGTAGTGTTACCCTTGGCTAGTTCGTTATGTTCTGACCGTTTCCACGGATTTCAGTCCACGAATAGAGAAAATGTTCTTTATAGAAGTCACGAAACCATACTATAAGATGTCTATGGCTGAACCTAAACACGAAAACCAAGTATACGGTATAAGTATCATAACCAATGGTAATGCATTCGTATAATTATCGTACATGGAAGTCGATACAAATTTAAATTTCAAAACAAATAATGTAAATTATAGTTTGGTAACTACCTGTTGTCCGATAAAATATCTACTTGTCAGGCGTTCAAGAAACGGTTTCAAAATATAGCATTTGCGAGTCTCATTAGCTAGTAATTAAAAGCGTACTCCTTTTTAAAACCAATCAATTATTCATGTCCTATGGAGAGAAAAAAACTAAAAGATACTTAGACATAACAGATTGTGCTTGCATGCTTTTATGCATAATACAAAATTAAATAATAGTTGATCTTACATTTTAAATTAATATCAATAAAAAAATGTAATTGCCATTGAATACATTGAAGAATGTTTTCAAAAGCATTATTTTGAAGTTACGAGTGCAGGTATCACAGAGCGAACATGACGAATTGAGCTGCGATTTTGGTTTCGTAACCACTATTCTGTAACTTTGATAGAAAAGAAAATATAAAAACCGGGACATTTCTTTTGCTTTTAAAAATCAAACGACAAAACATTCAATACCCGATTCCCCCCAGAAATGGCTTACATAATAAACCCCCTATCGAAGTTACCCGAGTGCATCATCTTACCGAACGTCATTCTTGTCGTAGGGCACACCATAGACACTCCTGCAGTATCTGTAGAATTGATCTTCTCTTCCTCCTGCGGTGATGTGATAGTAGGACGTTGACAAGGCACTCACGCACACCGTCATGACGGCGGTACCGACAAGAGACTAATCGACATCAGAATAATGGGATTATTGCAACCGACTCTCCAGATCAGAGATAACCTATCACGCACGAAGCTCTTCAGAGAACACATTTTCAATAACTGTGCAATGTTTTTTCTCAAAACGAATTAGAGAAAAAATTACGTTACAAGGATCAGATTAAAAATTGAATAGGTGGTGTTTTAAAAATGTTGGTCTTGATTGGTTCTATGAGTGTTTTACTGGAGATTGGACAATGATAATGCTACTTTGTAAACTATGTGGAGAAAAATTGTATTGAGAGATTTTCCGAAAAGTTAGATTATAATCGGATTGATTATTTGATCAATAATCATCACTGTCGTTTATAGATTGAAAGTATAGTCTGAGCATTTCACAAACATGTAGGGTGATAGGCTTAGAAAGATAATTGACTAATAAAAAAAATCATCATTCTGGAATTATAATTAGAAAAAAACATTATTTTTACCAATAAATTCAACTATTTTGCCAGTATTACCAATATTTTTGTAAAAGTGCAAAATCAAATGAATTGAATTCTGTCAGGCACATAGAATCTAATCATTCAGAGCCATCAGTAAGCAGAGCATTGGATCATCGGGTCATGTTTACGATCGCTTCTGAAACACGGAATATGAACACCCACGGTCAATAAATTGCTTGCAAAATTCTAATCTAGTGGAGCGGTCGCTCCACGCCAGCCAAGTCGTACGGCGCGCGCACACTCTCATTTAAAAAGGCTGGAGCAAACCCACTTTTACTGTATTCCTTTTACAAAACTTGATATCCAGACGAAAACACAGAGGTAAACGCAGATTTCGAGCATGTGGGGTTGGAGGGTTTGATTAAGCACCAACCAATTACCTCATACAGTAATAATTTATTTTTCCATTTAACAAATTGATGGTACCTAGGTACTATACTTCCAGCTCCAACGCCGTCTACTTTTCGGACCGCGGGATGTAATTTTATTCTAAAAAATAGGGAATAGGGATGTATATTGTACATGTAGGGAAGTTTGCGACGTCAAATTTGATCAAGTTTTCACCACACGTTTTTACTCAACAAGCTAAAATTAACTTGACCTCCTGATACAATCTTGATGGTGGACAGAGATTAAAGTTGTAAGAGGTAAGCGGTAGATAACAAGCAGTGAAGCGCTATAAAAGAAACGATAATTTCTTACCTATGTCAAAATGTAGATTAATTTTAAGTATAGGTCTCAATCGTGCTGTTTTGGGATTGGTATGCCGACATTACTAAAGATTTTCTTGCCGGAACGCTCAGGTTTTAGTAGCCATTTGGAATCACACTAACAATTCACATAATTGGCATAATCGACATAATTATGTCCAGGTATTTATCTAAACTCAAGTGATGAATTATTAAGTAGGACGGCACAATATACAGTTGGTGTGTTTACTACGGTTCTCATCTTGATTAACACTAAGCGCGGCCAGTGATTGGATGGGTGGCCGTTCGCGTCTGGTCGCTGAGAGACTGGGGTGGCTCCCCTAGTACTTGTATTCAGATGCTCAGTAATTCGACGGCAGGAGTTTGTGGTGGGCAATGATCGCCCTTCGGATTGAGTCGACTGAATAGCGCCAACTGGAATAACGCCAACGGAATTACGCCAACATTTTGTTGGCGTTGTTCCAGTGGAATAACGCCAACAAAATGTTGGCGTTATTCCACTGGAACAACGCCAACAAAATGTTGGGGTTATTCCAGTGGTAAGAAGTAATTCTGTCGTCCCCGGAATAACGCCAACAAAACGTTGGTGTTATTCCAGTGAAATAACGTCAATTTTATGTTGGCGTTGTTCCAGTGGAATAACGCCAACAAAATGTTGGCGTTATTCCAGTGGTAACATGAAATTCTGTCGTCCCCGGAATAACGCCAACATTTTGTTGGCGTTGTTCCAGTGGAATAACGCCAACATTTTGTTGGCGTTATTCCACTGGAACAACGCCAACAAAATGTTGGTGTTATTCCAGTGGTAAGAAGTAATTCTGTCGTCCCCGGAATAACGCCAACATTTTGTTGGCGTTATTCCACTGGAACAACGCCAACAAAATGTTGGCGTTATTCCAGTGGTAAGATATAATTCTTTCTTCCTTGGAATAACACCAACATTTTGTTGGCGTTGTTCCAGTGGAATAACGCCAACAAAAAGTTGGCGTTATTCCACTGGAACAACGCCAACAAAATGTTGGCGTTAATCCAGTGGTAAGATGTAATTCTGTCGTCCCCGGAATAACGCCTACAAAACGTTGGCGTTGTTCCAGTGGAATAACGTCAACTTAATGTTGGCGTTCTTCCAGTGGAAGACCACCTACAATGAACGCATACGTTTTGTAGGCTTTATTCCAGTGTCGACGTTGCGATTTTGTCGACACTGGAATAACGCCAACTCACCTCAAACTGGAATAACGCCAACAAAATGTTGACGTTGTTCTAGTGGAATGACGCCAACAAAGTGTTGGCATTCTTCCAGTGGAATAACGCCAACAAAATGTTGGCGTTATTCCACTGGAACAACGCCAACGTTTTGTAGGCGTTATTCCAGTACTATTGGACACTTTCTTGTTTGGCAGAACCCTTCCTTGTCCCGTACACTAGCACTGAACTGCGGCAAGTGTATGAACTACGTCGATTTTCTTTGATGTGGTGGGTGCCTACCTATCGGGAGTAAACAGGTGACCATTGCTTTCGAGAAGTTGTATTTCTTCGGCCAGATCCTTGGGTCAGATCAATGTCAATTAACATGAAAATGTTTGTCGCATTTTTTTGTATTATTATTTTACGTACTGTATTATGTAGAGAGTTCAGTAAAAAAAAAAAAAAAACGACATAACTTTACAGACTGATTTAGCATCAGAACCTCTCTTTTGAGAATCGGCGCTCAATTAAATTTAAATTAACAATTTTTATTTTTAATCAATCAATATGCACTATACTAAAGTATAATTTAATCCAATCATTTGTAACAGATCGTAGAGCGGCATATAAGTGAGTGGAAACTTTTTGGAACATTTAATTAGTGGCCGTGCATAAAGACGTCACATTAAAAATGGGTTATTTGACTCCCCCCTCCTCTTGTCCCACTGTGTCACAGTTTCGAAAGGATGTTACAGAACTATCTCTACCCCCGCCCCCCCCCCCCCCCCCCCCGCCCACCCAAAATGGAATTGGTCGGACTGAGACACTTGATCCATTTATGCCGTCCGTTTTCACGAATTATAATGTCAATTTTTGAACCGTCCCTCTGGCTCTAGGCCCCCCTCACCCCTGTTACACTATGTCGCAACATAATGCCCCCTCACTCGCTCATCAGAAGCGTGATCCCTTATGCACAACCCATTAATGGACTAAACAATCTGCATTTAATCAGTCTTAGAGGTAGGTACCTAGATGAAATTCAAAATTTACACTCATGACATTTCTATAATTAGGTGAAGCAAATGAAAACGTACGATTTTTTTTTCATATGCACTCAAATCATTTTAAACCACTCTAAATTATCAATTAAAATTTTAAGAATCTACTGCGCGGCATTTTTTGGGAGTGGGGGGGGGGCGGTTAATTTACATTTATTTATCTGGTCTGTTGTTGGGTTTGTACCTAAATAATTACTTGGAGCATGACTAAGATAATTATCCCACATTTGTTATTGTTAAAGACTGTTGCACTCATCAGTCCAATTGGTTCACTTTGTGGTTGTTGTAATCTCTTCTAATCTCTTGTAACCTAACTTTCACACATTAATAAGGTGTCAATTAAAAGAATAGGTAAGTCCAGAATCATCTTTTGCTTGTAGCTGGATAACACCAAAACGTGTAAAAATTTGAATACGCAATTATTTATACCAGTTTATTTACTATACATTTAAGTTATTTCACGGCGTCATCCGTGAAGTTATATCCGAAAACACGGATGTTATTTGGGTTGCCTACATCCAGGGGAATCTTCTTCAAGCACAATGCGCCTCCCCATCCGAGTCGGAGAGTGAATGCCCCATCGTCTTTCATCTTTTATAGTTTATATTTTCATATACAGAATTGTTTGATTCCTAATTATTTTTTGTTTGTCTTCAAAGATATTCAATTGCCATGATATTTACTTACTTAAATCTGAATGTTTCTGTGCGTTTTGTAAAATATAGAAATGTTATATTATTTTTACAAATGCCAGATTGAGTTTGCATGCTCGGTTGTTTTTGCTTCCATTGAATGCGAAGTGTTTATACCTATTCTCTTTCCATTTCACGCAGTGATGTTCAAATAAGTGTACTACCTACATGATGTTGACCCGAAATGATCATGATTCCTTGGTGCTCAATAAATATAATTTGTTTCAGTTAAAAACAAGTTCAATCATACTTTAATTGCTATAGGATGATCTGGGTCTTTCATTTGCACACAATATTTAATATATTTTTATACCTACTACATAAATTGTTTGATCATTATCTCGGAATACACGGAGCAAAATATTTATATCCTAAATAATAGTAAAATTGCTTAGTAATATTGGTTTATTTCTGCTAAACAAAAACGCTATTAGAAATATCAAAGTATTGAATGTCTTATTCCTGATGATCACAAAAATATTTATTATTTTGTGTCATTGACAAGTGACAACAAGTAATTAGAAACCACACACTGCAATCAGACAGAGTGACCTTCCTAGATCAGACAATCAACTAGATTCGTCGAGGTTTTATTGAAACAGTGGGCGAGGGTAGTGGGTACCCCTGTATGTAGGCATCCCAAATAACGTACGTGTGTTCTGGTCTAACTTCACGGATAAAAGCCAAATAAGGTACCTTAAATGCGAATCAGAAGACTTAAACAAAATCCCCATAAAAAAACACTCCGTGTAAAAGTACCAGCCAAGTCTCAACAACTAAAAATAAAGATATGAAATCTTAAAATTCTGCACTGAAAAGTAGTGATATCCAAAAATTAGCCAAGTCAAAACTTTATTTGAAAATCCAAAAATACTTGGCGCATCGTGTATACATAGTTTAGAAGTATAGACCAGATAGAAAATATACATCAAATATACATAATACATGTAGTATACCTATTATGCCCTAAAAAACGATGCGCCAAGTATTTTTTGATTTTCAAATAAAGTTTTGATTTGGACCATTTTTTGATATCACTACTTTTCAGTGCAGAATTTTTAAGATTTCATAATTTTTTTTAGTTGTAGAGACTTGGCTGGTATTTTTACACGGAGTGTTTTTTATGGGGATATCACTCCTTTTTTTAGTTTATTCTTAGAACTTGTGACGTCAATTGAACAATTACTAAATCCATTAAAAATAGTCGCCATTGACAATTTGGTTTACTAATGAAAATCTGCGTATGGTACTATATATTTGCTTTAAATGATCTTTCATGAAGAATAGCAAAGGTTTCATTCCTATCAGTTAACCGAGTTCCGAGATATGGCAACACTTCGGTTTTCAAAATGGCTGCTGAACTTACTGCACTGCCACAAAGAATGTATATCTATAAATGATGTGTATCATTTTAAGTTTTCTGAATATGTATTCATTATATAGGAGGGGATTATAATAATTTTTAAATTTGAATGATGTAATTTACGGTCTTATAAATAGGAAATTTCTAGTGTGACTGTTCCCATTTCATAGAGATGACCTTCCGAATCGTTTGGCGGTAGTTTCATACCGATCAGTCAACCAATTTTCAAGATATGACGTTACTTCCTGTTTCAAAATGGCTGCTGAAATCACTGACTCCTTGAATTATAATTTAAACATGATTACATTTTATTATAAGCTGTCTCAAATAGTATATTTATTGTATCAAAATGTAAATTTGTGAGATTTTTAAAATGTGTGACGTCATTTCCGGTTTCGGTATGGGAAACTGCAAATATTATTGATGATAATACATAAAGTTGACCGTCTAAATTGTTTAGCGCTGGTTTCGTTCAAATCTATTTAGCCGTTATTGACATATGATGTCACTTCCGGTTTCAAAATGGCGGCTTCCGGTTGGTTTTATAATAAGTCAAATGAGATATCAAAAGTACATACGTTACATAAATAACAAAATAATCGGATCAAATTTGTTGCCGAAATGCCAATCGATTTATTTCAAATTTCATGACGTCATTTCCGGTTTCGTTAACATAAATTTTAGTCTGTTGCTATTGATAATCCATATAGTTTACCGTCTGAATCGTTTGGCGCAAATTTCGTTCCGATCGGTATAGCCGTTGTCGAGATATGACGTCACTTCCGGTTTCAAAATGGCGGCACAAAAAATTAATGGGGTGAAGGTTAAATCAGACGCCAAAAGTGCACACGTGGTAAAAATGTGAGATCAATCGGTTCAGCCGTTTAGGCTGTGGCCATGTTATCGGATTTGAATTCCAGGAGACTACTACTACTACTGAGATTATTATTATTATGAAAACCGCCCTAAAACACTGTTTTCACGGCCCTCTAGCGCGCAAAGGGCGTAACCTATTGTTCCCAAATTTGGTATATGTTGTAGGGTGGGCCATAGCTCGAAATTAAGATATATCGCAACAATGTGAGATTTTCCAATTTTAAGATCCAGTAGGCCGAAAATGCCACTTTGATGCTTACAGTAAAAGTGGGTTTGCTCCAGCCTTTATATGAGAGTGTGCGCGCGCCGTACGACTTGGCTGGCGTGGAGCGACCGCTCCACTAGATCATTTTAATTCTGTATACCATGGAACTGAAGTTTTTGTTTTTATTTAACATTGAGTCGTACTGTTCATATTTTTATAATGCTTAAAATGCTTAAAATAATAATATTGAGTTATTCACGATACATTTAAATATTTTAAAAATAGTTACACATGGTTTCTTTTTTTCTAATTTACATTGTACACTACAGGTGTGCATTGGGGTTAGTGTGGGGTTAGTATGCACCTTCCACAGATATAACTATAAAAAAGCCTTGATTTGCATTTATGATCGGTCATTCCGTGAGTTGAAAAAAATTATCACGAGAGACAATTCTTTGCCAGCATATCAGAGTAGTTTTATTTTAATGGTGGTCCATCTTCAGTTATGCATTGCCTTGCCCAGAAAGAGAGCTTATTGGGTCATGTATTACTTGGCGGGGCTCTCTAGTTATTAGATAAAAGCCAAACTTAAAGTTATCACTTGGTACTTAACTTTAAATTTTTGGCTTAGTTAATTAGTAATAATTAGTTAATTTTTAGTGTAAAATTGTATATTTTCTTGTCTCGCTGGTTGCAGTAAAAAAAATTATTTAAAAAATTTGCCTAGTGATAGCCCTTTGTTTGTCTTTTATCTAATCATGATTAAAATGTGAGGCTCGTCTCTAATCGTATCGGAAATTTCATAGTTTTTAGCGGTTGTGTTGAATAACCGGCGCCTAGGCAGGCCATTTATTTTTTCCCGCCAACGCGCGGTTTGGAGCGGTGGTAGAAGGAAATACAAAATATAAATTGCCATATTTGGCAAACGGTTATGAATATCGAAAAATTAAGACTTAGGTGACATGTATTGAACCTTTATCTACAATTTCATCGCTTACTGTCATAACTTTGTTTCTACTATGTCGTCAGAATTTGTCGGGTACAAAGTAGGAGCTAATAAAGATTCAATACAATATGTCACCTAAGTCTTAATTTTTCGATATTCATAACCGTTTGCCAAATATGGCAATTCATATTTTGTAGGTGGCGCGATTACTCGAGTCATAGTCTCAGATCTTCATAATATTTTGTGTGTACTTATTGATAATCATGCCATACACAATCCATGGAAAAATGAAACACTTCTCGTGTCTAGTTTCTGGGATAATTTGAATTTTATCCCCCATGTTATCTTATGGCAGCCAAGTAAAACCGTGTAATTTAGTTCTATTTTTTTTGGTATCGTACCGTTCACACGCCCACTTATGAAACAATTTTGTTTCTCAATTTTCTAAAACGGCGGGCGCTTGTATCACCCGACCGAAAAAAGTCGATATTATTTTTCTTAATAATAAAAACCGGGACGTTAGTATACTACAGTATACTATACTACTATAGTACTACAGTATACTATACTACTATACTACTATAGTACTATATGATACTATAGTATAGTATAGTACTATGGTAGTAACTACTATAGTAGTTTGGCCAATAACGTTCTTTATCTTTTAGAAGCTCGTGGTATTCTCAAGAGTTGTGTGGTCAAGGAATGTTGGCTACGAAACCAGCGAGGATCTCCTGTCTATTGTCCCCCAGACACCAACCATCCGCTTGATTAGCTCCATAGTCCTCAACCTCAACCCTTCCACCTGACTACCTCGAAAGTCAGGCAAAGACGGAAGAGCGCCAAATGTTCCGTTTATAACCAAATTACTAGCGAGATGGTTGTAATTTTCTTTTGTAATTTTATAGGTGTTAAGGATGAACCATCGCTTTGAATGACTATATTCATAACATGAGATACATTAATTCAGAAAGGCATGTTTAAACTTTAAAACATAGTTTTATAATGTAATATGTGGAGAATACTACGATATGAGATGATGAGGATTTTTTTAACAAAGTTTTCGTAAAATAATTTTGTTAAGAATACAGCAGTGGTTTTGACTAGTTCAGTTGTCCCATGTTAAATGGCCATATATCAAGATTTTCAAACATTTAAATGCCAAAGAGTATTTTAAGTTTTCAATGCATTCAGTATTAGTCGAAGAACATATCAGTATAGTTTTCTGTTGAAATTGTTGGTGCGGATTAAAAATAATTTAGAATAATGTAGGAAATTAATTCGTTCCCCCATAAGAGCCATGTAAAAATCTTGAACTTTGAAATCGTTTTACATAAAAGTTAGGTCGGCAAGGTATAAATTTTTTGATCTTATATTGTAGATAATACTATTAGGAACAAAATAAAATGGTTTGGAAAAAAATGTTGGTAGATGACCTGGCGCTGGTTCATCCTTAAGCAGTATCCTATCCTTCACATTTATAAAAGAATAATAAAATATAATTTAGTGGCTGGTTCATATTCAGAGAGCTAATATTTACATTTTAATTTTGTTTTCAATTATTTAGATTTTTCCTTTTTTAATTAATTGTGTACATAATATTATTCGATTTATATACCTACCAATCATGTCCAAAGAACATCAAATAGGGAAGTCTCGAGAATAATGTTATTAATTCAAATATCATAGAAATTTTTGGCGGGAAAAACGGCCTGTAACAAGAATCAGAACTGTGATGTAATTTCCAAGTCTTCAACAATGTGTTGCCATGGTGATTCCTTTGTTGCCATGGCAATATAGCAAATTGATGTCATTGTCAATTAACCTTGTTGTCGAGCTGTTCTGGTCGACCGATGTCTAACTGTTCGTCCCACAACAAAAAAGCAACATCTCAACTGTCATAAAATAAAAATTATTCTGAAATCTAATCATCACGGACTTCCCCATTGCTTCAAATTGAAATTACATTTTAAAAAAAAGTGCAATGTGTCACATAATTGTTGGGGGGGGGGAGGGGAACTCATCCCGACCCATAATTAGACCATTTCCCTCCACCACCACCCCCTGTCATATATCCTGTGAACGCCAATGTTCATTTCGTTGCAAAATATTCTTCTTGTGCCCCCCCCCCCCCCCCCCCCAAATAAATATATTTTTGTTATAATTGAATATGTTGAATACTGTACAAAAACAATAGGTACTTGTAAAAAGACTACCAAGCACCGTCTCACCTAAAAGTTCGCACTTAGTTCGCACTTAGTTCGCACTTAGTTCATGAAATCAGTCGAAGTATATACTGCATACAAGCACTACACTTAACTTTGTCACTGAATTTGACATAAATAAGCCTCCAAATTTAAAACGTTAGCCGTAAAATAAAATGTAAACAAATTAAAAGTTAAAAAATCGAAATAATAGAAAAAAAGAGATTAATGCGCCTAAAGAAGAAAATGAACTAAAGAATAATACAATATAGAATAGAAGTTCGTGTCCGGTGCAAAATCAATGTGCCAAGCTTTATTTTTTATTAAGCGAGCGGAGCGAGCGTCTCCACTTGACTCTTGCGGCACTTTCTCTGTGTGTGTGTTTGTTTTTTGTTTTTTTTTGTTTTTTTTGCTGGTTCAACCCACGTCGCACCGGTCAACGTATCGATCTGAAATTTTGCACACACCTTCATCTCATACTAACTTAGACCTGTATAGTTTTTGAGAAAGATCCGTCCATAAATAAAAAAAAAAATCATGTTTTCCCATATAAATAGCATTGTAGGTTCGAGGAGTCCATTGCGGCCGCCTGATGCGCCCCATTCAAAACAACTCGGAAGCAAGCAGCTGTCTATCTATTTTATTGTTAGAATACGTTTTACGGTATGATATATAGTTATAGCAATACCTGCTAGGTTATGCTTAGGTTTTATATTATTTTCTTGAAGAAGATGTAATTAATGTAGGTATAGGTTATTATAAGAGTTTTAACATGCAGTCTTACTTTAAATCCTTTTAAATGTTGAGCTAATTATTTGTAGAACGGCAAGTCTGCTTGATTGTAGAAACAGTTTGGTTAGTTGTTAATTGAAATTAATTTTATAAAATATTTTATTTATTTAGTCGATATGTTTCTTATAGATCCAACGAGTTAGGTTTATGTTAGGTAAGCAATGTGTTAGGTAAGCTCTATTAAACGGAACGGTCTGTTTGGATAATATTTCTTAAATTAGGTTTGCTCATATTAGCACTTAGATAATGGTCTATTTTGTGGATTGAATCTATGTATTTTTATTTTGTATTAATCCATAATACCTAAATATTCCAATAAATACACATGAGTGTAGTGTTACTTGCAATGAGAAGTAAATTCATTTTTTTAATATAATTTAATGGATCGTGCTTCTAGATTTCAATTGTTTTACGTATATTATTGATTATGGTTCGAGGTGTTGCACGTATCCGTGCTCGCTTATCAACGCGTTACACAGAGCGTTTTCCTAGTTTTATTTAAAATTGTTTCGATTTTTAAGCGAGCGGAGCGAGCGTCTCCACTTGACTCTTGCGGCACTTTCTCTGTGTGTGTGTGTTTTTTTTTTTTTGCTGGTTCAACCCAGGCCGCACCGGTCAACGTATCGATCTGAAATTTTGCACACACCTTCATCTCATACTAACTTAGACCTGTATAGTTTTTGAGAAAGATCCGTTCACAAATAAAAAAAAATCGCGTTTTCCCATATAAATAGCATTGTAGGTTCGAGGAGTCCGTTGCGGCCGCCCGATGCGCTCCATTCAAAACAACTCGGAAGCAAGCAGCTGTCTATCTATTATTGTTTGAATACGTAACAATTATTTCTTTGCGGTTAGATAATAGTTAAAGCAATACATGCGAGGTTATACTTAGGGTTTATTTTATTATTTTTGAAGATGTAGTTAATAGGTATAGGTATTTATTGATTATGAGAGTTTTAACATGCAGTCTTACTTCCAATCTTTTCAAAGGCTGAGCAAATTATTTGTAGACCGATGAAATGTCTGCTTGATTGTAGAAATAGATTGGTTGGTTGATAATAGGGAAGTCTCGTGAAGATTAGAATTCAGAATAATATTTATTTTATGAAAGTTGAGATGTTGCTGAACACAGATGTGGTATTATTTTTGTTGTTGGACGAACAGTTCTCATGTAATTAATTTCCAAAGTTTGATAGATCTCCTCTCATTTAAAAACAGGAAAATTGGCAATGACATCACAGTTTGCTATATTGCCATGGCAACAAGGGAATCCCCATGTCAACACAATGTTCAAGACTTGGAAATGACATCACAGTTCTGATTCTTGTTAAAGGCCGTTTTTCCGGCCAAAAATCCTATGATATTTGAACTCGATTTTTATGAATGAAAATTTAAGATTTCACAGGTAATAAGTGTATTTGACATTATTATTTGTGTTAATTTATAGAAATTTACTAGAATAAAATTTCAGGAGACTTCGCTATTGAAATTATGTTTATGAAATATTTATTTCATTTGTATCAGATACAATGTGTTAGGTTTGTGTTAGGTAAGCAATGTACTAGAAGAAATAAGCCCTTTTATACGGAACGGCAAGTAATTGTTTGGATAATGTTTCTTAAATTATGTTTGCTCATATTAGCACTTAGATAATGGCCTATTTTGTGGTTTGAATCGCCGTATTTTTTATTTATAATAATTCCATAATACCTACGTACCTAAATACTGAAATAAATACACATGAGTGTGTATCATGTTGCAATGACTTGCAATAACTGTTGCAATAACTTGCAATGAGAAGCAAATTCAGCTATTTTTTATATAATTTAGTGGATCGTGCTTCTAGATTTCAGTTGTTTTAGGTATATTATTGCCAGCTTTTAAGGAATTATGGTTCGAGGTTTTGCACGTATCCGTGCTCGCTTATCAACGCGTTACACAGAGCGTTTTCCTAGTGTAATATTTAGTACCTATTCTATTACGGCTTATGTTAGAAATTAGGAGGCTTATTTTATGCCAATCTGATGGTTCACACAACATACAAATTATTACTCTACTTTTGGAATCGATGTAAGTATATACCACGTTGAGCAAAGAAAAATATTCGGAAAAATTAAGGAAAGTTAATAAAAATCTACTTTATTTTAAAAGTGCCCGTGGTGCCCACCTACCCCCTAGTGTCTGAGCCACCGGCATTTTGCCGACCCAGCCTCCCGGTAGTTACGCCACTGTTTCGTAAGAAAGAATTCGGTCACAACCTGTTTACTCCCGAGAGGTAGGCACCCACCACATCAAAGAAAATCGACGTAGTTCATACACTTGCCGCAGTTCAGTGCTAGTGTACGGGACAAGGAAGGGTTCTGCCAAAACAAGAAAGTGTCCAATAGTACTGGAATAACGCCTACAAAAAGTTGGCGTTGTTCCAGTGGAATAACGCCAACATTTTGTTGGCGTTATTCTACTGGAAGAATGCCAACACTTTGTTGGCGTCATTCCACTAGAACAACGCCAACATTTTGTTGGCGTTATTCCAGTTTGAGGTGAGTTGGCGTTATTCCAGTGTCGACAAAATCGCAACGTCGACACTGGAATAAAGCCTACAAAACGTATGCGTTCATTGTAGGTGGTCTTCCACTGGAAGAACGCCAACATTAAGTTGACGTTATTCCACTGGAACAACGCCAACGTTTTGTAGGCGTTATTCCGGGGACGACAGAATTACATCTTACCACTGGATTAACGCCAACATTTTGTTGGCGTTGTTCCAGTGGAATAACGCCAACAAAATGTTGGTGTTATTCTAAGGAAGAAAGAATTACATCTTACCACTGGAATAACGCCAACATTTTGTTGGCGTTATTCCGGGGACGACAGAATTACTTCTTACCACTGGAATAACACCAACATTTTGTTGGCGTTGTTCCAGTGGAATAACGCCAACAAAATGTTGGCGTTATTCCACTGGAACTACGCCAACAAAATGTTGGCGTTATTCCGGGGACGACCGAATTTCATGTTACCACTGGAATAACGCCAACATTGTGTTGGCGTTATTCCACTGGAACAACGCCAACATAAAATCGACGTTGTTTCACTGGAATAACACCAACGTTTTGTTGGCGTTATTCCGGGGACGACAGTATTACATCTAACCACTGGAATAACGCCTACATTTTGTTGGCGTTGTTCCAGTGGAATAACGCCAACAAAATGTTGGCGTTATTCCACTGGAACAACGCCAACAAAATGTTGGCGTTATTCCAGCACTTTTATTTAACATTGTGTTGGCGTTATTCCTGTTGGCGCTATTCAGCGTCCCCCTTCGGATTGGGCAAATAAGCCATTGGCACCCTTGGTATTTTGGGACAGGAGAAGGCATAAGGTCTCGGTATGGTGCTTCGCCTCTCCACCCTTTAGGTATTATTAAATCCTCACAAGTGTAATGCCATTACTTTGAGGACATAGGATGAATAACAAAGGAGTGTAACCAAAATTTACGTCTCTATTTTAAAAATTGTCGATGAAAAAAACGGAGATGAGGAAAGAGTATAACTGGATCTATGAAGGTCTGCAACGCATCTTCGTGCTGCGGTGCCTCCCCCATCGGTAGGCATCGGTAACTGTTCTCATCTCCTGTAGCCATTCTCAATCGCAATCCTTATTATTAAAATGTTTTTGCTGCAGGACGAATCATATAGTTGGCATATAAAATGACAACTATTTTGTTGCGTGACAATTTTCTCATCTCGCAATGTTATTCACGGACTCCTCGGGTGAGATGAGAAGAACTGAGATGCAACAACTGCATATAAGTGATCCAACCCCAGCAGTCATCAAATTTTACTAAACACAAATTACAAGGTTATTGAGTTACAGTGCGTTCGGACAGGACCTTTCAGCGCCTGAGGGCAAATGTCTAAATACAACCGCCAATAAAATGCTGTATACACCTCAGAAATGTGGATTTTCTTTGCTCCTCTATTGTTATAGAGAGACGTGGAGGTAGTGCCAGAACAATATCCAAAATTAGCGTGTAAAATAGTAATTCCAAACAGAAATTAGTTATTTCGCTGCTGCAAATTCCTTGTGAAACGTACTTTAAGTATAGCATTACTAATAATGCTATCACACAAAGTGTTAATACGATAACAAAGTGTCAACCAAAAGCAGTTGCACCCTTGCACACCTTGCCGGTGCTGACAGGAAGTACCTAACCTCAATGTATTGACCAACATGATCGTGCCGGAGAGATCGCCTTGTAGAGCTTAGCCACCATCCGACAGACAGATGAGGGTCTTATCACCCAGCAGTCACGTGCTCGCGGCGAGATAGTACACGCTAATTAGTATTGATTCTGATGGACATGAGTGCAACGTCCTGTCAACACTCTGTTCTTACGCAGGCGCTGTAGCAATGACACGACTCGATATTCGAAACAGAGTCACTAGGTTTTCTATTTCTCAGGAGATCATTTTGTCTCCTATCGTAGATCGCCACGAGTCTTTACATCATTCTCTGTTTGCTTTTTGTCCGCACTGCCAAGTTAGACAGTTCAATCGAGCTGAATTTTTAATCATTCGAAGAGTAGACTACCTACGCATTTTTTTTTTAGCAAGATCCGTTTCATAAAAAATGTAATGTTTTCCTGTCAACGGATGAGTATTTAAGTATGGTTTATTTTTATTTCAGTAAAATGCATATCTTTATTTGCACGGTGTTAATTATTTCTTTGTGATTTTCAGTGATTTTAGGAATATAGATTTATTTCGTTGCTATTAAAGCTGTTGATGTGAAGAAGAATATTTTCGGGTCACCACAAATAAATTCAATCAGTTGATAATTGACCTTATGCTGTGATCTGTTCTTCGGTAGTACCCATGCATGGTTGTTTGCTTTGGCCCTGCCAAATTGGCCAAATTGACCTTAGACTACTTAAAACTTTAGATAGGGGCGTGAGGAGAGGGGAGGAATGAGGATATTGATGCTCCCTCAGATTGTACCACCATTATACACTTGGAGACATCAATTTGGCTAACATTATATTTGCTAATATAGACATTATTTGGCTAATTTGGCTAATTGCATAAATTATTGATCTTGTTCCCGAAAATGTGCCCTTTGTAAATAGAGGTGGATATAGAGCTCAAGAATTAAACAATCCCCAGCGGTGAAATTTTCATCAATTACAGGTAGATCAAACTATGATCAAACTATGTTTTGAAATTTGTCATCACATCATGTTGTATCAACGTGTTTTGATTAAAGCAGAACTGTTCGACTGCTAAGTCGGTGTCGTATCGAGGGTTGTGTTGAGCAACTCAAGAATGTGTAGTTAAATGGAAGGTTAAACATAATGGATCGGAACTCCGACACCTACAATATCGATTAGGAACTATACGCGAGGTAGGTAGGTATTTAATTAAGTACTATAATTTCATATTCCATCTGCTGTGAACTTCACGACTATATTGAAGCTATTATCTCGCGGAAAAAGAAGATACCTACCTATACTCTATTATTCTACTTGCGGTCGCAGCACTAATCCCAAGTTTAGACCAACACACGCAATTTTATGCTCGTTTTGAAATATTTGTCAAAATTATCCGAAGAAAATCAAATACAAAATTACCACTTTTCGTTGAACGCAAGTTTACTTACCAGCATTTAAACAATGATTTAATGCAACTTTCGCAATACACAGAGCGTTTTCAGTTAAAATTAAATTTTCGACCTAAAGTGTCACATTTATGATATTTCGTAATATTCAATAAGCTTCCTCACAGACGTTTTCAATACAATATATTGTAGGTATCAATCAACCTACCCATTGAAACTTGAAAGTTATGGGGGACAAACAAATCGACAAGCAGCAATGTCACATGTTGCAAAACATTCGGCACAGATGAGATTGTGACGTCATGTGAGAGAAGCCTATGGTAACTTTTCTTCGTGATGCAAATTTTATTTAAAATCATATTAATCATGAAATTCAGTTTTTAATTCAACTGTCGACGTCTTTTGAGATCACTCCTTTTTACTACACCTTCTTACCAAGTAATTAATGCATTTTTCACAGAAGGCTAGATATCTACCGCTGTTTTTGCGCAGAGCTATTTTTATGGTCTGCAATTTTACTGCACATTAAAATAATTATTACAATAATAATACATTAGTTCCTTGTATCAAGCCGTTTCAAGGACCAATACTCATAAATCCGAGCGAAATAAATCAAAAAACAAATTTGGTCTTTCGCGGTGAATTATTACACAACGTGGAGAACAGACAGACCTCAATGGAATAAATTGAAGATGAAACAGGTTTTCTGTTGTTGTTTGCTTCACGTGGCGCTCTGGACCAGCGCATTGCGTGGTGCGTTCATTGAGGTGTCAAGGACTGATCGAACCATTAGACCAGCAGGGTCAAAACGATATGGGTAAAATACTCTAATAATCGCTTATTAAACATGATTTCCAAGTCAGATAAAATTTTATTTTTTGAAATTACAGGTTAAATAAGTGCCAATTTTAGCTATACCTATAGGCTCCGATTTTATTGACTTTCCACACTTAACTGGACTTGAGGAATTTTAACCAAATTATCTTTCGATTTGTAATAATTGTTTACATAATAGGTTTTCGCATAGATTTAGGAGTTTCTAAACAGGCAGTTGCGTAAGAACTTTTTCCATCATAGGGAAAAATGCCAAACCCGGAATGGGAGCTGGAAATACTCAAGTTATAATCGTTCAGCAGCAGAAAATTCATAAAAGTAGAGGGTAAAGAGTGCATGGGGCTATAGCCCTTCAATTTGCCCCGCAGGGTGAATTTTTGGAAGTTCTATATTTTCAAAGTAATTCTGGGGCGATAACATGGTGCACTTTTCTAATGAAAACGCTCCAAATAATCAAAGGGGGGATCCCTATTTCAGCGGGGGAATCCCCACCCCTCTCCTATAGGGAATAGAACGCACATAAAAAGTACATTTCTTGCGAATTTGTTTTCTGTACACGATTCAAGTAGCCAAGTTCACAACTTAAAAGCTGTGAAAAAGTATAAGTACAATCACAAATTGAGTATTATGTTTGGAATTCCCATTCTCTCGTGGGACAAGATTTTTAATAACTGTTTCATGGATCTAATCAATCCCTGTAACATCCTATTGTACAAAAACAAAAACTTGTATATAGACTGCCAAGCACCTTTCCCCCTAAAAAGATTGAGATCTAAAAGAAGGTCGCAGCAATAATATATTGTTGAAACATTTTCGCACTTAAAATTCGTGAAATCATTTCGCCCAGTTACTGCCGCCAAGCACAACATTATAAACCAAACATTGTACCCAAATTTGAGATTGAAAAAATCTCTATGTGAACCATCATAGTATAAACTTTAAAACAATTATACTCATTTAAAACTAAAAATAGAAAGTATTCAAATTTTAAAAACGTAAACAAAATCAATTTAAAAACATTTTTTTTTACATAACTTAAAATACAAATTAAAAAAATTATTTAAAATTAAATAAAACAAAATAAAAGTAAAAAAAATAAAAATAAAGCTTGGCGCATTGTGTCAAGGAGGGGGCAACATAAAAAGAAAATGTCGACCAAGGAGACGACGAAAGAAAGAGGAAGAAGAAGGTGATGAAGGAAAGAAGGAAGAAGTCAACATGACGGTGCAAATTCAATGCGCCAAGCTTTATTTTTATTTTTTTTACTTTTATTTTGTTTTATTTAATTTTAAATAATTTTTTTTAATTTGTATTTTAAGTTATGTAAAAAAAAAATGTTTTTAAATTGATTTTGTTTACGTTTTTAAAATTTGAATACTTTCTATTTTTAGTTTTAAATGAGTATAATTGTTTTAAAGTTTATACTATGATGGTTCACATAGAGATTTTTTCAATCTCAAATTTGGGTACAATGTTTGGTTTATAATGTTGTGCTTGGCGGCAGTAACTGGGCGAAATGATTTCACGAATTTTAAGTGCGAAAATGTTTCAACAATATATTATTGCTGCGACCTTCTTTTAGATCTCAATCTTTTTAGGGGGAAAGGTGCTTGGCAGTCTATATACAAGTTTTTGTTTTTGTACAACATGTCACATGAGGTGGTAGTTTACAGCAGCTTTCATTGATCATTGAGTGTTACCTATCATTACATTGTTAACGCCAACAACGTCACTTCTTGTCTAAAAATTTCTGTTTTTCTTCCAATAGTTCCCAAGTTAGTATAACGAAAGGGTCAATTTCTTTTGGTTGAATATGAGTTATCTCAACTTTTAAATTGCTAAAAGTTCACAACTTGTGAATAACGTAAATTGTAGGTGTATTGTTCCGGTGTAGACCGGAATTTGTGCGTCATCTCGTACTACGCATATTAGTTGCCAGTTGGTAAACTGAAAGGTACACGAAAGGTAGATGATTGTAAATGCGTTTCCTTAATTTTAAATTCTTCTAAGTTCACTTTTTTGTGTAATTTAAACTCTATTGGTAAAGCGTTAAGGCTTACAGATGTTTACAGCACATTTTAAATAAAATCCGGATGTGTTTTGGAAGGCAATATAACTTAAAAGGAACTTATTTCATAAGTTAACTTTCCAGTTTCTGGAAACTTTCCAGGTAGGTAACTAACCAGTTCTTTATTTGAACTGGAACTAGTTCCTTTTTTTGAGGAACTAATCCAACACTGCTGTTTAGTGATAGTTCCATAACATGGATTATGCCGCAAATTTTTCCGCCAACAGTTTAAAAACGTACCAAAGATCACGAGTGGGGTTATGCAGAATATGCATATATAATTTTCTATTATTCATGCTTTGCACGTGACGTCATCTCATTGTTGCGCGGCCATTTTGGGGATACATGTCAGAACGGCTGTCAATCTGTTGTTCAGTACTTTTTGATATTATTTATGGTTTACCTGTGTAATTGTAAGCTGCAGAAGAAGTTCTTATAGGTATAAAACCACTTATTTACAAACTATCTTTGACTATAACCGATAATAATTAGTTTAAATCGAATTGACAGCTATCACCAATATGGCCGAAAATATACTTTTTTACATTGTTGATGTAAAACAAAAGACGCACGTGCAAAGCATGAATTACCTACGGGTGATTTTTTAAATTAGGGGATGTTGGAAGGGATCAAGTATCATACGGTATGGGTTATTTCATATAGAATGAGTACACCAAATTTGGTTGAGATCGGTCAAAGGGTGTAGGAGAAAATAAGAACGTTCATACCAAGAAGCCTTTTCCTTTGTTCATGCGCAGAGAGACACTACTGAAAGTTAAAGGAATTACGGCAAAGGATGTGACCATTTGATATTGCCTTGTTGTGAAAATTGATTTTGAAGATGTCAACCTAGAGTTCCTTTAAGATTAACTAGCTGAGCCACCTGGTGTTTATAGTGCTGGTTGGGAAGGAGTAGGACGTATATCATTAACAGTCACAAAACACACCAACACACGAACAAACCAACAAAGAACGGTCAACCTGATTGTACCTGACTGATTGCCAAGATACCCGAGAAGCTAAAGCACTATTTTTGCCGGAGAACAGACGCATAATCCTTGATCACACGCTTATAAATTCCCTAAGGTGTCTACCGCTTACATCGGTATGTACGAGGGACAATCAATTAAAAATCAATGTACCTACCCATATTTTGTTTAAATCTCACTAAATGATAATTAACATAAAAAATCTCAAATGATTAAAAAAAAATATATATAAATATATGATAACAATGAGAAAAAATGGTAACACGGAGCGTATTTTATCTCCTCGGTCCCATTCAGTGCGTACCTATACATTTAAAAAAAACTGTTGCTCGTCAAGACTCAAGTGAAAAAAACATTGTTTAAAATATGACTTTATCCAACACGTCATGTAATATACAAGCTAATGTTCAAATTCTTTTAAAAAGTACCAAATATAGTTATGAATGTAATTTATGAATAAGATTTTTTTATTTCATTTTGAATGAAATGGCTTTAAATAAAAGTCCTTTACGATAACTAATTTTACCCTGGGGACGTCTTCGAACGAGTCGTGTGCTTACTCATTGTCTTGAAGTATACAATTTTACAATAAATAGTGTGAAAATAAGTTATTTGAAAATACAATTGTGCTAGAAGACAGCCTCCTACTGCAGCAGAATCTATTATGTTATATTCCAAAACAAGTGTCATCTACGTACATTTGTATTCGTTTAAAAGTGTCAAGGCAACATAGGAAACCAAACCTCTGATACGCTCACAACACAACCCCCACCCCTAATCCACCAGCCACTGAATAGATCTGAATGTGAATTGTTTATTCTCCAAGCAATGACGATTCACGATATTAAATGACCTTTTATTGTTGTTGTTTATTGATTATGGTGTGTGTGTGGGGGGGGGGAGGGGGTGTATGTGTTTATTACGCATAGATCATACAATCAATTAGTCTACCGGTCTTTATTCCTGATAGTGATGGCATATTGTTGATGCATCTAATTGATTTATTGTTTGTTTTGATATTTTAGACAGTATGAATTATTTCGTGCATTAGGTATTCTTTTAAAAATGCCATTGCATAATTGACCATGTTTGTAAACACCTTTCGCACAAGGCATTCGATTGGCGTCAGAATACCATTGTTCATTGTGCGTAGTTAATCTATTATTCTTTATTCTACACAAAACGAAGTTTCCATACTCTCGAAACTGAAATAAATTTAGATATTATAATATTCATACGTGAAGTAGTAGAAATAAAGATGTCATTATGGAACGGAATCGATGTCTGTTATTCGTTTGTATTATTGTCCCAATACTTGAATATCCATAAATACTATCCAAACTAGTTTTCTCAAATGGTTGATACTACGTCATATTCTGTCGTCATATTGAGGTACCTATATTTGAGGTTTGAATCTTTCAATGTGACAAAATTATGAAGTGCATAATGAATTCTTCTATGAACAGCACAATTAGTCGACAAATATCTATCGAGACGCAGTCTGCTGCCGATTTCTATAACAAGCAAATGGGCGAAGATTTCAACATGCAGTTAGTAGATGTAGGGGAAGAGCGGAACGCTTAATATTGATAAATTTTTCACTTCCGGTTTGAAATTTTTGTTTTTTCTTGAAGTGGAGTGTCTAGCAATACATTGTCTTTAATGTTGCCAAATTTCAAAACTGTCGATGGACCCGTTTGACTTTTGAAAAAAATTAAAATTTAAAATTGGATAAATTCACTTCCGGTCAAAATATTTCAGATTTTCTTTCAGAAGTACGCGTGAGAAGGGGGACTCTATGTGTCTACCAAATTTCAACTCTCTAGACCAAACCGTGCAATCTGTAGAAAAGGGCAAGCAAAACGACGTGCCTAGCCAGCCAGCCAGCCAACATGAAAGTCAATCCTTGCATGTTTGAGGCCCAAAATTCACCCCAAAGGGATGAACGCAGCACTTTGATATTTGGTTAGGTGTTGTCAGGTGGCTAAATATACCCGATAACCATGATTTTCAACTTTCATTTCTCACTGCATGTATGCCTGTCGACACCTCGTTTCGACCACTTAAGCCGTTGCGGTATAAGTCTCTGGTAGTAGCTCGCACGTTGTATTAGAGCGGTGCTTGGCAGCGTCGAGCTAGCGCCCGACTAGATCAAATGTTATCGCAATCATCAGGGATCAATGATCAACACTTTTCAATGTTAAAATCCAACCAAATTAGGATTGTACCAACGGATTTGATGTCACCCTCCCCGGTTTATATTTCTTTATCTCTTCCTAATTAGGAAACCTTATTACCTATCATATTGAGTATTAATAATTCGTTGATATTATTACCAAAATATAACAGTACAGCCTTGGACTCTTTATGATAGGTTGAAAAGCATATTAAATGCCGAGTTTTTTTACGCGATCACCCTGACCGTCAGCCTGCCAATAAATATATAATTAGTACTAGCTGACCTGCCCGGCGTTGCTCGTGTGGAGGAGGGGGGAGGAGGTACATGAGAGTAGACAATTCGGAAGATTGTTTCGTATTGTTTTATTACACCTGATAATGTCAAAAAGTGAAATTATCTCTTGTACATTCTGCCTTAAAGCTGCATTTCTTCAATTAGGTGTGGATTGGGGGAGAAGGTGAGTAGCCTGAAATGTGGACAGGTTAACGAATTATATGTGTGCACAATTTTATTGAGGTCGGTCAATGGTGTAGGAGTATATGGCCGAAAGTATCAATGTAATTTTTTCAATTAGGGGTGGTTTGGCGATGGGGGTAAGTACCCTACGATGTGCGCAGGACCCCATAAAAACTCCATGCCAAGTTTGGTGGAGATCCGTCAAAGGGTGTAGAAATGTATGAAGAACATACTACATACATACATTCATACATATACTACATACATACATACATACATACATACATACATACATACATACATACATACTACATACATACATACATACATACATACATACATACATACATACATACATACATACATACATACATACATACATACATACATACATACATACATACATACATACATACATACATACATACATACATACAGACAGACAGACAGACAGACAGACAGACAGACAGACAGACAGACATTCAACTTTATATATTATATAGATTCAAAGGTTTTAGCATAGACATTGTATTTTAGCCATAAGGTTAAGAGGTCTACAAGCGAACTGAAATCGCACGGTTCGCCAGAGCGGTTTTTTAAAATTTGCCTTCACATTACCATATTTTCAGAAATCAGATAGTAGCGACCCATTACAGCCTAATACAGTGGTACTCAACCTTTTTGACTTGCGGGCCAATAATACGAATTTGCTTTTGTTGGTGGGCCGCATTTTATACAAAAATATTACAATAATGCTCGTACGTGATCAGGTAGGTAGTAGGTTCATTCCAGGCGCGTAGGAACTACATTTATCGGGGGGGGGGGGGGGGGGGGGGGGGGGGGCGAAGCCTATAATTTTAGCCCCGTAGGGCGTTTTTCTTAGAATTTAACCATTTAAAAGTGATTCTGGGGCTCTCAAATGCACGAACTGAAGCAAGCAACCCTCCAATTGTTGCCCCGCAGGGCGTTTTTTTAAAAGAATTTAAGCAAATTTATAAGTGATCCTCCTACGTGTTGGTTCATTCAGTGTCTTTTGTTTATTATGAAACGAATCGAACAATATTTCACACGCCAAACCAAACACTTTTTACAATTTTCGGAATTGGTAAATGGCTTAATTTTCGTTGCAACAATTGTAGCCTATGAAGTTTGCGTCGATCCTAACATGCTACTCTCAAAATATGTCTCAAATGAAATGAGAAATGATGAAATGAGTGGACACATTTTGTGAATAAATTGGTATTTGAAACATCAACTGGGGGCCACAAAAATTAGTCCCGCGGGCGGCGGGCCGCAGGTTGAGTACCACTGGCCTAATAGATTAAATAATGCCAGAGACTGGCATTACTTGACATGTAGTCAAAGTCGGCGTCGCATGCATATGACTTTGAAATAACAAGTTTCTCGCAAGACATCAAGAGAAAACTCTCAGCGCTGCCTAACTGAAGATGCTTGAACTAGATGCAGCCTCTCTGTGTCATGGCGGCCCAGACATCTGCGACATCTGCAGTTGTCAGGAAGCAATGCGGGAAATTCAACTTTCTAGGTTCGAAAGTGTGCGTCTTTGTGCGCGGAAATATGAATAATCCGTTAAAAAAAATCCGTTTAAATAGGAAAGTCTCATGAAATTTTATTCTAGTAAATTTCTATAAATAAACACAAATAATAATAACTAATACACTTATTACCTGTGAAATCTTAAATTTTCATTCATAAAAATCGAGTTCAAATATCATATGATTTTTGGCGGGAAAAACGGCCTTTAACAAGAAGCAGAACTGTGATGTCATTTCCAAGTCTTGAACATTGTGTTGACATGGGGATTCCCTTGTTGCCATGGCAATATAGCAAACTGTGATGTCATTGCCAATTTTCCTGTTTTTAAATGAGGAGATCTATCAAACTTTGTAAATTAATTACAGGAGAACTATTCGTCCAAAAACAAAAATAATACCACATCTGTGTTCAGCAACATCTCAACTTTCATAAAATAAATATTATTCTGAATTCTAATCTTCACGAGACTTCCCTATTGACCTTAGAGAGCAAATTGAGACGAACACTTGGCATAACTAAAGACGGCATTCGAACGAAACCGATTGGCTGCTGGCCCTTGACAATCAATCCTTGTTATTATCAATGAAATCAGAGATCACCTTCTCGAGTTGGACGACGCACTTATAGAATAGAGACTTCATCGGATGATGCCACCAAATTTTTTTCAGCCAATCCGTTTCTTTCGAATATTATGTAGACAGGTTTTAGTTTGGCCAAGTGTACACTACTAATGGGGCGGATTCATTAGGGTAGGTATGCAATTACGTAGGTATAACAAAAATACTCAAAGCTGAATATAAAATATCTTACAATTCTTTACAGAATTGAGGCTGATAAATTACCTATTCATCTTATCTCCCTTTCCTAAATACAGGGCCAGGTTTTCAATGCCCTGAAGTCATTTGATGCCATGGCAATATAGTCCTAATCAACTGTTTAAAAAAGACTACCTATTGAAAAACTGGTCAGATAAATTATTTTAAACATAAGTAGTACCTACTTAAATCACATCTTGCGGAGAAGGATCAATTATTTGTGTGCCAATAATAGAATCAGCTCTAAAGACAAACAATGATTTGCAAGTAATCAAGGTGCGGATTATTACAATCTCGACTCCCTACAAACATCATATTTGACTTTTAAAAAGCTGTTGTAGGTACTAAAGTATAATGAAGTTCTTGACCAATTTTGCAAAAAAAATCTATAAATCCGAAGCAACAGTCGCAGGCCATGAAAACTATTAGACAAACGGTTCGCATTTTCACTTTTTATCCCAAGAAGATTTGGATTCTAGCAAACACACTTGTCGTGACCGTTTGATACGGCGCTGGAATGGCGTGTGTTCGAAATTTAAAATCGATTGGATCGATTGGTGAAAAATTTGAAGGACACTGATAAGAACTGCGGCGTGGGAAGAACAAAGCCGAAACAAACAAGTTGGGATATTTGGAAGCTAATATCTTTGCGAGTGTGGAGAAGAGGGAAGTACCTATTAGGTATTTTCTACGCTGCTCTTTGGCCCAAATTATGGCAATAAACAAAATACGTACGAACAGAAAAAAATAAAATACGTATAGAGAGGTAGGTACCTACTTTAGTTTTCTTTTCTACTTTGATTGCTTCAGGACACGAAAGATTTATCAGAGTGGTTTGGGCGGTGCAGAAAACAAACGAACAGTGAAAGTGCATTAAAGTTACCATGCGTTATCATACATCACCAATTGTGTAATAAGGTTACTCTGCCTTCAAAAAAACAGTTCAGAACAGGGTAGGAAAAACGTATTTTTTTATTTCCAAAAATCATCTGCCACGTGGGTTTTTTGGGTTGTTTTTATAAATGGGTTTAAATAAGTAAAATGTAAGGTTGTAATGTACTTTCTACCTATTGAGGGGCTTGAATTGCTGCAATTTTAAGTAATTTTCAATAAATCAAAATTATGATGATCTACAGGAGGTCAGCAGGTCGTTAAGTTTCAATAAACTATTGCGACAAAAAAAATTAAAAATTATCGATTAGCGACGTAAATAGAGGTTTTTAATCAATTTCTGTGCGATATTTTTGGCGGTAAAGACCAACTAGACCTATTTTGAATGTTAATAAACGTGTACATTTAAATAGGTATTGATAAGTGATTGAAAATTAGGTCTAGGTATACAAATAATACAGGTTTTATACTCCTAATTCCCACTGTTTCACATCTTCTTGGCATTTTATTTTGAAATAAATTCAATTTTCTTCCTGCGAGAAAGTCATTCCCAACCTTGGTTAAAAAATGTACCTAATTTGAAAACTTCCCGCCGGTTTGCCTCTTCTCGTCATGGCTGCAGACGAAAGGCTCCCGATACTTTCAGATGCCCAATACCAGACCAAGATAGGTAGGATTTGATATAGTACGGCCAGCGAGCGTGGAGAAACTCCTTTCATAAGATGAGCAGTATTGTTCGACCCTTGTTCGACAGTTCAGCTCTGAGAAGATACAACTCTTTTTATGACCTGCCACCCTTTCCACCTACACTGTTGCCATTTTAAACAACTTTCCTGGAATTTTAAAAGCCAACTGCATTGAAAGATATTTGGCACCACAACAAAACAACCCTGTCCCGATTACCTGCAGTGGTTGAGAGATATTTACAACCGGGCACGCGTCAAAACACTCCGGATTACAAGCTAAGCCCATTGTTGAATTTTGCACAGCGTTTGGTGAACTTTCTCTACGCTCGCTGGGTGTACTGTACCAGTCAACCTTTATACCTCGGCAGTCGATGGCCATTCTTTGACTTGACGTCACAGGCAGGGAATTATGGAACTAGATTTTCTAGTTTCTAGAAAAGAATACGCTCGAACGTGACTTGGTGCTGGAGCTCTCGAGATGAACTTGACTTCAGATAATATTTGGCAGAATACCAAACTACAAGATGACGCAGGAGGCTGCGAATCATGAATGCGTAGAGCTAATTGGTTGGTGTCAGTGATTTAATGTTTATGCACGCTTTTGTAGCTAGCTACCCCTTTCCTTCTCAATAACATGATAGTAGCTAGAAACAAGTACCTAGTATCTGCAATCCGGTATGCAGGAATTCTTGAAGTCATATCACATCACAAGTTAATAAGGTAATTTTAATTCATACATTCAAGATAATTCCTGCATAGATTATTATTTGATGTGCAAATGGAAAATTACATGTAACTGTACCGGTTATGCCGGTAAAATTAAATGATCGAAGGATTTAAAAAAAACACAAGTCCAAAAAGTTTTGTGTGAATTCTCAATTTTAGGCCTCCTGTGAAGAATAATACAATCCTAATCCTAATTGAACCTACTCTGAAGTGTAGTAGAGTAGGTACCCAATTAATTCATTTTTGGTATCTTTACCTACTAGTACCTAATAATTTATATTTGAACATGCAGTGTAGAAACCAGACAAGGATTTAACATTTTCAATTTTTCGTGCTTGGTGCAACGAGTCAAAATCATGGCACTGTTATTCTGCTCAAACCAAAATATCGCGAGCAAAATATCAGAACAGCTCTCATCAGCTGAGAGATGAAACTCATTTTTATTTAAATGGCTAGATGTAAAGCACATGTTACGATAAGCTCTCATGACGCTACAAATAAAAGTGCGGACAAACGAAAATTAATAACAGCCAATCAAGAAACAACTATTTGTCCGCATTTCCACTTCACACTTGAGTTGTTAATCTATTTATCAAGAAAAATTAGATCGTGGGGCGCTATAAAAAATTTAACTACAAATTCGCAGAAATCAAATACTAAAAACGCTTGTTCCAGTGTCTCAAATCTACATTTTCGCCCTTACTACCTTTTCTTGTAGGTCCTACCAAAGATGTTATGAACTCTTGGAAGATCATAAACGTTCAGCTTCAATTTTACAATCGTCGCAAATGCAATTTCAAAAAACGAACGGTTAGTTTCATTTTCAGTTTCATCTACAATCTTCGAAAGTGCTATCAAAATAATCTCGATTAGTTAGAGTTTAATGGTAATTGAATGATTGTAGGTAGCCTACAAGTGGCCGGCTGCCACTGACGTCATCAACAATCGATTCAAAACGAAAATTTATACCTCGACCTTGCAGGGTCTCTGGGGATTTGCATCATGACGATCCTGGCAATGCATTGTCTGGACCGTAGAGGGATTAATTATTATGCCTTGGAGGCCTCGAGAAACAAAATGGGATGGAAAAGGGAAGACCCTCTTAGGTCCGCCACCCCTTACCACAGACCCCAACACCTAACCAGCAATTTACAACAGTCAAAAGATGCTAGCATAAATAGACCCACAATCTTTGATAGAAAGTAGATGTCTTCCAACTGTCAAATATGTATTTATAGCATAACTAGGTATCAATAATAGAATCTATCTCTTGGGCAGAGATTTAAACATCAGCAACGTGCTTGTCCTTGTACCTAGATCTTGCATAAAATCATGGGAAGACAGTGTTTTTGCAGACTGTTGGGACATATAAAATCTTCACGCTAATTTAAAGTCAAACCCTAACATTCTGTAATGCTTCATGCCCCTCGTTAATAAATATATCCAAAATAATGACCTACATTGACTATTTTCTTTTCAACAAATATGGTAGGGGAACACAAGAGGTCGAATGGCTAGCTTACCTCCTCTTCTCTTTTGGTGGTTTGGTAGGTTTCTTTTCCATTCTTTTCCAAGAACGACACTTCTAACACAAATATATTAACATCAAAGGATAAACACCGATTCTTTCACAGTTGTGTCATACGATTAAATCCATTCAAATATTAATATTTTTACTTTCGATTTTGCTTTATTTACCAGTAACCATAACACGATATTTTTACAGGAAAACACCAAATCGCTGAGCAGCTGACATCTGCGTCAAATGAATGAATCTCTTGCCCGAAAGTGCTACCATCTAGGAGACAATGGTGGAACTTTTTGTACAAAGGTCTCAGCGCCGAATTCAAACTTTTCGAGGGTTCTTTCTAGCACGTTCTAGAATCTAGTGTAATGGGCTAATGGCCCTTGAGGTCGAGATTTAGTGTTTATTTAATATTATAATGGAGGCGTGAAAAATTCAAACGGAGGGGCAGGGGTCCAATTATGCCGCGCAGGGCACTTTTTATAATTTAAAGCAATTTGAAATGTAATGTAATCATAAAAACGAGCGACCTTGATTAATTTTTTTGTGTTCACATTTTTAAAAGTGAAAATAGTGACTCGATGATGTTCAAGTGCAAATATTTATTTAAAAAAGTATGTTTTTGCTATTTTATTCTCAAAAAAGTGAATACTTCTTTCAGCCTTGCTTGAAAAAGGTCTTAAAGTCCAAGAAAGTCCTAGAGGCAGTCCTGCCGTTATTTTAAAAGAAAATAAATATTTAAATATTGTCAATGTTGACTTCAGTCAAATAACAGGTTGACAAAGCTTGATTATCCAATTAATTCCAAAAATGTTCAACTCAAAATCAAGAAAATGGACTTCAGGCCTTCTACCTCTAATGTAGGGTTAAGAGCGGTTTTCAAATGTTTAAATACTTGAAAAACACTCAGTGTAACGCGTTGATGAGCGAGCACAGAACATGCAACATCCCCAGTCACCATACGATTTTCTTGGCCTTTTTCCAATCTCCATATAAACACTCTGGGTAACAGATCCATTGTATCGTGACTTGCCTACATACTTTTCCCAGAAATCTGTTTTGAAAACCCATACTTAACTCTTAAAATAACAATAAATACTTGACTGATTGGGCTTAAAATGTGTAAAAGTTTAGATTATGTTGATCTTGATCACCAGAAGATATTATTTAAACTTAAACAAATGGGAGGATTTGGCTGAAACTCTGTAGGATTTGAAACCATGTAGGTCGCAAGGACTTGGCAAAATTTCAAATTGATCGGACCAACCAATCGGAAGATAGTTTTCTTTAAATTTGAACCAACCAGTGGATTTCAAATAATTAGGCTCTGCAACGCCAAGAGATGGATGTGTGCAAAATTTCAGCTTGATCACATAAAAACTGTGACCTGTCTACCAGCAGTAAAAGAAAAAAAATACATAAAAAACAGAGCTCTGTGCGAAAAGAAGTCGCTTGCTCAATAAGCTCATATCTTAGAATTAGATAAAGCAGAAAAGTAATTAAAAAATATCAATATTGAACAGGACTTGATTATGGGATAATTAAAAATCCTGAAAAGTATTCATTTGTTTATTGCTTTCCAAATTCTGGACTTGATCAGAGACCTCATGTCACCGCAAAATACAAATAAATGTAAGTAACATTCAACAAAATTAATCAGGGAATATTTCCATAATAGGATATTATGGAGTCAATACGATGAGATTAATTCATAGGAATCATTAAACAATATGCTCATTGCACCTATAGACTTTTAAAGATAATTACTTGATCTTACTACCTACAACTATGTTAAACTACCAGACTATGACTTGGATTGCTGCGTTTCACCGACTTCTCGTTTAGTTACTAAGTCACTAGTACTTTGCGATTGTTGAGTATCTACCATGCCCAATCCCATCTTATCATCATCTTTATCATCATTCTCCTTATTGTAGAGAGTTGGATATTTGGCCATGCACGTCTGCATTGTACTAAATGCTTCGTAGCAATCGCTACCCTTCTGCTCGGCTTCACTATAGTGAAAGCACGAGAAAGCTTCTCGGAACTCGACGCCACAAGGGCCAGTGGCCATGCCACCCAAACATGGACAATTCCAGTTTATCGAGCCATTCTCCAAAATAAGTCCCGGTGAAGGGGTTGCAGGTGGCAGACTTACAGTACTTGGAATCTTATGATCTTCCACAGTTGCAAATATCACCCTATCTTTACCTATCTGTTTACAAAATGACATTGTTACAACAATTATGTGCAACAAAAAATTAATAATTTATAATCAATTCATCAACCTATAATTATGTAAGTTAAACTGTCTCGTAGTGATTGTAAGTTCTGCTGTCACCAAGTAGTGAGAGCAAACACTGTGATGCGTTGTTAATGCGAAAAGCGCAGAGATGTCCTTTGTACGCTCCTGTGAGAGTCAAAGCGCTGCGTAGTTTCACGTAGGAAGCGATCGGGCAGCGCACTATGGCACGGTAAGACTCTTCGTCGAACTTCAAGATATCCAGACAATGACTTGCACCAACCTATGGAATTATGCAAGTTAGTTCACAGAGAATTTATGCATTTAGAACCCAATTAACTTTACCTGTTGAATGTACAACAATAATGAATGCAGCTACCTAGTAATTTTTACAACAATTAAAGGTTCTGCAAGTCATTCATGAATCAAGTTGGAAGTTAGTCAGGTTATTTACCCAATTTGATCAGATCTCTACACAATGTTTGGACCTAAATTTAGTATTTAAATTGATCATATAACCTAACCTACTAGAGATAAGAGAAATTTTTTCGAAGTTTAAAACCAGTTACATACAGGTCATTCATTTGTCAGAAAGTAGGTACGTACCTAATAGTTTTTAAAAATAAATTGATACCATACTACACGTATTGTATTATTGACTAGTAAGTAGATAGTGAATACCAAGCCATACAAATGTTTGATTATTGATTCGACTCTACCTACCTCCCCGAAGAGGGAGCGGAGTGATGACACAATTCGTTCCTTGAAGAAGGAAGGCGTTACAATTTCTTCACCTGCCGAGTCGAACAAATCTCTGAAAAAATAGAAGAATGTTGTGAGACAACGAAGATAGTCGAATATAATACGAACGAATATTAGATTGATGATCCAGTGAATGAATGAATGCAGAATGATGCAACATAATTGTTGGTTATGGACCATGGAATACTGTTTAAACTTGAGATAAAAATAAATTAAACGACATGCTCGGTTTAAAAATAATAAAATACTAACAATGTAATATCCAAGTAATAATAATCACTCATATCTGATCTGTACTAACATGATTTTCAATGAAATTTAGGAATAAATATAAAAACCATGCACTTGAAGCTTTAAAATCCTTTTTTTCTCAAGTTACCGGCACTGCACCCCACTTCGAGTAGTAGACAGTGCTGCTAATGCCATGAGTGGCGATGGAAAGAAACCAAATTAAAAATAGGCGGGAAATACCAAGGAGGAGGAATATGGTATAATAAATCACAAATTATTATTTAATATGAAAGAAGTTATGTTTTTCCTGACAAAAAGTTTTCTTGACGTTATTTTGGATTGAAGTTCTATATTGTTTCGAGTAAAACTTGCCAGGTACCTACTTGTTGGATGGGGAGTTGGAGACAACGTTTACGAATTAAATGAAAGCATAACGCAATGCACAGTAACTTCTCATATCTGCGTTTCATTTCAATATAAAGTCACCATTTGCAACAGAGGTTGAAATCTAAAATAAACTTGTCAATAATGTGACCGATTCACGGGAAGCCAAATCAGAGGATAAAGTTTTCACTCTCCACCAATCGTGGGGTTTTGTTATAAAATCTATGATGCAAACCAGGCAGCTGATGTAGGTATGCAGTTCTGGGATGTTGTCCTAAAATCATGAAATTAAGAAGAAAGAGAGAAATCCGAGGAAAATGAGTGTAAATGAGACACTCGCTTCGCTCCATGAATTTGAGTCAGTCAACAAACTATTATTTTGATAGATATAAAAATAAAGTTTTGAGGAAAATCATACTTTCATTTTCATGTAATACATTTTTCTTGTATCTACACTTTTTTTCTACAAGTGTTTTTGATTAATTAACATTTACCAGATTTGTAATTTTGTGATCTTATAGTCTTGAAATCCGCCCCCCCCCCCCCCCCCTCCCCCCATTCGCAACTCTAGCATCTACACTAGGAATTTGGTTCTACAGCTATGTGATGCTTATAGAATCTGTAAACGGTACTTTCTAAATTAGATGTTTCCAGCGATTTAACCAACATTCCGCTTTCTCAAATACCAAGGTGTCAATGTCTCATTAGAATTGTACATAATCTTTATTTCCTTACTTATTGTAAGTACAAATGGGAGATATCTATAAAATAATTCAACGTATTCATAGAATATCTCATGGTTCCTAATCGTCGGTATCACTACAAAAATTAAAGCTGGTTCAAGGACTGGATGCACAAATTATGCTAATACGTAAATATTATCTTTGCATCATCTTTCGATTTACCTAATTCCAAAATCACTGTGTTAATTCGAAAGGTAATACAAAGGGTAGTGCAAATTATTAAGAAATAATATTTTTTGTGAATGAAGTCCCTCCTTTTGTAAATATTTTACACGTCGTTTAACTGAAAATCAAAGTGCAATTTGAGTTTTAGATACTCTTGCAACGGACATAGGTACACACGCCCAACAAATCATAAAACGGTATTTGAACGAAACGGATTGGCTGCTTGGTCAGGTTCCTTGTCAATCAATCCTTGTTATTATCAATTAAATCAGAGCTCACCTACTATAAAGGTTGATAAAGTGTTAGCATAGATTTCATCGGTTGATGTCATCACATTATTTTCAGCCAATCCATTTCTTTCAAATACCTTTTTTATCAATTTTGTTGAGTGTACATACTTTTTGAAATGGCGAGCGTAGCAAGCGTAACCACGGTAATCATATGATGACTTGTTCTCTGAATACAGAGAACAAGTACATACATGTACTTTTGTGTTTCTGCCTGCAATGCCCAAGTCAAACTGTTAACCAATCGTTCTTAAATTTTGCACACGCACTAATGTCATAAGAACGGTCATGTGTAACCTATACTTTTTGGGCAAGATCCTGTGACTGGTTGAAAATCGAAAGTGAAACCGTTTGACCGATCTACTTAGTTTCGCATGGTCATTGGGACCAACATTTTATGTGTTTTTGACAATTTTCCGACAATTCGGTGAAGAACTTCAAAAGGAATTGACATTTTACTAAAATTGTATGCTTGTTTTGAAGTATTTGTAAAATTTAATACATGCATTTTGACAAAGATGTTTGAAATCAAATGCTTCATTGATTAATTTATTCCAGCTCTTTCCAAGATCTTCCAATCTTAATCTAGCAATCTTAATCATATACTGATGATATTACATATTGTATACAAACAATGATATTTAATGTGGGAAGGAGGCTATAGTACTCAAATATTGGGGAACCTTCCCAACATTTGCCTATCAACTGACTGAGAAAAACCACGAAAATCAAACGCAACCCGGCCACGGGAATCGACCCCATGTCCTCTGGAATACCTGAGCTAGCTTGCTCCTGGAGAACTATCTCTCTATGAAGTCTGCAGTGTCTTCATACCCCCCACCCCGCTAACGGTACCGCTACATTTATAACCGGCGTGCAAGTGTTGTGTCTGTTTAGTCATCTGATTGTCACCGCCACGACGAGTACTTGAACAATGGCGGTGTCTTCAGCGATCCTCGTGCTCCTGGTGGTCAGCATCACACTCAGCTCGGCCAGCACGATACGCGAAGAAAAACAGCTGCATCTCAATCCCTTTACCACTTGTGAGTACCTCGCTCATTGATTCGTCGTTTCATTGGTTTGTGATCAAGTCTTTGTGAACCTTGGTGTAAGTTCACATGAGTTGCAAATTACTTGGAATCTTTTTCTAATTATGAGAGTAGCCAGCTTGTAGATTGAAATGATTGAAATTAATTAAAGAACACATTACAATTTCCTATTTCAGAATAAGTAGGGAGTAAGCAAAATATGTTGAATGCCGCTAAAATCCAATATTTCATAACAGCATTTTTGTTGGTAAATTACACTATTTTCACACTAAAAAGCGTAAATTTTCAATTTTTCATTCATAAATATGAAATTGAAAATCAGTGTAAATTTTGGCGGGAAAACGCCATCCCGGCGAGTTATGTCATATTTTATTGTGACCTTGGCAACATCATTGTTTGGTTGATATCAATGACATAACTGGCCGGGATGGCGTTTTCCCGCCAAAATTTACACTGAATTTCAATTTCGTATTTATGAATGAAAATTTACACTTTTTAGTGTGAAAATAGTGTGATTTACCAACAAACATGTTGTTATTTTGAATTATAGTTTTTAATAAATTAATGCATTCCCTATTCCAGTGTTAGTTACTATTTTTTTTTATCTTATCAAAAACTGGATCAAAATCTTATCAAGTTATCTACGAGTATACCCATTAAAATAATATAGTTCAAAATATAATATTGTTTTAGTATGAGTATAAGCACAGATTTGCACAAGTTTTTCACATGTCAATGGTAATTATGTACATTTTGTTCTTATTTCAATGTTAAAAAGTAACGAATTCTTAGTAACCGTTGCATGATTTTGTGCCATTTAATAATGCAAATTGTCCTGTAATCGTAGTTTAAAACAAATTGTAAGCAATTTTCTTTGGGAAAAGCAAAATCGTGTGCAGCTGGCCAGCATTGCATATTACTGAAAAGTTTTATCAAATAACTTTTTCTTTTTGAAATTGGAGTGATTAGAAAATAATAATAACAAAATGACCTTTGGAATTGTAACTTTTTTATTTTAACAAGAGATGTTCAAATGTAGTAAAAACTATGTCTGTCCCATTTTTCTTGAACAAATGAGCTATTATTATAGTTTTCATAAATTCTCACAATTTTACCAAACCAAATTAATTATGGTTAAATATTAAACACGGTTTTTTATTTGTGCCGAGTGTCGAAAGTCTAAACGAGCTAATCAAATCTAAAATTAAGATATGTTTGCGTTAATTGCTCAATAAATGAAGTTAATATATAGTATAGGAAAACGTTCTGTGTAACTCATTGATAAGCAAGCTTTCGAGTTCGTGTGAATCTTGCTGCTCTCAATTCGACATTGGAAAAAGTAAGAGAAACTACATGCGTCAAAGGAGCAATGACAAGATTTCAAATTTATTTGGATAAATATAACAAATATTTCAAAATAAGCATAAAATATCCGTAATCTCTTGAAGTTCTTGACCAATTTGTCTGAAAATTCACCTAAAATGTTGGTACCAATGACCATGTACACCCAACAAATCATAAAACGGTATTTGAATGAAACGGAATTGGCTGCTGGTCAGGTTCCTTGACAATCAATCCTTGTTATTATCAAAGAAATCAGAGTTCAACTACTAGAGGTAGATGACAAGTTAGCATAGACTTTATCGGATGTTGCCATCACATATTTTTCAGCCAATCCGTTTGGTTCAAATATTGTTTTATGATTTGTTGAGTGTACAATTTGAAGTTCTAGTTTCATTTTCAACAAATCACAGCCAAAAACTATACACGTGACCACTCATATAACATTAGTGAGTGAATGTAAATTTCAGATCAATTGGTTGAATCAGGTTGAACGGTGTAACCATAAAGATACCGTGTAACCTCTGGGCATTGCCTACATAAAACATATACTGATAAAAAGAATACATAAAGAGCCATATGAGTCTCGAGATTCTGCTACTGTCATTGACTGTCACTCTGTCTCGTTCCAGGCGGCCGCACTGGACTCTGTCCCCAAGTGAAGCGTCTGTCTCTGGACCCATCCTCCGACATCGCCCAGTACTACAGTCGTCGCGACGGACCTCCACCCTCTCTCTGCGGCAACCTCTGCGTCCGCGACGAAGTCTGCCCGCTCGGGAAGAAGTGCTGTCCAACCACATGCGGATACACCTGTCTGGACGCCATCCATCTCATCAACTAGTGCGGCGTTAATGGTCGCCAACTTGTGCGTCGTTAAGATCCGTCGACTAAATGTTCTTCAACTATGTGTGTCATAGCATTTTAACAGCTGCGTTATATGCTTGAAGACATTCTCCGTTCTCATTTACAATTTAACATCAATTGATTTTCGTGTGACGTGCAAGTGCTGAGTAAAATGTCACATACATAAAGAAACAAAAACAAACTGATCGAATTCTGATCGACATTGTTTAATTTTTTTGATGAAAATATTAGTTGCAATTTGTACGGAAACAAATTAACTGGAAGTATGGGAGGAGATAAGTAACTTATTTTCATGAACTGAACAGGATGTGTCAATTATTTAATATTTATACTTCACCAAACTGTATTTATTCTAGAATATAATTTCATCTGTCATCACACTTTCTAATATTCTCTGATTATCAATTAATTGAGATAATTAAAAATAAAATAACAGTTTATTTCTACTTAGCCTATCAAATTTCTGTACCTTTTTGTAAGTACCATTCCTACATCCCTACTACTATCCCAAATCAAATATTTTATTGGTTCACGAATAGAATAAATTGATAATTGTCTAGCTTTTCGGAATAACCTTGAACAGGACATGAACACAACATGAATAATACATAATAAAAACTGCCGGCCAATCACAAAAGGAAATGTTGGTTGTACTCATCGATAGCTTGTGGAATAAAGTAACTATAGAGCTTGCAGCTTCTAAATGATATTTAAATAATCATTAAACATTCATAAAAATTTCATAAATATTCTGAAAATTTAATTTGAAATTTGTGAAAATGAGTTTCAGTTTTCAGTACATTATGTAGGTTGATTAGTATAGATTCAGTTAGATATTCACAGTAAACTAGTTCAAGTTCAAGTAACATCTGAGTATTTGGTATTCATTGACCCACGCTGCCCGTGCGTTCAACCACCACCTGCGCCACCTGGCGATGATGCGACGAACCTCCTTCACAGCTCTCTCCAGGAGTACCAAGATGGCCGACAGGAACACCCCCACGACAAGGAACACCAGGATGGGCGCGATGTCGGCGATGTTCACGTCGAACACCTCCTCGATGTTCGAGTTTGACGGCGTCCTCAACTCGTGGCCGCGGTCGTGGCCGAGCAGACCACCGTTTGCGAGGATACTGAAACTGTTATTTCATTTTATGTCAACAATAGAGAAAATTCGAAGATGCTAACCAAAAGAATAAAATGAGGACTTTCGCTATTATTAACGCATCCATCCATGATTAAATAAATGCATTTTGAATGAACGTTATTTTACTAAATCATGTAAGAAAATACAAATTTTACTTTTCCTCCGTCACACAGGTGAAGGTTCGATTCATTGAATTTAGAATTTAAAAATCGATTCACTGTCATAGGTCATACCAATTTTTTTTATTATACGAGAAATCTAATACATCACTGTGCCACAAGCTCCATAAGAGCGTTTGTGTGGAAATTAATAAAGAATAATATACAATAATTTCCAGAAGAACGTATCATCAACAAATTGTCTGATTATACAAATAAACAAAAGACACAAAATTACACTAATGAACACATACACTTTTGTGAACTAGTTGATGTGAAAAAGGAAATAAGAAATAATTGTGAAATGACCTAAATATGAACATGTAACGAACTTAGTGCCATCCCTCATGCTCGTTACCACATTATTATATTGTATTTGAAATTTCACGACGATTAGTGATCGGTCTCATTTCTCATGAACAAGATAACAGTAGACGTACAATGAACAAAAACACTGCATTGTTTTTTCTAATGAAGAAACCGCTGTGCTTATAACCTGTTGATCAGCAAGCAATTATCGTACATGTTGCATGTTGATTTTACATCATGCTGTGCTTGAGTTGCTGATCTATACACACTGGAGTGTAAACAAAATTCACAAGTGATCAAGGTGCGATGTTTGACATTATCGGTAGATCAATTTTCCAATCTATTTCAAAATAAACAAAAAAAAATTGTCAATAGCTCTTTAAGTTATTGATAGATTACGTTGAAAATTTATAAATATTATAAAATGATATAATTTTGCTGAATAAGTATAGTCTCCGCTAGGATAACTTTGTGTCTGGTCAATATTTCAGATCTATTGTATCGATTTGTGACCTCCACGGTGCCAACAAAAACATAACAAATCAACGAAAAAATAAACGAACATAGAAAGTGTCCTCAGAGTTACATTCAAACGCTCGCTTAATTATGTGTTGCACTTTATTGCGTCTTACACATGATTGAAGTGTGGTCTATAGGGATTTCCTTTTGCCATGAGCAGTGCAGTGCCAGCTTCATACGAGTCTCCAGGTAGAGGGACCACCTTACACGAGATGACCTTGGCGAGGTCGTCGGCGTCGTGGGACGCCATGAACATGGCGACTCTCTCATGACACACACTTTCCAGAGCGTCGCGCTCCGTCTTAACGTCGTCCTCGAGTAGGAGGGTTGACGAGTACTGCAAGGAGAATATGATATGACCTTGGGACTCATGACACACACTTTCCAGAGCGTCGCGCTCCGTCTTAACGTCGTCCTCGAGTAGGAGGGTTGACGAGTACTGCAAGGAGAATATGATATGACCTTGGGTCTCTCAGCAATGAAAATGAAAATGTAGACAAAGGTTCAATACATGTCACCTCTGGCTTGCTTTTTCGATATTCGTAACCGTTAGCCAAAAATGGCAATTTATATTTTGTATTTCGCTCTAAAACTGCTCTCAACCGACCGTTGGCGGGGAAAAAAAAATATGATCGCCCATAATACAATAGTATTACAATAGGAAATTAAGTTTTAAATTAAATTGATCTGTTGTCTAAAAATTACATTTGTTACTAACGTTGCCGAAACTGAATCCCCTGGGTACGTTCCACATTCCCACTCGATGAGTGTTGTGTTGGACAAGCTCGTGCAGATTGTTGAACGGCAGCGAGATCTCGTGAACAGTGAGAAACGAGATGAGAATTCCTGAATACGCCGCCAGGATGACGACACTTGTCAAAGAGGCGACGTAGAATGTTATCCTGCACGACGTCACCGTTGGGGTCACCTCTTGACCTTGGAAGCGGAGAAGGTCACGATATTTGAGTGCAGAATTATTATGGGGAGGTAAATTGTTAGTAATATTGTTTGTGAGCAGCCGTCACATTTTCTTTGTTTGACAAAAGGTTTATGATAAATGAGCAATTGGAGCATGTAATTTGTTATGCGCATTTCATAGAGGACCAACTTTAGGTATGAAAGCATTTATTTTAATTTAATGGTAGTAAAAGTCATGTAAATATTCACTCAAATTGAATTTGTATTAAGAAATTTATATGTATAGTTCTTCAAGTTGAGATATTTTACTATCCACACTCAGCATACTTTTCGAATCAACTAAATATTCTGATAGCATCTGCCCTTGATGTCTATCAAGCTGTTTCCATATACTTCCATTTGCGATCTACATCAATTATAGAAAAAGCCGGCGTCAAAAGGAGCAGAACATGGAAAATTATTATAGAGTTACCTTGCATGAGAAATGTGCCAACAACAATGAATATTGAGTCCGACATTGACTGCATGGGTTGCAAAATATTTCCATCCAGCATAATATTCTTCTCGACAATTCGATGCATCACACCCAGATATATCCCAACGGAAATCATGGCCGCCATGATGGCAAGCCAGAGGTTGTTTGAGAATGGTTCACTGAAACTTGACCACTTGAAGTGGTCTATTACTGGTTTCTTGATGTAGATCTTGAAGTGATGATGTGAAAGAGCGATGGTGTAATCAACGACTCTGTTGACATCACTTGTGATGAAGTAAGCGTTGACACAAAAGTCCACTTCGTTCCTCTGGATCATGCCGATTATGCCAGACCAAGAGCCGTTTGCATCGGGATTTCCCCAGTCGTTTTCCTTCACTTCCACATACTCAATGCTGAAAACAGCATCGATATGAGCCAATTCATTTAGTATGTGAGTAACAGTTTTCTTTAAAATGTGTAACTAACTCATTGATGCCAGAATTCCAGCAATTCTCTTCCAGCGATCAATTACAACAATAAAAGAAAATGACACAATCCAAATTATTTTATGTAGGTACTTATGACGGCTGGGTAGTGAGCGTACCCTTGAAGAGTTTTTTAATCGATTTTTATCAATATCTTTTACCAATACCACTGTTAACAAAATAAGGCTTTGTACGAGTATTCAGAACAGTTCAATGAATATAATTTCATAGTTTGGGATTGTTTATTAGATTTATTTTGTCCAACAGACGTTTAGTGCCATAATTTTACTAATTTTCGGGCACTAAACGTCTGTAGGACAAAGTAAATCTAATAAACCATTGCAAGCTATGGAATTATTTTCATTGAACTGTTCTGAATACTCGTACAAAGCCTTATTTTGTTAACAGTTACATTGGTAAAAGATATTCATAAAAATCGATTAAAAAACTCTTCAAGGCTACGCTAACTACCCAGCCGTCTTATATTGTGGTTTGATCTAATGTTGCGAAAAGGAATGTCCGGAGAAGCTTCAAAATTACAATAAATTGAATTGAAAAAGAGGCTGATAGATCAGTAATAGTTATCTGAACATATCTCTGAAATACTTACCTAAAATTGAAATAGTTTTGAAGATCTTGAATCACATGACCTAGAGTGCCCATCACTATTTTCTTACCATCAGACACACTAACGTCCACATACGGTGGATCCTGAAAGAGAAGCAAATAACAAAATAATTTTACACAAATTATGTTACATTATTGTGAATATTCTGTTCGTGCCAGAAGATAGGTAATTAGAGATTGTAATAAGATTAGATAATTTTACTTGCATGAAAAAATGCAGCTTTCAGAACAAGACCTGTGAGGTTTCTCCGTCTACTATGAAAATCAAGATTCGTACGAGAAAATGGACCTGAAGAACTCGAAGAACCATACAAGAAGCTTTCCAGGCGACTGTCTTTCGTAAGTCGGTAAATATCAGTCAAATAAAGTGTTTGTTGTTTCTTCTGAGCGACAAGAAACGCTGTGTTTAAGGGAATGTAGATGTTATGAAAATAAGTCTCCATCATTGCGGCAGAATCAAGACATTGTAACCATGCTGGAGTCACTTTTTGATGTCTAAGTGAGTACTGAAATATAACGACAACACTATTAGTAATGTTCCTACTAGGAAACCGCTCTGAGTGACGCGTTGATGAGCGAGCACGGATACGCGCAACATCTCGAACCGAAATTCTGTCTATCAAAAATGTCCTTAAAAGCCAACAATTCTTGAATTTCGTCACGGACTAGTTTAAATTTCAAAAATCACACGAAAGATGTTTTTAAATTTTAATCAATGGGAGGATTTGGCAGAAACTTTGTGAGATTGTGGACAATGTTGTTCGTAATTACTTGTCAAAATTTCAAATTGATCGGACCAACCGGTCGATTATTTTTTTAAATTTGAACCAATCAGTGGATTTCAAAACAATTAGGGTCTGCAACGCCCAGAAATGGTCCGTACATGTGAGCAAAATTTTAGCTCGATCAAAGAAAAACTGTGATTGTATTGCTTCAGTAACAGAAAAAAATCACACACAAAAAAACAGAGGACCGTGCCAAAAGAGACAAAAGGAGACGCTCGCTTCGCTCCCTTAATTATTTTTGTTTTTATGTTCGAAGCCTCACCTGTATTATGGTAGCGAGTGCAATTCTATTCGCCTGGTTGGCAAACGGCAGAACCAACAGTGGACGGTGATTCATGTCAGCTTCTAGCTGGTCGTAGACAAAGTTCTGATCATCATGGATTTGAAGCACAGCGATGGGAATTAATGCACGATACTTCAGAAAAGAAAACTGTCTCTGGAGATTGACAACGGCCCTCACGTCTTCTCCTGTTTTTAAATGAAACATTCCATTAACAAAAAATATTTTAAGGATATATTGTTGCTAAGTATAATTTAAATTTGAGATTAAACTGATAAATTATGGGTGAAAGTTTATACCAGTTTTATAAACACCACAAATTCACGATGTATTTTTTGGGTTTGATTTAAAAAAAAATGAAATACAAAAAAATTCGGTTTGTAAAATTTATCTGCTAACTTTTCAATTATGCTTCATAGCTGTATACCTTGTTCACACTGAAGTTTCAGTCATGATCAAGTTCAGTCACAATTTAAATCAAAACGGCGGCAAGTATAAAGTTAAATCTAAACATGATTGGTACATGCGAATTAGAGCATGATTTTGTAGGTTAGCATTTAGTAATGCATAATTTCTTTTGATTGATTTTGAATTCAAAAGTGATTCAGATTTCGATCAAATCATGATTGAATCTCCTAGTGCGTACTTGGTTAGTGTTTTAACATTGACAAGTTTTTTTAAAATAATGATCAAAATGAGAAATATTTACTTACTGGATTCAAGAGCAGCTGCAACAAAGACACGATTACAACCAAACGAATCGTATGTTTCCACCACAACATTGTAAAAATCTCTTGGAGTTAAGTCCATTTGCACCAACCCGACAGATGACTTAACTAACATCATAACTAAAATTAAAACTGCATTCATTATCCTTCTGTCAGTTATGTTGAAAGTGTAACACTGATCATGCAAGGTTACTGTCAATGAATTCATAAAGTCACGGTCTTATTTATAGAACTCTTCTGGGAATTACCAACATTAGTGAAATTAAAGCCATACTGTCCTATCAAACTAATGCCATGAGACTACGACACTAAATATCAACGTAATGGTAATATGATTGGGGATTCGTGTGATTTGATATCTGGATAAAGGAATGGACAATATTACGACGATACCGTTGAATTATTCACATAATTTCACGTGGGTGTAGAGATGCATAGATAGATGTAGATGTATATAGAGATATAATGCGAGATCACCATTACCTATTTCTACATTAGATTTCTTGATTACCTATGTCTTTTTGATCTGTCGGAGATTATGAATCAAAACTCAAATGACTCTGAGTATCTACCACTTATTTAAATGTTAGTGGTTTAATTAATTAAAAATAATCATCATTTGGTCAAAATCATAATCGTTCATGGCATACATTTTCATTGAATGTGGAATGTACTTAAAATAGTATTGAATCATTTTGTAATGGCGATTACACAGGAATATATGGGTACCTGCTGATGCTGGTAATTTTCTTGGGAAGACGCAACCCTCAACACATTACTGTGTTGTGGGTTGCATATTTATTTTTATGTAGATTTATTGCAGTATTTTTATGAGATTTATTATCTCAATCTCAAATAGACTGGGTTATTATATAAAAGAGTCTCTGATAGTAAATTTTACTTCAATTTGAAATTCTGTTGGCCGAAGCTATATTGGATTATAATACTTGATTACTTCTATACCTAGGTACTTCGATATTTTTAGTTTTATATTAGGTAGGTGTGGTCTCTTAGATTCATGCTCTAGAAGCACTTGAAGCACTGGACGCATTTCCAATGACCAATTGTTTAAAAATGTAATGTTGGTCATGATCATGCTATATTACGATAGGAATAAATTATAACAATCAACTTGATTCCAAAATAATTAATAATAAATGAAAAAGAATCACGAAGTATCAGATTTTGAACCAAAATACGCATTTATTTACATATGATATAGTTGCATTACCCTGGAGAAATATATTAAAAAAAGGACAAATAATATCAATAAAAATAAGGCTATAATAGATAATGATTACTTATTACTTTATTACTGAAAGCATCTGTCCCCCAGTTAGATTTAGGTCAGCTGTGACGTCAGATGGGATTTCCATACATGTTATTTCGAAGTTGAGTTTTTTTTAATTCACATGACAACATGATCGACGACAAGTTTGATTCAAGTATAGGTTTTAGTACGTGCAGATGAAGTTTTATGTCACGAAACCGAGATGCCATGGTCGAATTGTGGAATTATTCGTATTATACCTACGTGAATAATTTATAAGTTTACTTCAGTCTATTATTTTTGGTCAGTTAAGAGAAAAACTATTCATTATTTTACTTCGGATTCTTATTATTATACAAATAGTAAATTGTGCAAATTGCGTAGTACCTAATAAAAAAACTTTTTGAGTTGTCATCAATGTAATTTATAAGTATTGACTGGTATATGTAAAGTTACCTATACTATTGTTTGATCTTGCATGAATAATTTAGTAAAATAACGCAAGAATATAGCGGAAGTATGAACTCCGTCAAACTAATTCAATGCATGATCGATGTGAAGTAACTAGGTATTTTAACATATTGAGAGTCAAGGAAACAAAATGTGGTCAGTTGCGAACCGACTTGTGCGTGGCTAGTTTATTTCAGTGGCTTGAAATGTCTGATGCATTTAAAAAAGTAGTCATCCAAATTAAAAATCCACCGCCAAAAATTTTGAAACGGGTTGTAAATATTTTAAAATATGCAGGTATATTAAAAGTGTTATTTCCTTAAATAATATTTCCTTATTTTGTGTTCATACAGATTTCTAGGTTACATAAGTTGATTTGGTTGATGGTAGAATGTTTAAGCCTTATTCATGAATTTCAGTTTGGGAGCATTATGATTTCAAGCTTTATAACGCATGCATCAAGAAAGATTTGATTTTGATTCTTGTTTTGATTTTAGTTTTCAAATTAAATTGATTTAAATACTTGTATTTCATAACAACAGGACATTTTTACAAACACATAAACACCGATAACACACTGTTCGGGTTGGCATTTGTTTCATAAACTAAGATATTTTACAGTTTGGTGGAAAGTCAAGTGTTTGCTTCCTGGATTTCTGCATGTATTTTTAATAAAACATTATTCAAATGATCGGATGATACAAGAACCACAAACAAAACTGTTTCACAATTATTTCTTGATTAATTAATTTAAAATACAAAACTGTGTTTTTTCGTTTCAGGATTGTATGAGAATGAGGGTGAAAGGGATCGGCTGTATTACGTCCGCTACTTCTACAAATACATAAGCCTTGGTTTCGTTCTCAACAACGCTTTCTTAACGCACAATGTAGATCTATTTTACAACCACAGCGAAGTTCTGTACACTTGCGAGTTGTTGATTTGGATATTTGTTGCTACCATGATGGCTTCAAAAGTCGGAATATTGTTCAAAACAAAAACATCGGCAAATTTAGTTCACAAAATCGAACGCATCTACTCTCGCGTCCACTTCAAAGACGTTTATGAGAGAAATCTTCTGAGAAAAACTCAGACACTTTGTGACAGAGTGTCGCTGATTGGACCAACAATATACCCGGGTCTAGTAGCTCTGTTCAACATTCTGTCAATACCAAAGATGAGAAAGAAGAGGGCCATTCCGATTGCGTAAGTATATAAAATTCAAGGCAATATTTCAGTTTATCTACTATTCATATAGATTTTAATGCTATATACTGGTTCTAGTGGTTGGTTTCCTTACATGGTGGATGAATCTCCTTATTTCGAAATGGGTCTCTGTTTTTGGATTTTTTTCACGACATCTGCATATTTTTTAGTTGCGCTATGCGACACTTTCCTCCTTGTTCTCCTCATGAGAGTTAAAGCCCAATTTAAAATTCTGAACAACAACCTAAGAAACATTCGTCAACGATCAGTTTTTCTAACTGATTTGCATAACCGAGAAACAGAAGATAATACAGCTGAGAAAAATACCAATCATCTGAGCTCTCTAATGTTGCTTAAGCCAGACACGAAACATAATCATTTGAAAAAACAAACCAAGAGTAGGCCGAACAAAATGTTTAATGGAGATTTGACAAAATTTCCATGGAATGATGGCGTAGTTGTAAAGGTTAAAAGTTTAAAAGTGAAACAGAAAGCCGTACCAAATACTACACTCAGAAAGAGTATAAGTTACAACAAAGCCTCTAGAGTACACCATACACTCGATCAGGAAATGCAGAGGCAACTGGCTGATTGCGTGGACCTACATAAGGAGCTAATCAGGTACATTAAAGATACAAAATTTAAGCGATATTTTAATAAGACATCTATCAGGGTCAATAGGTTGAAGAGATTTTATTACGATTATTGAGTAATTGAATTTTCATTCCAACACGTTAATTGAGGTATTATTGTCTTTCTGGCTTGCTTCTTTAAACTAAGTTAATTGATGTGTTTCTTTTAGCTTCACGAAAGACTTGGAGGCCGCGTTTAACCCTATTCTGGTAGTTCAACTGGCCTGCAATCTGATGGGCACTGGGGTCATTGGAATCTACACGACGATGGTCAGTACAACAATACTTCTGGAAATAAATCTTTACTACAATACTCTGTAGTAGCACGTAGTAATAACTGGTATCACTTCGTAATACGAGACACTGGATTCTAACGAAAAGTTACGAAGGAGTACGAATTACGATTGACGATTATTGATATTAATTGATATTTATATTTATACATCATGTTTTTATTTTTATAATAAAAAAATAAATCATTATCCTAAATTATAGTATAAATCCTGAGTTAAATCATAGTTGAATGGCATGCAAACTAATGAAAACTATCTAACAAAATAATTTCTCTTAGGTTCCAAGTATGGACGAGAAAGGGTGGGCACTGGTACAAATCTTAGTTGCTTTAATCATTCAGCTCTATCTCTTCTGCTGGCTATCGGATCAAGTTACTGAGGAGGTAAAATCTTCACTTCATTAATCTATTCACATGCAGTCCTTTGGTTTAACTCAAGTTTATTCCTATCAGAGTTTTGGCGTGAAGGAAGCGATCTACGCCAGCGAATGGTTGGAGGCATCTGACAGCTTCAAGCGTTCTATGCGCGTCATTATATCACGTGCTAATCAGCCAGTCATCATCACCACAGCCAGATACATTCCACTCTCAATGGAGACATTCTACAAGGTAGGTCGCCACAACTTCCCAAGATACCAATAGAATGTTTAGGGTACTGTTTAACGATCTGCTCTGTTCTATAATATCCATAGAAACCATAAAGCCTTCGTCATGATGCCAATCTAACAGTTGCATTACGATATAAAAGTATTTTACAGGATACCTTTAAGGCACGGCACTCCATCTTAAATTAGGTAGTCAACGGAAGGGAACCATTTACAAATATGCATTACGATATCCACAGAGAAGACAAGCTAATGTTCCTCTTTTAATCTAAATTGTCACTAATATTTTACTTATTTGGTGTCTAATTTAGCTCCTACCTTCATTTCAGAGTATAGCCTTGGTTCCTCAATGTTTTACATGATAATGAAGGAATAGTCGATTTTTGCAAAATTTACAAACGGTGGCAGAAGTAGGATTTTAATAAATAGACTCTCATTTGGTATAATTCGTTGTTTGTAATATATAGGAAAATAATTATAAACAATGAATAAGTAAAAAACAATTAGAGACAGTCTTTCAATACTCACCTAACATTTAAACGGTTGATTAGGACTGCACAGCAATAACATAGCGATAGCAATAACCAATGACATTCCTAGAATGACTGTGTTAACTAAATTACTTGTTTTAAAAGATAATTGAAAAACTGGACCTTAATTTTTGTAATTGATGTGAATGTAATAAGTACCTACTAAAACTTGATAACGTTCAAGAATCATGAGGTTCAAATTGTTCTATCCAGCGAAAGCAGCATGTAGAATATGAAGCAAATGTTGCATTAATTATACAACGCTACTCAATCAGTAAATCATTTTCAAGCTATTGTGTAAAGAAGGTTTTTATATTGCAGGTAACAAAAACGGCGTATTCCAATTACATGACGCTCCGAACTTTTATGAAGACTTGAACGATTTAGTTATGATTATCGTAGTTCCTTCTGCAAAAGCATTAGTTTAAATTTCATGGTAATACATTATTTAAGGTCCATATCCATTTTTGCATCTTTCCCATTTTGAATTTATTGAGCGAGCGTAGCGAGCGTCACCACGGTACTCTTATGGCACTTTCTCTGTGTGTGTGTTTTTTTTTTTTTTTTTTTTTTTTTGTCGGCACTGCCGAGGTCAAACCGCACAACCAATCGATCTGAAATTTTGCACACATACTCACGTAATCTATGCGGTCTCTGTGATCGTTTTTGAACGGGCTCCCGTGATTGGTTCAAATTTAAAAAAAATTATCTTTCGATTGGTTGCATCAATCAATTTGAAATTTAGCAAAAACATTGCAACCAACATTGTACCCAATCATAAAAAGTTTCGGCCAAATCCTCCTATTGGTTCAAATTTAAAACCATTTTTCATGTGATTTTTGACATTTAAACTAGAACAGATTGACCGATCAACTTAAAACTTCGCGTGGTCATTGGTACCAACATTTTAGGTATTTTTGCCAATTTTCAGTCTAATCTGTCGTTATTTTCAAAAGTTTTGTCATTTTAAGGTCATTTTATTCCATAATCTTGAAAAATGTATACTAAATTGTCATCCCTGCCTTCTTTAAGCTTATGTTCCAAGGCAAGGCCTGTAGAGCAGCCAAGCTATCCACAATGTACAGTAAAATGAAAGCATTTTTGAGCTAGCGCATAAAATCGGATGCAGTACGAAGGCCAAATCCTCTAATTGGTTTAAGTTTAAATAATGTCTTCTGATTGGTCGACAATAAAAATGTTCACATTAAGTTCAAATTTTGCATGGTGATCAAGACCAACTTAATATTAAATTTTACATATTGTAAGCCCAATCAGTCAAGTATTAAGGAGGGACTAGCGATATAATCACAGCCTTCTTCAAAAACACCACGAATGTTCTGTTAGAAGGCTGTGGATACTGTAAGTGGCAACACTGCATTTGCAATTCTCACCTCCCTCAAATCCCAAACAACCAATCAGAGCGCACCTGTCATGAGACAGCTGTTCTCTGAGCCATCTCTTTCAACCAGTGATGCCAAGTTATTTTCACTAAAACCCTCCTAGCTCATTAAAACGTTCAGGAACATGTATATTTAAAAATTTTAAAAAATACTAGAGCATCTGTTACAACACATATCAGTTTTTTACAAAATTCTTATGTCGGGAAGTCAGTCTCAAACCATTTTGAAGCTGTACGAAAATCATTCCTAGTATGGCTGCAATGTTAAAATAGAGGCTAAAAGCAATACTTTGAAGTGATATATCTCGGAAGTTAGTTCAGCTTGCCCACTTTTTCTTGGCATATTATGGTGTAGAATTAAATTATCTATATATATGTAGAGTTTAAAAAAATTCTCATGAATGAGGAAATTCGCTAGTCCCTCCTTTTAATTGTAATTTTACGAGTTTAGTATGGGATGTCACAAGAGATTTCTGGAGAAGGTATGTAGGTAAGACTTCACGACACAATGGATCTGTTATTCATCCAGAGTATTATGGAGATTGAAAAATTGCAGAGAAAATCGTCTTGTGCCGTGTCGTGCTATGGGTTACTATGGGGCACACTATACATAGTGTGTGTTACTATGGGGATGTTGCATGTTCTGTGCTCGCTCATCAACGCGTTACACTGAGCGTTTTCCTAGTTATTATGATACCGCTTTCTCTGGTACGATTAGTCCGATTTATCTCAAATTACTATCAAATGTTCATCAAAGTATTGGATTGACGTCAAAACTAAAACAAATTTATTAATTTGAAGGAAATTTTGTTCATTGGTTAGTAATAGTATTATCTACAAAAGTATGTACCTACTTATATTTTTCTTTGAATTCTATGTACTGTCAATAAATGTCATGGTTTCAGAGTTTAACATCAGTCACTAGATGTGCATAAGTTAAACAATTTCAGGAAGATTCGTTGAGTGGTTGTGAAGATAATATTTAGTACTTGGTGACAAAATAAGACAAACTGAGTTTATTCCGTTGAAATTGAGATTGAAAATAGTTGAAAATGATCTTAGTTGCAAATACCAAAAAATTTCAAGAGCGCAGCAATGTCTTCGTTATTTTGAATATAAATATGATCAGGAAATAAATAATTTTAATTGTACGTTTTAAAACATCTCAAAAGAAAATACAAATCCCCAAATATAATAATATTTTCCCTGTTATAATATTATTGATAGTATTATCATGGTAGAGTTTTGAAATATAAAAACAATAAGTACTAATTTTTTTTATAAAAATATAAAAAATAATACTAATTTTTATAATAGAAATAGTGATTTTTTTTTATTAGTATGCAGGCATTTATGTTGAATTGAAAATATATTAAACTTATACGGCATGGCATCATAGATAATTTTCTGAGTAGGTATTGTTATACGAGTCATGCTAAATATTTATTTTGCTACATATGGGATTTGTCTACCTACTTTTGATTACCTACACATTATTAAACAACAGTTTTATTTCAAAATCCAAAAGTGTTGACCAATTAATGTGAAAAGAAACTTAATGGTACGTGACATAATATTACATCTTTGGTTATAAATTAATTTCAATTTATAGTGGAAAAGTTTTTAAGCACAAAAAACTTATTTATAATATTGTGTAGCTCAATACTTTAATATTTAATATAATATTTAATATAATATTTAATATTTTAAATATTTTAGATTGAAATTGTGTGACTCTTATTACAAAGTAATATTGCAAAACTATTTGTAAATCTAAAAGTTTTGAACCGCTCTATCATTATCATTATCCTCCAAGCTATCATTTACTTGAAACTCTTACCGAAAGTACAATTATTATAACCTAACCTATTATTTCTGGATTGCCAAAGAGTATCTCGTTCATGTAAAACTTTTAAACTATTTATGGAGAGTTCAATTAAGGCGTATTAGGCGTCACTACGTTCTGAGTAGTACAGTACATAGTAATTGCTTAGTAATACTTAATATTTCAATTCACTATCGTTTCAATATACTTATAATAGTTCAGAGTAGGTAGCACAGAAGATAATTTAGATATGATATTAGATATAGTCGCTCTTTCAAAGTAATGAATAGACCAATACATTTTTCTACGTCTTTACGTATCTGCAAGAATACCATTCAAATAAACTATATAGCACCTTAGATTCCTTACGTGTATCATTCATGTACCATCTAACAGCTTTTGGTATAAAGCAAAATCTCTTATACAATCTGTATAATGTTTTCTTGGTGACCTCAACCAATTTCTTTTCGGTCTGCGTTCAGGTGAAATACATTCATGTTGTCTTTCTGTTGAAGCATGAGCTATAAAAATAAGAGTTGACATAGTCTAATAGTCCATTTTGCTAACAGTCCATTTGCCATTATTGTATGTCATAATCTTTATTGAAGGCAAATCAGGTTAGATTTGAATACATGTATAAACTGTGAAGTGAAATGATAAAAGTATTGAATAATAGAATAGGTACTATATTAATATAGCATTTAAGATGACTTGTTTCGATATTTTTCTAGCTTGAAATGTTGTGTTCTGACTCAGATGTATAAAGAGCAGTGTTGATCAATCCACAGTAAATAAGTTATAGATGTTTTGAATATGTTTTCACTTGCCTGGACTTGACGCGTCTCTGATGCATCCCGCTTTACACATATGTGTTGCGGGTGGCGTTCAGTTAAAATGCCCCTCTTTCATAATTTATTATATAAAGAACCTAAATAAGTAAGGAAATTATTTGTTTAGCTATCTCGCTTCAGATACGCCATTGTTTCTGATAGATTAAATCTTCACATTATATATTGTGCAGCTATAGAAATTTAATATGATCGTCCATTTTACATAATAAAATGGCAAAGTTATATAATACTAGGAAGTGATATGTGTAAGAGCGAGCACCGATTTGTGTCTGTTTTCCATTGTAGCTTAGTAACAACCATGTGTACAAAATAAATACCTACACTTTCAAGTGATGGAGGTGAGGTACGTGTTCCTTTCATTGGGTCATCTATTCCCACAAAATAGGCTTAAAATGTACCTACGTGAAAAATAATAGAGAGTTCGTAGATTATTTAATTCTACCACTGAGCTTCTTAATAATTCATAATCTTACGGTGACTGAGTAATGGATAATAAAAAAATATGCTACTTCATTTTGTTGGATAATAAACATCTATATTGACATAATATGTATGACACATGTGTCCCATGCCAATCCTGCTAGACTATAATTCCTCATTCCGCGAGAATGTGAAAAATAAGTTTTTTGTATTGACATAAAATTGTAATAATATTATTAAAACTGAACTTACAAGTTTCAATGGAACAGCCTTTCAAGAGTTCGATTTCTCATTTTATGTCTAAAAGAGACTCTAAAATTGCTAGCTAGAGATATCAACCGACATTGCGCGATGATACACCAAATTTGATCAAGTTTTCAAATTATGTCGGAACTATATATAATTTGCAAATAAAAAGAATCGATCAATCGATGATATTTAAAAAAAAATAAGTGGTATAAATTGTTCGAAATTAGAGATAGATTTCCGATGATAATGCATGAGATTTTGCTTGACACGGAACACTCACTATTCACACCATTGTCCCGTTCGATTTATTATAGATTTAAAAATAACACTTCTTCTATACAATCATTTGATTAAACTTAATAAAGCATAAGGCAGAAAATTGCTGCCAGTAAACTTTCTACGCCATTAAAAGTTTTATTTAATTATGCATCACTACGGATATTAAGGGATTTCCAGTAGTTTAAAAGTGGTTTGAACAAGTTTATGAGCCAAGATTGGTTCAGTAGTATTTGAGGTTTCACCAACATTCTGGCAACATTTTTTGGGCTGAAAATGAATAGAAAACTACTCTTTACATTAAAAAATCCACAACCAAGGGTTTTAAAACTCATTGTGATGATTTTTAAATACTCAGGTAATAAGTTATATTTGGTTTTCTAGTTTTTTTTCAAGGTGTACTACAATGAGGTATTTAATCACACAAGGAATGTTCTTAAACTACTAATAGTGCAGGTTCAAGTGTAGAAAAAATGCTTTCCGCTCGATTGGAGTGCCGAAATTGATTTTTTTCATAATTATCGATTGTTTACATCATTCTTAATATTACCTGACGTGCCTTCAATTTTTTTGGTGGACATCTTGGAAAATATGGCGGAAAACGTAAATTTTACAAATTATTAATTGCTGGTAGAGAAAAGGTTGAAAAATTATGAAATAATTCACTAAAACTAACTCAAATATGGGGACTTGAAAAAAAAATACGCCGTGAACGAATTTTATTTTTTCATTGTTGGAATTGACCAATCACGTTTCTGTGTTTTTTTGCTCTCAATTTATTATGAAACGCGTGGACTTAGACTAAAATATGTGGGATTAAAATTTGTAGACAATTTCATTTTGAACAATATGCGTTTTTAAAAAAAAAAAAAAATTATCAAAAAAAATTAAATTTTTCTTAATTTTTTTTTAAATTTTTGTTTACCGCGTAATTTTTTTTTCAAGTCACTATATTTGAATTAGTTCTAGTGAATTATTTCATAATTTTTCAATCTTTCCTCTACCAACAATTAAAAAAGTTGTAAAATTTACGTTTTTCGCTCGTTTTCCGCCATATTTTCCAAGATGGCCACCAAAAAAATTGAAGGCACGTCAGGTAATATTAAGAATGATGTGAACAATCGATAATTATGAAAAAATCAATTTCGGCACTCCAATCGAGCGGAATTACATTTGCTCCCCTACTATAAGTGAATTGATTTGATTTTACCTGATAAAATCTGATAAAATCATTTGAATCGTCAATTCAAATGCACTGAATGAATTATATTGTGTATTTGTTTAACAGGTTTGACTGAGTACGACGGTGAACCCGCTTTCCTTTTCTACTTACGAATCCTCTTCAAGGGCATAGTCGGATCTTATCTTCTCTTCGCATTAACTTGTACTCATCCGGTCGACATATATTTTAATTCCAGTGACCATATACGAGTTTGTGAGAACTTAATATGGATATTTACTACGTTGATGATATGTGCAAAAACATTTACATTATTCAGGTCAAAAACTGCATCTGCTTTAATTCGAACCATTGAAGATATTTTTGCCCGAGAACATTTTGTGGACGAATTCGAAAGAAATCTTCTAACAAAGAGCCAAATGATGTGTAACAAATTGTCTGTGCTTGGACCATCATTATATCCAGTACTAGTAACACTGTTTAATGTGCTAGCAATACCCAAGGTTATCAAGCGGAGGGAGCCTACTGTAACGTATGCACAATTCACCAAGTGTTATATATCAGTAAAGGGTAGTGTGAGACGTTTTAAGTAATTAAACGATTATAATTGTTTCTTCCAGTGGCTGGTTTCCGTATCTCCGTAAAGAATCACCTTATTTCGAAATCGGACTCGGCTTCTGGATATCGATGGTCACTGCCAGCTTCTTTTATATTGCACTTTGTGATACTTTTATTATCATATTGTTAATGCAAACTCGAACTCAGTTACAGATCTTAAACAATAATCTGAGAAATATTAGACAGAGATCAATTTGTCTTACTAAATTGCATCACCCAGATACGGCTCTCGAGAATGTTTCAAATAGGACGAATCTTTCCTCGATCCAAGTCTTCAACAAATCTCCTAAAAAGAAGGTGCAAGCAGCACCACATAGGAGAAGGAAAGTGCAACAAAGATTCAATGGAGATTTAACTAAATTTCCATGGAATAAAGATGGCGCAGATGACATGAAGCGATTAAAGGTGACAAAGAATGAAACGTCAAGACACAGAAAGATATTGACTCTCTTCAATAATGCTTCGTGGAAAGAAAGACTGGATAAAGAAATGCAAAAGCAACTGGCTGATTGTGTGAAGCATCATAGTGAATTAATCAGGTGCTCTTCATTTATCAATATAGATCTCTCATCGGACACCTGTTCAACGTACTTGATGATTGTTGTAATATTTAAATTTGTTTCTTACAGATTTGTAAACGACTTGGAAGCTGCATTTAATCCTATCATGATAGTACAACTCATCTGTAATCTAATGGCAACTGGAGTCATCGGTCTCTATACGACGATGGTATTGACAAACATGCAATAAGTATAAATGCATTATTAGAATTAAATAAAATTTTTAATCGTCTAGATTTGTCACATAACGTGCAATAGTGAGTGTCAAAATTACATCAATCTTGCAACTTACGTACAAATAATTTTAGCTTTAATTAAAATTATGTAGGTATTATCAATGGAATAAAAACAATTATTTGTTAAAAAGAATATTACAACAAGCTTTAAAAATATACACTCCAACTTGTACTTTAGAACTACACAATGTATGACTGTGTGCTTTAATATTTTCTTCTCTTAGGATCCACCTGTGGACGAAAAGGGATTGGGGATGGTGCAGATTCTATCGGTTATAATAATTCAACTCTATCTCTTCTGCTGGCTATCAGACTCGATCACAGAAGAGGTGAAATTAAATACTATATGGCTAAATGACATTTAACTCAAACTAAAGGATTATAACGTATAAGGATATATGTTTAGGTAAAAACATGTCCTATATTCATAAAATGTGTGATAATATTCATACCTGTTTAAATTGAAAGAGAAATTGTTTCTATTTGGTAATGCACTTTTTTGAATCTGTAATTTAATCGTAATGTGTTACAGTCGTTCCAAAACAAATTTATTCAGAAAATTATTTTATTGATATGATACAAATCACTCAATGATTAGGATTAAACATATTTCAGATAAAAATTCAAATCAATCATAGTGTCATTTCTGATTCAAATCTGATTCAATCCTAAGATGAAAAAGTGTACATTTATGAAACCAGACCTACCGCCATGTTTTTTTTATATTTTTGTTGCGCTAAATAAATGTCTCGTGACGTACTTAGATACGTCAGTATTCAGTGCTCTTATCATTAAAATCAAATGATTTTTCATGATTGGTCCATTAGTGTTCTGGCGTGAAAGACGCGATCTACGCCAGCGAATGGTTGGACGCATCTGCCAGCTTCAAGCGTTCTATGCGGGTCATGATATCGCGTGCTAATCATCCAGTCATCATCACCGCAGCTGGCTACATCCCACTGTCAATAGAGACTTTCCGCAGGGTATGTAGACTCTTCATACCAATGGCATAGAGTAGGTGCTTGGCAGTTTGATACATCAGACGACTTGTACTACAATATCCGAGGAATCAATCACATCTTCTTCAGAAAATAATTTAAATGCACGAGTATAACATAATACCTTTGAGTATCCTCAAAGCCCTGAGTGCCCTCAAGCCCTATCTTTGAGTTTGAGTCCATTGGAATTAGGTTACTTCTTATGATTTGGTTCACGGGACGGGGACCTTTCACGTTAATAAGCAATACGTCAAAGATTTATCTCGATACATGAGAATAATGTATCTTTTTTAATGTGGATACGCCACTTTTGTTACCTGCTTTGATATCTTGATTCTTAAATATAATTTACAAGCAAGATCTCATGGATACAGAATTCACATGTTTAAAATGTTAATAAAATAATACAAAAAATTACAATTTTACAAATGGTGGCAGATGTTGGATTTGAAATAAATAATTTGAATATTTAAATAATGATATAAGATTTTTTGTGGTATCACAGGAAACAATGAAAAGTGAATTGCTATCTTAGTGCTATAGTGCAATCATTGCAGCGAATTTAATATTTGAATCACATTGCTTTATAGCAAGTGCAAAGGTGCAATGCATCGCTGAAACATGTATAGCAGAGAATGGGAAACACATTTTCCTTAATTTAGTCAATTCTTTCCAACTTCATTTAGGAAATTAAACACAAAATTAAAAATTAAAAAATTAACATTATTAAAGTTACAGTTTTAAACCATTATATGAGATTCAATTGTTACTTAATCATATGCTTTTATATTCCAGGTAACAAAAACTGCGTATTCCAACTACATGACGCTCCGAACTTTTACAGTGAAATGAAGACTTAGAAATTAAATTAATCAAAGTAATTGAGCGAGCGAGCGAGCGTCTCCTTTTGGCTCATTTAGCACGGACCTCTGCCTTTTTTTGTGTGTATATTTTTGGCTGCTATCTGGAGCAATAGAAGTCGCACCGTTTCACCGATCGATCTGAAATTTTGCACACATGTAGAGACAACCTTTTCTGTTTGCTGACTTAAATTTTTTTTGAAATTCATTCATTGGTTAAAATTTAAATAAATATCTCCTGATAGGCTGAAAATGAAAACGGTCTTCGATAATTCTGATCAAACTCACATTTTGCATGATCATTAAGACCAACAATGTCTCTTATTTTACAAATTTTCAGCCCTATCAGTTAAGAACGTATGCACTTATTGACATTTTTAATAGCTGTCAGAGATGAAGTATCGAAATAACTGTTTTTCCACTACCACATAGATCTGATTTGCTTTAGAAACCACAGTGCTTAGATGATATTTTCACGTTTCAATGAAAAGCAGATACATTTATGTTGACTGAGTGATCATATTTCAATTCAATATGGATGTATATGTTTCTGTGCGTTCTGTACGCATTTCCGGTTCGAGAATTTGTACATACCCGTGCTCGCTCATCAACGCGTTACACTGAGCGTTTTCCTAGTACTCTACATACAAAACTAATTATTTATACCTATTATTAGACACCAGGCCACAATTTAAAAAAAAAGTTTATTGAATATGTTTTATATTGAAATATTTGATTTAATGTTAATTAATGCAACCTGTTTTGTATAGATTGTCAAAGAGCACTATTAATGTAAAACTTTTAATCTCTTGTGGAAAATGTCAATTATATTATTTATTGCGTACTAAACGTCATTGTTCTGAGTACATGTTCTACAATGTTATTCTTTTTCCTTGAACCAAACGTATCACGCAACAATTTTGAGATGATTATTCTAAAAGTACACACAAGTATAAAAGATGCATTGGTGAATGTTCTGTCGATAGTTTCCAGTTGTAGTTTGTACGTTGACTTTAAAAGGCGAAGTCAAGTTTGGTGGGCTATTGATAATCTGGCAAGATCTGTCAAGTTATTCCAATGGCTCAAAACTCACGTAACAACCAAATAAACACAGATGAAAATCAACCACTTATCATTTTAAAGAAGATAGTAAGGGTTTTAAAATTTGCAGGTATGTTAAAAATCAACTTAAAATTTGCTTCATCTGGAATTTTATCTACTAACTGTGTAATTACAAAATATTTGTGAAGCACGCTTTTTTCTTTACTTTTTCAAATTATGGAGTATTCGTTTTTCCCCGTTCTGACTATTTCTTCAAACACAATTTTCCACAACTAATTTCTTTACAAATTTCCCGTATTTCATTTTATAATTTAGTATCTACACTTTACCTTGAGATACTACACTCCATTGATCAACAATGATGCAAAATCTTGAAGGTATAATTTGAATTTTCTATTCTAGGCGCTTTTGAGCTAAATGGAGAGAGAGATTACCTGTATTATTTACGCTACGTTGTTAAGCGTTGGACATTTGCTTTTGTTCTGACAAACGCTTTTCTCACGCACAATGTCAGCATTTACATCAATCACCGCAACCTTCTCATCGTCTGTGAGGACTGCATTTGGATATTCGTTGCCTTAATGATGTTGAGTAAAGTAGGCGTAATGTTCAACACAAAAACAATTACTAAGTTGGTTCACACCATGGAACGTATTCACGCCAGAAAGCATTTTAAAGACGATTATGAGAAAGAGTTGTTACAAAAAACACAGATTATTTGCGACAAATTGTCACTACTCGGCCCAACCGTATATCCTGGATTCGCAACTCTATTCAATATTTTGTCAGTACCTAAAGTTGTGGGGCAAAGGGCTCTTACTGTAAGGTGAGTGGAACAATTCAGGTGTAATAAATAACATTGTGATGTACCTATATTATTAAAAAATATATGATATTTCAGTGGATGGTATCCCTATATGCAAAAGGAATTCCCTTACTTCGAAATATCATTGTCATGCTGGATTTTCTTGGTCACGTCTATGTACTTCTTGACTGCATTAAGTGATACACTACTCATTGTTCTTCTGATAAGAACGAGAACACAATTCAATGTTCTGAATCACAATCTACGAAACATTCGAACACGATCCATTTTGCTAACTTATTTAGATAATCGAGATTTAGAGGATGGTCCAAACAACAACCACCTTACCTCGCTCCAGTTGTTGAAACCAGTTTCCAAGAAGAATCCAGTGAATGCTTGGAAAGCAGGAAGAACGGAGAATCTAAGATCTTATCGGTTTACAAAGAATACTAACTTTGTGCATTTTAAAGTTCGTAAAGTTAAACAGATTTCTACTCCTGGAATGTGTGTCAGTAGTTGGAATAACGGCTCCTGGAAAGAGGAACTGAATGCAGAAATGCTGAAACAGCTTGCTGCATGTGTAGACCATCATCAAGATCTCATAAGGTAAAGACTTTTAATTCTGTTCGTTATTCAGAAAAAATGGCTCCAATGTTGAACCATTTTCTCTCAAATACTTGAGTTGGGAATTGTATTTGGTTGTCGAGATGGTTTTGAAGTATTATTTCATATTGTTTTATTTTTTCTTCAGCTTTGTAAATGACTTGGAAGCTGCGTTTAACCCTGTTCTAGTGGTGCAACTTGCGTGCAACCTCATGGTTACAGGAGTGATCGGCATCTACACAACTCTGGTTTGTATTAGAATACATCAATGTATGAAAGAGGATTGTCATTTTCTCGAGTAGATTTTGAATGTATTATTTGAAACCACATTCACAGGTTCCCAGCATGGATGAGAAAGGATGGGCATTGGTTCAGATGCTGATGGTCGTCATTGTTCAGCTTTTCATGTTCTGCAGGCTCTCAGACCAAGTCACAGAGGAGGTAAATATACTGCGACGAGACCAACACTCTCTTACTTTGGACTTTGGACTCATTACTCCCTTACAATGTTAATTAATTCATGCAGTGTTACTGAAATTATAATTTCTTTATTATTCCAAAGTTATCATCTTACTTCATGATTGTGAATCGCTTTGTCTCTTAGAGTTCTGCCGTGAAAGAAGCGATCTACGCTAGCGAATGGTTGGACGCATCTGACAGCTTCAAGCGTTCTATGCGCGTCATTATATCACGTGCTAATCAACCAGTCATCATCACCACAGCCAGATACATTCCACTTTCCATGGAGACATTCTACAGGGTTGGTTAAATGCACAATATTACAGACATAATGCAGTTACAGTACAAAATATATTATGCCAATTAAATTGATCATCCCATTGCCATCAATTATCTCCAACAATATTTTAATATTTTTTTCCTCCTATTTTTTTTTTAATTCAGTCGTTCTTGTTTTTCATATTTTTCTATACTATGTTCCTATTGTTAGCTTGGTATTCTATCTTATTTCCAACACATTAGATATGAAGCTTATTTGCATATCGGTTAGGTCTTTTAATCTGAACTTTCACTCTCCCAGAGATAACCGGTTATATCTCACGTAAATTCAGTAGTACTCAAGTGATAATTTCAATCGCTATAATTGAAGACCTACATTTTCTGTACCTACGCGAGAACAATATGCCTGTCAATTGGAACTTAATTAGTACTTGTTATACTTTTAAATGAATCTGACGTTAAATCTTCGATATTTTCAGATAACCAAAACAGCCTATTCCAACTATATGATGTTACGTACTTTCATGGAGGGAAAAATACACCACTTGAACCATGTGTCAGAAGACAAATTTGACTATTAACAATACCTCTGCTTTAAATGTAAAAATCTACACAACATTGCCACATCAATTGGATATTTTAGGATTTCACATTTAATCTATAAGCACGATGAGTTGGTTATTTGTATTTGCTAAGAATCCTTTATTTCGTTAATTATTATCACAACAATGTCCCATTTTAAATGTGATAAATAATACAAAATGTTTTGTTTTCACTAATTATAATATTTTAAAATACGCAATTATAATTGTTTAGCCACTTAATAATATATAGGTACTTGGCATTCATTCTCAGTCACCATTGTTACTTGCACATGCAGCATTGTTGCTTCCACAATATATGTCTACTTTAGCTCTTGTATGTCAGTCTCGTGTCCTATCTCCCAGTCATGACTGTTCATCTGGCCCGCCTCGAGATAAGTGAGATATTGCTCCTGACCGGAAGCGAAGACCTGTGGGACCGGATGCACCTCGTTGGCCCGCTCGGTGGTGAAGTACGGAATGCTCACACGGTGTGTCTTGGCGCTAGCGTCGCGCACGATGGCGCCGGTAGAGTGCAGAGTGGGTGAGGGAGGTTTCGCAGCCGATGAGGCTTTGGCTGGATGAGGAATAGAAAAACACATGTAATAATTGATAATAAAAAACTAGGCGACCAGTTTATAATGAGTCAAGTAATCTGTACACCTATTTCGTTCATTCAGAAGGTAACAGCATTTCAAATTTGCAGTTGATATTTTAATACATTCGATTCCATCTTCGGAGTTACATGACATCCCAACACAGGCGCGTAGGAACTAAATTTGCAAGGGGGGGGGGGAATAATATTGTAAAAGAACTTGAGCTGGAAATACTAGTGCCTACGAAGACAATGGGGGGTCTAGGGGGAGGGCCCCCCAGAAAAAAGCGGGTCCGGGGCGCACAGCCCCGGATTTTGTTTGAATTTTAGACATCAATTTGGTGCATTTCTACGCGATTTTAACACTTTTTAAGCAATTTTTTTTCTGACACATAAATGAATAATAACATAGGGAGGGGAATTGAATTGGAGGGGGGGGGGGGGGATTTCCCCACATCCCCCCCCCCTTTCTACGCGATTGTCCCAACATAATGTAATTTTTGGACCTGTAGCCGAAATATATTGGTTCGATTTTAAAAAAGTTAGCGTTTTTATTACGCCTGCAAAGTGCAAAATGTATGGCTCTTTTTCAGTAAAATGATAACTAAACGTCACAACAAATGTATAAAATAAAAATACGAAGGCCTTTTCTTGTAATTCAAAAAATATAATTAAATCGTATCTATACGTCGTTTTTTCGAAATATTGAATCTATGTGCTCCTGATTTAACATGGTAATGCTATCCCCTATGACTATCCCCTATGACTATCCCCTACACTCAAATGCTCAAACCGTTTTGCTGACACTAACCTCAATGAACTGTCTCCTGGCATTGTATGCAATGACGCGTTGTGCACGTGCGCAGTGAGCCCAACAGATAACATTCAGAAAATATTCGATATTTCACGTTGCGCATGCGCACAACTCGTCCGAGCCAATCAACTGGCAACTTTACCTGCGTCCTTCTCTTTCTTCTTCTTGAGATATCTGTCGATGCAGGGCAACATCATCTGGATGATGACTGCGATGATGAGGACGACCATCACCACGATGATGAATGTGGACCAGACGGGAAACTGAGCGTCACTTGACTTGGTCTCCTCGCCGACGACCACCACTGAATTAAAAGTTCATGTAGTTTTTGTTTCAAACTTCACAGTTTTTGAAATGTGCAATTCACAAAGTATTTGGTTAAATATTTTCTTATTATTCTAGCCTCCTGTAATATTACAGGAGTAATACTCTAGTATTACTATACTCTAGTAATATTTTTATCAACTATGTAATTTCAACTTTAGAAGTGAAATATATGGACCTCTCAGAAGCCAAACACGCTAAGTCACTTCTGATAGATTGAAGGTAGCTTGATTATTCAAGGGTTTTAATAGATTGCTAATAGTAATTACCTACTGTATTTATTTTTAGTAAATAACAATGAGACACCAATAAAACAAGGGGTAAAGATAATTCCAGGAATTAACTATTCCAAAACTAATAAAAATCTTGATTACTCAAGTCACTGTTGAATGTATCCTTCAGTCTTCTGACAGGACCAATATTTATTGATTATTAAACAACAAAAAATCGGTTTTAATAAAGGTATACGAAAGAAGTTTGTCTGCATTAAATTTAAAAATACAGGATTACACTAACTTTCAATGACGCCGACTCCGATTTGTTCAGGACCCAGATTCTGTGATCCGTCGAAAGACACCATCTCGACGAATGGAAACGTCGTATTTTCCACTGCCGATACATAGCTGCTGTTTATGACTTCCATGGTTGACCTGCTCTAGAAACACTTCTACTGGAGAATGCACATGGTCGACAGCCCACAGGTTGCTGCTATCGGTTATCACACCTCGGTCACATGACTGCTACTGCGGTTGCCGATAATGTTTATTAACTCAACGCAAAGAATAATGTTAATTGTTGTTTTGTCACAAGAAGGTCAACTCATATCATTTTATTACCCTAGTACGTCATATATAAAAATGTAATCAGGTAATGCACATTCATACTGAAAATATCTTGATAATAAATACTATGAATGTCATATGAATGTCGTGTTATGAATGGAAGAAATGTCGATTTTCATATGTGTTTTGTGAGTAATTGGAGTCCCGAATTGACAGGTATGATTATACGAAATTGCTCAACTTTTCAAACGCAAAGCTTTGAAAATCGATTGAAATATTATTACACATAGCATTATGTTTTTCTTGTAAAGAACGTTGTGAATAATTAGTATTTTGTTTGTTTTAATATTTCATATGTTAGCAACCAAACAATAGAGGATCACTGGTAAACTTGTGACTTTCAGTAATTATCCAAACATTACACTTAAATAATTAATTATCAAAATCAAGCTGAATATAGTTGCAAGAGAAGTCTAACTTCGTTTTTAATATGTTGTAATAATTTAGATAATCTGTAGTAATGGACGAATTACAAGTACAATTTTCAATGTGATAAATCACATTGTTTCTGAAGTGTGATCGAACAAATATAAAATACAATCTTCTTATGCAAATCTCATGGGAATGCACCGACTCTCTTATTGCATTCTTTTTTATCTTACAACAGAGATTCGTCAGTCCTTCAATTTTTTTTTTATTATTTCAAAAGCCTGTTTCCAAAAAACCATTTGGGTCAGAGGGTAGACAATTAATACATTTTGAACATACACAAATTGTCTAACCAGACATTAAGGCTACAATTATCTCAAACCGGCTAGCCGGACGCGAGAATGGAAACGACAAAGAGTTGCTTATGGGAGAATCGGCTATTCCACTGTGATGCTCCGCTGCGCTGTTGAATGCGCGTAAGCTGTGTATATTATGAAGCATTCAGACATCGCAGACCCAATAACTCATTGGTAAAGCATTGGCCTGTGGTGCAAAAGGACGTCTGTTCGAATCCTGCCGCGGTCTCACTTTTTATATTGCATTTTTCACAAGTTTTAATTCTGCCTAACCATAGAGTGATTTTTTATTTAAAGTTGCCCAGCTTAAATTTTCTCAAGTTAGAGTTTGTCTACCCATAGAGAGTTTTGTTCCTGAGGCTGCCCAGTAAAACATATGCGCATCCGACTGCACAGCAAAGCAAATCAGCTCAATCAGCTGCTTCTCCCATAAGCAACTCTTTGTCGTTTCCATTCTCGCTAGCCGGACCGGTTGAAATTTCTTCTTAATACTAAGTTTGTATAAAATTTACTTTATTTGAAATCATTGTTACCTAACACAAATTTTTATTGTTATCCATAACCTGCTTAACAAAATAGCAGGTAAAGTGATATCAACGAATAAACAGGTTAGATAAACTATTAGCTCTATCGAGTTTGGCCCCATTGCCTGGCGTAATTGCCATGAAAATAGATAAAAGCTTTCATTTTATATGTCCCAAAGATAGTCGGTACAATAATTTGACAACAAGCTGAAGACATAAACCACTTTGACCAAAACATAATTTATCTTGATTCTTTGCCACCCATTATTTACCCGACAAAGAATTTCAACACACTTAAAGAAATTAATTTTCTGTCACGTTTCCAGTCATGTAGTGTTTTAGTCCACCCCACTTCACCCTTCAGTCTCAGCTAGTATTCGAAAGGCGTGAAGGCGCATTGAAATATTTGTCGTCATGAATGATGTATATTCAACGATATATCCGTTCTATTTCGTGTGTAAATGTCTTGGCGTTGCTCCATTTTACCACACAAATCAAAATGGCGTCGTTCAATTACACATATCGACATATTCTACATTATATGGCACACTCATTATATTTATCACAATTGTGTCATATATAATAGCTGATACAGATTACGATCGTCAAACCAGCAGGCCAATTGTAGTGGTGTTTCTAGACGTTGCTGCTTTAACATTAGATACACTTTTAACAACTGTAGCTATAATTGGAAGCAGAATTAATGCCCGAAATACGATTCTATATTTATCAACTTTACAAGAAATCGATCAGAAACTGTGTGAATTGAATATGAAACCGATGTATAAGTTAATTAAGCGTGATTCGATCCTGCAGATAGTGGTTACAGTGCCTCTAATTATATTTGGATCCATAATCTCAGTCTTCTTTCTTACAATATCCGAAATGGGGAAATCCATGCCAGATATTTTGTCAACGGTAATTTACATCGTCTCTAAAATAATATATTACTTCTATATTATACAATTTGTAAATATGATATTATTTCTCAAAAGAAGATTTGATGTGTTAAATACTAATTTATCAAATTACGTGAGTGGAACTTTTGAGATAAAAACTTATCATATACTGTTCAAACAAAGAAGCATTCATTACTCTCTGTGCGACTTGGTAAGAAAAGTGAACTCAATGTTTTCTCTCAACTTGTTGCTATTTACTGCTTCTTGTTTTATAACAATGACGGTACAAAATAATTTTTTAATACACGATGTGTTTAAGCTCTACAAAAACATTCCATTTTATAAGATCGATCTTTTATACGACTTCTACGTTCTTCCCTTGAATGCGGCTGTCTTGGTATTTCTCACAACAATGAGTGCTCGTACGTGCAAAGAGGTGAGCCAATTTTATGTTACAATAACAATAGATTAGATTAGATTATTATAGTTTAACGGCGCGTCAACGACAAGGTTATATTGCGCACATTAATGTTTTGTTGATCATAAGTGGAGGACATGGGGAGGGGTCGACCTAACGGGCCCGATCCAGGGGAGTCTGAAAATGGTGGGAAAGCCAGTTCAGAATGGGGAAAGACCGGGGTGGGGGCCGGCCCGAGGGGCCCGCGAATTTGGAGAGGGCATGGGACTAGGTCGACCCTCCATTGGTGTGGCAATAACAATATTATACAAAGATTTTTTAAGCTAAGATCTGCACAATTTTCATTGAGAAAAGCCGAGGGTTCCATAAAGTTTTTTTTAAATTTATTCCCGAAGAGAAAGATTGAAATAAATTGATACAGTACTAAACAAATCCAAAGTTTACAAAAATTATGAATTGTAAGTATTATGTGAACGTCAAATATTTTGGAATGTAGGTATTATCCTCAACTCACATAATTACCATTTGATAATGTGCATGAACATTTCGTTTTACATGTTGATGGTCTAAATTCACTCGAATTGTGAATGAAATGGGTACTGGTAATAATGTTGGGCGCCGAATAAACGCAATAATTAACATGGTATTCAGGAACTTGCTATTTAATATGTCATTCCTACATTATACATTATGAAGATATAATTTTACTTTTCCTAATGACTATAGCAACAGAACCGAATAATATTTACATGCTCTCTCACTAATTTTGTAATAATCGATAAATTGATATACATGTCACCTCTTTATAATATTTTGTAAATACATTAATGCTGATTAAAAGACATTTTCTTCAAAGAATATCTCAATTACCAAATTAGACGACTTGAGGAATAGAAGCCTCGCAAACTCATCCTTTCATATTTATGATGCAAGACTGGCATTCCGTGATCTATCCATTTTACCTAGTGTGGAAGTGTCTAGGACTTGCTCCATTTTATCGAATAAAACAAAATGGCAGCTTTCAATTCCGCGTATCTACATATTCTACAATATACAGCGGGTTCGTTTTTATAATTACAATCGTGGCATCTGTAATTACTATTGTTACCTACGATAGAAATAGTCGCGTGGTATTTTTGTTAGATATGGTATCATATTCTGCCGGTGTTGTGTTAGTAGGAGCAGCAATAGTTGGAAGCAGATTTAACGCCAGAAAAACACTACAATGTTTATCGATATTACGAGATGTCGATGCAAGACTTCAAGAAATAGAAATTGAAGCAATTTATGAAAACATAAGATGTCATTCAACATTGCAATTACTCCTTACTGTCACTGTTATTATGATTGGATCAGTTGCAACATCCTTCTTAATAATAGAGTTATCGACAATAGAAGTTCCATTTGTTTCTCAGTTCTCAACTTTTGTTTATATATTACCAAAAGTAATTTATTACTTTTATATAATTCAGTTTGTAAATTTTATCCTATCGTTTAAAAGCAGATTTCTAGGGATCAATAATCATATATCAGTGATTGTGCGAAGTTGTTCGATTGCCAAAAACTCTAACAATATTATGTTCAAACTGAGAAAAAATCATTATATTCTCAGCAATTTATGTCGGAATGTGAACTCAATGTTTTCTATAACGTTGTTACTATTCATTGCATCGTCTTTCATAACTTTTACCACACAGAGTAATTTTTTCGTACAAAACATGTTCAGTCTTTACAAGAACATTTTAAATAATAAGTATCTTTTTATATATGATTTTTACGTACTTCCTTTGAACGCCGCAGTATTGATATTTCTGACCACAGTGACAAGTCGTACCAGCAAAGAGGTGAGGCAGAATTAAGATAAGTCTCTAATCATTCAAGTATTACTTAGAAAGTGAGAAACAATGTGCCCGTTATAATCGTCTAAGTCTGTAAAACCGCTGCCATTAGGTACATCTTTGACAGAAATTAATTTGGGCCTTACCACAGTCAAGAGAGAATAATAGTACAATTAAAGAGTTACCAAATTTTATTGTCTGTAATCAGTAAACGTATTAATTATTAATTATTTTTATTAGACAAGAAAGTTATTAAAAGGTAGCTTATATATTATACTAATATCCATACAAATGAGAGAAAGGTAAAAATAGAAACTTAAAAAGAACAGAGTGAAAATGCCGAGCTGCAGAACAGTGAGAAGTGACTGTACAAGGGTTGCTTCATGTCCAGAAAATAAGTAAGCACGTCAAGTCAGAAAGTTAGGAAAGATAAACAAGTTAAGTTCCTGAAACGCATATTTTAATAAAAAAATGAAGACAACTGGAAATACTGTTTGTTCCAACCAACATACATGAAATCTAATACTGTGTTACATGTCTGGTTCTAATAGGGTTTCATGGTATTATTGAGTGTATTGTTCACTTCTCAGGCGAATAGCACTGCAGCTCTGATCCACGACTTGATGTCCCGTGCAGATGAGAAGAGCGTGAGAAATGAAGTAAGAATCAATTTCATTCACAATCATTTCCCTGCATTCAGTTGTACTTTGAGGATTGAAAATATTCTTCAATTATCAGATATTGAAATGTCTGTATACTGAGAACTTAGTTAATAACAAAAAATTTGTAGTGGTAGGTTTAAAAAAACAAAACATATCTTTCTCTCATTTCAAATCAGAGTGAACAATTCTCACCATCCCATAATTTATGTGTTTACCATTTATAATCATTGTTTTTAATTTTGAAACATACAAATATATTTTTAAATTATTTTCAAAATTGCACAAAAATGTTTAGTTTTTTTCCCACTCTGTATAGTAGTGTTTAAGAAATTGCTTACTCAATCCTCCTACTGCTGAAGTTGATGATTGTTTTCTCCTTGCAGCTGCGTCTCTTCTCACTGCAACTTCTGCACCACAAGATGAGCTTCACAGCATGCGGCTTCTTCCCAGTAGACGTGACGCTGTTGACATCGGTACGTCATCAACACTGAGGTCTCTCAATGTGTGTTTCATCCGTCAGTGACTGACTTCCTCCTGATTCCAGATTATTGCGAGTGTGTCGATGTACCAAGTCATTCTGATCCAGTTCCAATCATCAGTCTACAAGATGGCATAGTTCAGCTGTTATCGAGCTGATTAACATGAACATGAATTAATAAAGTTAGATTGCATATTGTATTTGCTTTACAAATTACAATTCAAGCAAATAGCCTGATCATAATTGAGAACTGGTTGCGCAAATTTACAGCATAGACATGACAGTATCGTCACCGGTAGTCTGATATTCATGGTGACATTTATCTTCACTTCATTCTTCTCAGAGATCTCAACTCCTTTCACCAGTGTAATGTTGATAACGTTCTACTGCCCTGTCTGGCAGCTGTTCCGAGATAATAAGAGTTTCCAGTTTCGATATCCGAAATATATAAATAGCTCCGCAAATATAATTTTTATAATGCCCTCGACTTCCTGACTACAAATTATTATTTTTTTTGTTGGTGTGTTGAATTTGCGTTTAAAGTGTGTACAATATTAATAAAAAACGAAACAATAATTCATAGACTCTCAATCTTCCGTGTCTTCCGAATCTATTTTTTTTTAGCAATACACTACTTAATCTCTACAAATCTACCAACAGAGTTGCAGGCAATGATTAAAACAGTGAAGTAAAGAAACACTGATGGCTTACTGAAAAAACGAAATTTGGGGGTTGTAAAATATACCCATATTTATACCCTTGTTTGCTGTTTGAGTATTCACTTCCTGGTCATAAATATATAAAGTGCTTTTCTTCAAATATGAATTAAACGTTATTTGACTTGTGATCACGTCATCAGAGGAAAATTAGTTGACTCGTCATCGACGTTAAAACAAGTAGCACACACTTAAATAAATTAGTAGTGTAATTTGTGTCTTGGCATTTGTATAATTTTCTTAGTTGACGCTGAAGCTTGCTGAAGAGGTGAATTGAGTTGAAGTTTCTAATGCAAGACTGGTATTCATCGTTCTATCCCTTCTACGTCGTGTGCAAATCGCTTGGAATCGCACCATTTTGCTGCTCAAGTCAAAATGGCGGACTAGAATTTCGAGTCTCCAACTATGCAACCGTATATGGCGTTATCATCGTGATTTTAACATCTACGGCATCAATAGTTGCAATCATTCAGTACAACACAACAAGTAGTTCAGTTGTTGAGATTATTCTAGATATTGGTGCATTCTCTATAGACGCAGTGTTGGTGGCAGTAGCTATAATAGGCAGCAGAATAAACGCTAGAAATACTCTGCATTATTTATCGGCATTGCAAAACATCGATGCTAAACTCGTAGAATTACAATTTGAACCGATGCATAAATCTATACGAAGCAAAGCAATAATACAATTACTGTTCATTGTACCAAGTATTATAATCGGGTCCTTTATTACCCTTTTCTTAATATTTGTGTTATCAGAAAAGGGTAGTTCACTAGCCACTATTTTGTCAAATATTGTTTACATATTAGGTAAAGTTATTTATTATGTGTATGCAATTCAATTTGTAAATTTCATCCTTTTGTTGAAAGCAAGGTACAATTTGATCAATAAATATTTATCTGACTGTGTGGAAAATCGACATGTTGACGTAAAATTGAATGGAATAATCTACAAATTAAAGGATGTGCATTTTTTTCTATGTGTTCTAACTAGGAAAGTTAACTCAATGTTTTCGGTAATGTTATTGCTATTCGTAGCATCATGCTTCATTAATTGGACAACACAAGCCAATTTTTTTATCCATGACATGTTCAATCTGTACAAAAACATTGCCTTTAATAAGAACATTCTCATATTTGATTTTTACGTACTTCCTTTGAACGCCGCTGTTTTGATATTTCTAACCACCATGACAACTTGTACCAGCAACGAGGTGAGTCAGAGTTTGTTTAATATAGGTTTATATAAGAATTATCTAGGCTACCTATCCAGTACACGACTAAGCACTATTTAAATACATAATTTTTAAATTTAAAATATATTATATTGTTTTATATTATTTTCTACTATACTTACACAATCAGCCCACGCACACAGAGTATTTTAGTTCAATAAGAAATGAAAACTTTAAACAACTTGTGATTATTTCTTATCAGGCGAATCGCACTGCTATTTTGGTCCACGACTTATTTTCTCATACCAGCGAGATGAGAGTTCGCAATGAAGTAAGTTCAAAGAAAATGATTAATTAATATTACTATATCACAAAGTAGTTCATGATATTGTTAACCAACCGACCCGTTACAATCTATAATGTTTTAAGAAAGTACAAATGGAGTATTTGAAAAACATCACACATCACCACGTTTCTTTGAAAACGATGTATTGCTAAGTCATATCCTGATGATGATTGTATAGATAATAGAAGATTTTCATTTTAGAATCCAATTAAAATGCCAAGTTTTATATTTCACCTATATAGGCATAATAGTCCCCCTAATGTTATTTGAAATTTCAAAACCAAAATACGCTTGCCTTTAAATCTTAGCATGTACTGATATGTAATGCAATGATTCAAGTTTGCATGTGTTTCTGATTGCAGCTGCGTCTCTTCTCACTGCAACTTCTGCACCACAAGATGAGCTTCACAGCCTGCGGCTTCTTCCCAGTAGACGTGACGCTGTTGACATCGGTACGTCATCAACACTGAGATCTCTCAATGTGTGTTTCATCCGTCAGTGACTGACTTCCTCCTGATTTCAGATTGTTGCGAGTGTGTCGATGTACCAAGTGATTCTGATCCAGTTCCAATCGGCAGTCTACAAGACGTATTAGTTACTTGTACAAATTACAAAATGTATCATGGCTTTTTTTAAATAAAGGTATCATCAGAATTTTACTTATTTAGCAACTTATTTGGAATATAGGCATACAATTTAATTTGTGTAAATCATCACCTCATTTTAAAATATGGCTGAGTATTATGTAATATTTTGTTGCATATATTATTATTAACATTTGAAAATACGTCCATTTTACGAAATATGATTTTTTTATATGATAATGAAGAAAGAATGTTGTAAATTTTTTAAACGTCTTTGATATATTATGTATTATTCAGTTTGTGACTAATTATGTAGGCATTTGGTTTCTTATATTACTTGTGAAATTCCTGTATTAAATGGATTATTAGTTCGGAGTGGATGTAGTAGATAGGAATGTGGGCAATGATGTTTGGATCAAGATTGGTTAAATATTAACGCAATCTTAATGTTCTCGGTTTATCTGCTCACTCATGGATACAGTGGGTATGATACATTAAATATAGTATAATAATAAATATTATATACAAGAAAATACCACATTTCTTTCAAAACATAGTTGCAATAAAATACTATACACTTTTGGAAGAAAAACGCAGAATTATACGTATTGCCTGAAAAGTACAGTATTTTATTTTGTACGCCCAACATTGTTCTTAACAGGAGTATTCTAAGTACATTCATTTATTTGATGTAACTATCTACTGGGGATTAATAAAAGTATTTCAAAGATAAAAATACATTTAATGAGAACAAATATTCCCATAAATAAGATTTCAGAAATTGGTAGAATAACATTTTAAACATATTACTGATGGATGTCAAGCCCTATCTGTGATATAATTGCGGTTAAATTGAATCAAATGAGGGCAACCTGTAAGATCCAGTAGCATCATTCACATAACCACAAAGTCGAAGGCTTTAGTAACTTAGCCAGGCAATTATATGTGGTCACTTTAAAATTAAGCAACACATTTTGTGAAGAACTTGATTCAGAATTTAAAATGTATAAATATTAGGCCCCAATATAAAGGTAAATGTTGACATATATTTTCTCAACACATAACATCCATTTTCACTTCCATTTTATTGCTAATTTAATTACTCAAAAATTATGATGGCCACATGAATTACAGGTTGTGATTAACAGAGATTCGAATCCTTAGGGTTCATTATTCCGATAACAAATATTCACAACATAGAGGATGTACGAAACAAGTAAATGAGTCTAATATAAGTACAATGTCTTACATTTATGTAATCGAATTATTTACTTTCAAAATAATGAATTACATTTTGCCATACCTAATATATTATATCGAATTAAAATATGAAATTGAAAGTATGTACTTAAATTAGTTTGTATAGATCATGAATTTATATATATGAAGTATTATAATAGGCCAAAATATTGTTTGTAATACTTTTATTTGACTGCGTTCAGGACAATGTTCTCGCCACCAGTCGTATGATAGATGTCATGATAATTCTGAACACTCTGGTATTTGGCCTCCCTTACCTACAGCCCCACATTACACATACTATGACGATTTACGAGTACGTTATTATGCCTAAAATGATGCAAATATATAATATAAAACAATATTATAAATGTAACAAGAAGACTTACCGCTAAGAACGGCTAGCTTATAGGTAAGTACGTAATATTATTGAGTGTTTACGCACATTTTGTAAAAGTTGCAATTATATAATATAAAACAATGTTTTAAAAATGTAACAAGAGGTCCTGCAGCTTAATTCTGACATCATGTCTTCGAGAATAATTGTAATTTTATAGTGAATAATTGGATGTGATTTAAAAAAACAATAGAAGTTGATAGGATTTTTTTTCAAAATTTCGAATTGTTTTACGCAATGTATTTTTTATTACGTAATTCATTGATAGAGTGAGCTATAGCTTATTGCATATGCTTCATCCCCTGTAGTCACGCCTCCAGGAGCTGAGGTACACATTATTGGCAGAGAACTTAAGTACTAGCATAACGATTACCGAACAGAGTACTACACGTGCTAGACGTCGAGTAGCAGAGCACGCCTAGTGCTGAGATCATTGCGTCGAGGATCGGGGACGTGGGAAGTACACGCGCTCTTTGTTGGCACAAGAATATACAAATCCAGGCACATGAACAATAGATTAATACTATCAATCGTTTAAAAATCTACGTTAATAATTAAAACATTTTTTACATAATCATTTTTTCAGTTTCACCTATTTTTTTTCATATATTTTTGAAAGACCACAGCAATATTACTTGATTGTTTTCTGTTTTTTTGAAATCACACTTAATTCAAGAGTTGATCAATAATCGATATATAACATTGGATGTACACAAGAATTTTCACACAACAATAATGTTTTGTTAACAATGAAGTGACTGTAGCACCTGATATACATAACAACTGACATCAGGGCAAGTCCACTTAATGAGACCTACCTCACATTTACATTCTGGTTATTTATATTATTATGTAAGTTTTATTAATAAGTTATTACTTTTTTATCTGCTAACAGTTAACATCTTTATCTAAATTCGGAATTTTGGTTATTTTAAAATGCTACGATTTTTAACCGTTACAAGACATGGGTAGGTAACTCAATAACAAACATAAAATATATAGATTCCTGCTCTTGACTAAATATATTTATATATGTTTATATACACTATCAACAGACATCATTCGCTCCATCATTCAAGCTCTTCAATATCCTACATCTGTGTTTTAAAATGTTACTCTTGATAATTTTTCAGGATTGTCGTTACGAAGGGAGGTAAACGGTGGGAGACTTTTGTGGGGGGTGGGGGCAAGCAAACGTTCTTTTAGCCAGCCAACCTTTTACAAAGATTCATTCAAATCATGTTTATTATTATCACAACACAGAGTTGTAAAGTAGATCTGGCGGCAAAACGAGAAAGGAAGCGTTGAGTGTACTTTTTGAACGTGTTTATCTTTCTATTCTATTACCCAACGACTCTCGTGCATTTCCGCAGCGCCGTGACTTTGACTGGTCTTCACTTAGCGCAGTCACAAGGCACTGTCTTTCCTTACGCACGGCAGCAGATATTACTACACTTCTTAACATTACACGGAGGCAAATAATCTCGCCGTTTCTATTGTTGGCAACAAAAGTGCGTCTTTGAAAAGAATTTTTACTCCATCTATTTATAAGATTTGAAAACAGACGAGTAACAGATTATAACGCGACACTAAACTACATTCAACTCGAGAGATAATACTGACATTGGGACTCAAGACAGCCCCTCGCTGGACTGCTTGAGCTTGCTCGCCGCGATCAACTTCATCACACAAAACATCATACATAAAGCAGAGAAAAAACAGTAGAAACAACATCCGATCTTACACTAGACAAAGCCGGCGTTCTAATCAGTCCTTGAGCCAGAGTTGTACTGCGTTGTCCTCTTTGAGGGAAGATTAGTTTATATAATGAATTCAATGACATGCAGAGATGAAGAAGAAATAGGTATATAAAGACTATGACAATTTCTTTGAGCACAATAGTTGAATAGTTAATGTACAGGTTCAGGTGCTGTAGACGGTTATTCTGTGTGATTCGTGGCACATTATTCATTTTTTTTTTATATTCCTATCATGTCGTCTAGTTAGTCACTGCTGAGTCTTTCAATAATTAATCAATAATAATAATACTCACATTTACCGCTTCGATTATGTAGCACTATTACATTGATAATCCATCTTTAAGACACTATCTAAACAGATAAACCTCTAGCGCACCACTGATGGCACTATACAACACTTTCGTCAAAAATGGAATTACTACTTTTGGCACCGTATTATTGATTATCAGTCACTTGTGATGACTGTGTTCTCATATTCACCGTTGCCTGATGGTTAGGGTTGTTCTCATGGTTGCCGGAGTGACGTGGTGACGGCCATTACGCGGCCCAAGGTCATGTCGTTCGACTCCATCTTGTGATGTTCGACCTTGGGTTTCTTCGGCTCCGCGTCAGGTGGGCGGTGGGATTTCATGTGCGCACTGCGACTCTTCACTTTGTTGAATACTCTGCGACAACAGAGAACATTGTGAGAAGAAATAACCGCTGGAGTTCACTGAGGGGTGTAGAAGCAAAGTCTCGCCATCTTTTCTTCGTAGCTTGGAGGAAAACAGGAAAACACAGTTGTAAGTCGGTTACTAATAGCTCGTGAGTTTTCACTGCACATTTTAGAAGGGTAAAATGTTTTAACTTATGTTGATGTATATTTTTCTTCTTTTACATAATTAATAGAATAATCATGATTATATAACCAGTTTGAAAAATAGTTATATTTAAAAAGTAGAGAAATAAAAACTACTTAGTATTAAAAATCTAGACCAAAGTTCTTTTTGCAGATGGAGAGTTTTGCTTCTATTTCCCTCGAATATTTATTTGCATCACTCACAGCTAATGGTGCGCTTAAACCTGACTTTATTTCAACGATAGTTTGTATTTAATGATCTTATTAAAACTCATTATTGGCAGTTGTCCAGAGTAAACGCACCTAAATAAACATCGTTTGAACACATACATGATGCACATTTCATCTTGTGAGGATTTTGGTTCGTTTTGTTTAACCAAAATTCAAATGAAATCCAATGAATGGCATTTAAAAAACATCTAACGAGCAACGTGACAGCATACACCTCTAAAAGCAAACTTTGAATGTAGCATTTATTGATATGAAGGTGCATCGCACTACATTTATGCAACCCGCGCTACGCGATAAGAAAGTGACTGTTCCAACATGAACTCACATTCTAATATAACGAAATATAGAGAAAGTCGTATTATTCTCTTTTTATGCTGTTTAAGGGTTACAACATCATTCACAATTATTAAGAAACCATAACATTTCAAAGAATTTCTGGACTGTCTTGTATGTACATTGCATTAAAAATCAGAATGATTTATGTTTTTATCTTTTAGAAAGAACAAAATTTATTGTATATTTATCTTTGAAACTAAGATACCATTTAATATAGGTATATTATTAAATCACAATGTAAAGTAATATATAAACTATTTTATTTTTAATGCATAATTTAGTACTCCAGAGCACAACAAACACAACAAATTCACAGGCGAGTATTTGAAACCCGTTTTCGAATTTCACAGAGGATTTGTAACAATTCTCCGTGGCTTCCAGGCCACAAGAAACGTTCCCGAAGATCTCATCGCGCAACGATTGTTCTGCATCGCGTTGCACGGGTTATCGAGAGGGTGGTGGGGGGGGTTGGGGTTGTTGAGGGGGTTCACAACAAGCCATAATAGACTGAGAATAGTTTACCTGCGACCTTGTTTTACTGTGACGTAGTACTTGTGTTTAGAGTGTGACTTACTTCCCACATATCTTGCATGGAAACTCCTCGAGGATGTCGCCGAGGGTGGGAGGCGTTGCCGACGAGCGTTTGTCGGGGGTGGGCGATCTGCCGCAGCCGCCACCGCCGTGGATGCGGATGTGCCCGTTAAGGGCAGCTCGCGAGTTGAAACTCTAGAAACAGTGAAGAGAGTCGTGAAGAACTCACGTAACAAAAACAACAACACTAATCAATGGTATTGTCTATAATGCAATTAATAACACTGTGGAAAACTTTATTATTAATTAAGTTAGTAATCGTACATTCAGTGATCAAGATGCACAAGTGAAAAAGTACAAGGGGTTGACGGGACAAAGCAATATTTTCTGTAGGTGTGTGCAACATGTAAAAATGCAGGGGAAAAGTGCATAAGAAAGAAAGTTAGTAAAGATAACAGATGTGTGAAGTGAATAGTAATAGGTTGTGTCACATTGTGAAATAAATTTAGTTTTATGTTATAAAAGAGCAATGAAAACAACAGTTTTAATATTTCTATGGGCAGGTTTTTCAATCCTCTTTTAAACCAGTAGTTAAGTTTTAAGTGATCGTTTGAGGAATGTCAACTGTTTAAAATTAAGCAGAGTATTAAAAGAATGGCCCTTAATGATATTGTTTTCTTGCCAATTGAAAGTTCAAATATATCTGTGAATAAATTGAAAGGGCGAGAGAAGATAAAGATAAAGACACAGAAGAGACATACCGCCGAGCAATCCAGATATTCACACACGAACAGCCGGCTCTCCGAGCTTGTGGAGACCAACTCTACATCATTGGCCTGGAAGGATGGGAGAAGCAAGGTCAGCAATCTGTCATCTCATACAATATGTCACCCATAACCTCGCGAGGTATGGAGTAATGTTTACTGATTTGTTAGTATGATGTTTGTTATTTACTCACAAAGGGCTCACGTGTTACTGAGAGAAGAATTAGTCAGATAGTCAACAGGTTTCGGATGGGATTACAATTTGAATTATAAAGTACTGATGGTTACATGAACTGATGTACACGGACAATCTTATTGAGCGAGCGTAGCGAGCGTCACCACGGTACTCTTACGGTACTTTCTCTGTGTGTTTTTTTTTGTGTTCACTGCCCAGGTCAAACCGCACAACCAATCGATCTGAAATTTTGCACACGTACTAACGTAATCTATGCGGTCTCTGGGATCGTTTTTGAAAGGGATCCTGTGATTGGTTCAAATTTAAAAAAAAATATTTTTCGATTGGTTGGCCCGTTCAATTTGAAATTTTGATAAGTCATTACGACCAACATTTTGCCCAATCAAACAAAATTTCATCCAAATCCTCCCATTGGTTAAAATTAAAAAAAATATTTCATGTGTTTTTTTAAATTTAAACTTGAACCGTAAAACCGATCAACTTAAAACTTTGCATGGTCATTGGGAGCAACATTATCTTTATTTTAGACTACTTTCAGACTATTCTGTGTTTAAATCCAAAAGTAATTGACATTTTACGGACATTTTGCGTGTTGGCTGTCAAATTTCTCGAAAATGTTGATCACGGCTACTTTGACTCTTCAGTTCGAGCAAAAACTTTTAAACGCATATGAAACTAATAATGACCGTTCAACAGATCGATCTGATATTGTGTACACACACTAATATCGTATGAGTGGTCCCAGGTATATTTTTTGAAAGAGATTCTGTGATTTTTGAATATTTACTGGGAACGTAGTTCAATTATAAAGGTTCAATCGATCAATTGGGACTAATATTTGAGTGATATTTGGAGATTTTTAAACAAGTCTGTGAAAAATTCAAGAATTATTGGCTTTTAATAATATTTTTGATAGACGCAGAATTTCGGTTCGAGGTGTTGCGCGTATCCGTGCTCGCTCATCAACGCGTTTCACAGAGCGTTTTCCTAGTATTAAAATAACTAGGACTTTCTGAAAATAAATTTGCAGTATAGTTATACTTCAATATTGTTATTTTACATGAACAATGTGAAAATAACAAGAATTGGGTTTCAACATTATTCCATCTTTTCATTTTATTTTTGTTCCGGAGTGTCCTACATTCTACTGATTCTCTTCCCAGCTGCAGTAAGTAGAATGTAAGGCACTCGGGAGCAAATTGTGCATGAATTCAGTTGATAATTCTACTCACAGGAATGCTTTGTCTCTGGTCTTCTAGCTTGATGAGGTCATCGTAGTCGAAGTCTGTGCGTCCGAAGAAATCGGCGCTTTGACGCCGCCGAATCAAGCGAAGGCGTTTGTACTCTTCCGGACAGACTTTCTTCCACAGATAGTAGAACTGCACGCATTGTTTGATACTCTTGCTGCCAAGCTGCATGAAGATAAACACAGATAAATATAAAAATATTACACAATAAATATACCTATTGTTGGCATAGTTTACAAGTTTTACATCTACTTTATCGTTAACGAAATATAGTTACTACAGAAGGTTTATAAACTTTCAGGATTATTGTCATAAAGTTTTTTTAACAGTAAAACTGTTGATTTTTTTTGGTAAAATATCTAATTGAATTTGTAAATATGTGTTACTACATTTTATCTCAAAAATTAAACGAACAGAATATCCTTGAAATTATATAAATAAAAAACATAACGAATTAATACTTTCGACAATAATTATTTAGCTATATTCCTCAAGTCCGGTGTGTGTTTTTACCTCTTGAGCTATCGTGCGGAAGTCTTTCCCGAACTTGATGAGTCCCTGATGGAAGACGTCCATCTCCTCGGCGCTCCATCGGTCGCTCTCGGCGTAGCGATAGACCATGAGCGGGTGCTCGGGATGGAGCACAGGCGTCGGCTGCATCAACTTCAACATCGCCTCCTGCATCAACAAGAACGACAACGTCAGATAGGAACGATTTGAAAACTAATAAATACCAACTGCAATATGAAAAGATTTTCCTCGAGTGGGACTCGAACCCAAAACTCCTTTATTAGTCATCCACAAAGCTCTGAGCATTTGTTGGATAATTACAATACATACATAAAATTCAAACATTGTTTAGGAGCGTTTTTTTGCAGAAAGAACTCATACTAATAATAAACTATAATTTGAAAAATATAACTAGACAGAAAATCAAACTAAAATGATTGCAGTGACAACCAATAAAAAACTTAAAATAGGAAGTAACTCAATGTACAAGACAAATCAAGAAGTGGTTTCCATGAACCAAGTTGGTGTTTAGCACCTCTAGAATTGATAGTTTTTAAACGAAAACGATTAATGGACTTGATATCAATAATTTATAATAGATTCACAACATCGATCAATGAAAACAAACAACAGACATCAACTTCTTCGTTTTATTAAACAACATAATTTGTGACTGCAAACAAAACATCATGCAGAAGAACTGAAACGGGAAGTAAAGTCAGAATAGAATATGATGATCTGCTTCAGTTCTGCAGGCGAGTTCAAAGTTTGCTTTCTTCCTATAGTAGATAAACTCACATGAATGTTGCCGTGACACATGTGCAGCAAGTGCAGCGCGTACTCCTTGTTACGTCCGCCGCCAGGCACCGCTGCGCAGCACGCAAACTCCAAGTACATCTCAACTGAAAACACAGGACACAGGAGTTGAAATTCATTGATCCTTCAGTGCGACAATACTTGACGATACACAGCAATAACACGAGCTAAATCAGGTCAATGTGTAGTCTCATGGATGTGTTCGTCGAATAAGTCTTTAGGAAAGTTGAGCAGATCGACAAATATTTTACTCGAGATTGTACATTAGTTCAAGATCTGTTGTAAAGTTTTCAAAAATGTTATTATAAAATACAGCTACAGCATACTCAAACTGAGCTACAATTTAAATAAGTGTCCACAAATGATTTCAACGTAGTATTGGAATTCTCTTGTCAATCTCCATGAAAATGTTTATATGTGACTGCTGTCATTTTCCGAGTCCTCTTAATTCGTTTTGCTTCTCCACTTCAGCTGCTCACCTTCGGAGTCCGTGCAGACTTTGCTTATGCCCGGATCCCAGAGCAGATGCTCGTACGTCGGCTCTCGGTTGATCTTCTCTCTGTTAGGACTCCAGTGCGGGATCGTCGACTGATACTCGGGGCCGACGTTGACGTGGGGGTTGACGTCGGACTCGGGGGCGGCGTCGTAGAGGCCCTGTTGACTATCGTCCGAGCTCGAGAGCTCACCGTTGCACATGCCTGCAGAAGAACAATCACGACATTCAGACAAGCTCTGAATCAGAGGGACTTTTGGGATATGAAAGAAATTAACTCTATGCACATGTGTTTGTGTACAATTATCTACAAGCCTTTCACAAACAATATTAATAATAGTATTGTTAAGTATCTTTACAATAATTGATGCCATTCTGTGGACATGTTTGTTTAATTTTAACTTAATTAATTGAACTCATTTGTAATTTTGAAAACATCTACAATATTTGACATGAAGACTGAACATACAAAAAAGTGAATTTTCAAGTTCTCACAGACTGTTAGATGAATAGAGCTTGAGGGAATCTTTGACAAAACGCAAAGAGACTGGACTTTCAATTCGGCTGTCTCTCTTGGGAAATCTACTGAATATAAAGAAACGAACTCGTGAAGCTACTCGATATATAACGTCACCTCTTACCTTTGTTGATAGTCGTGGAGCTGGGCCACGGCTGGGGGAACGCATTTGGAGCGATGGCCTGCCAGTACAGGCCCTGGCCGCTGCGCGCGGGACTCAGCATCGGAGGCGGCGTGTAGGGCGGCGTGGGAGAGGCGGCGTCGGCCAGACGGGGCGACCGCAGGCGGGACGTGTACGTCGGATGAGGATGCGGAGGGATGTACAGCGACTCCGGCCGAGGACGCTTTCGAGATGACTTCGCTGGACTGGCAGGGATGCTGTGACAGAACAGTTGGGTTCAACAAACTCATTTCTAAGTTGCTCTATGAACTGCGTAAGCAGATGATTCAAAGTACAAGGGGTTTCATTGCATTGCAATCATTGATGACAAATAAGTTCGCATTGTGATATTTGCATTTTTAGCTTTATTCGTATATAAATGTATCTTATTTTTAGTTTCAAAATGTATTTAAGCTTATTTTTACGCTAAAGATATTCCAGTAAAAGGGTAATAAATGCAATATTTTATTGTAGCTCATGCGACATGATGTGTGGTAATCAGTTGGTTCAAATAAGAAAACAAAGTAATTTATTTCTTGACTTTGACGAACCTGGTAGGACTGAGAAACACGTCGTTGTCAGCTTCCTCCTTCATATTATCAAGCGTCATTTGCATCTTACTACGTTGACATTTGTGTAGATTGTTCTGCAAATACTGAGATCCCATCATCTTGTTAGTCACTCGCGGTCCGAACACTTTGTCCTCACTTTTCCTATGAAACACGCCTCCGTTTCCCACCACTGATGCGTTCAGAGTACTACAGTTTTTACTGTTGGCCACCATGATGTTCTTCGCCTGTTGGTGATTCGTCGCCTGGAAGAACTTCAACTCGCCGTTGCTGTCGACGACGATCCCCGTCAGGCCGGAGTTCGCGACGCCGAAGTCCACCATGCCGTTGCCGACGAGCTTGAAGGAATGAATCCCACCGAAGTCGAACTTCTTCCGGCTTCCAAAATCCTTCGGGCTGCTTGAGAGAAGAGGATCCTCCGAATTTGGCATCATTTGAGATTGGAGATGAGGTGAGAGCGGGAAGTTGATTTGAGTCTGATTATTACTGAATGCGTTGGACGGGAGAGGCGATGAGACAGAGGATGAGGAAGCCGGGACACTGGACATGGAGAGGGGCGATGGCACTGGAGTAGAAGAGAGAGGTGATTGTGGTGGCGGCGATGGGTGATACAAGTTACGTAGCATACATCCGTTCTGGATCGTCTCCCCCGGCAGCACCTCGTTCAACGCCGCCTCCACTGCCGCCGAACTCGACATCGTGCTCGTGTAGAACGCCGCAGAGAGAGGCGACGACACAGGAGGCACGTGACCACCGTGAGATATCACAGTCTGCCCGAAGCCGTCCGAATGTGGCGAAGTCATTGGCAACGACGTGACCATGTGTCCGAACGAAGGCGATTGCCCCTCCTGACTGGCGGGCGGCGTCGGATACGTGTATCCGGGTGAGTCGTGATGCGTGAGAGGCGACGGCAGCGGCGAATGAGTGGACATGGAGGCATGGGGCGAGTTCGAGTAGTGATGCTGCAGAGGAGAGTTTGTCGACTGATATCCCGATAAGTCCTTGGGGATCGGCGACGCCAGAGAGCCCGACGCCGACGTCACGATGGCTTGCTGGGCGTAGGAACCGAAGTCGGCGAGACTCACGGGCAGGAAGTCCTGATGGTGGCTCTGAAAGGGTCAAGAAATCCGTCAATTGACGCGACTATGACGGTTCAAGGAAAACACTCTTGACCTACTACTAACAGTTCGCAACCGCTTGTGCTAAACCGATCAAAGTAGACCAGCATTGATAGCACTAATCAGAACTTATGTAGATATGGACGCGTATTTTTAGTGCTGACGATAGAAAAAGTAAGGCAATTAACTTTTATCTTTAAATGTTTATTTGCATGTAAAAAGCACATTAGTGTCACAAAATTTACATGTGTAACGAATAAATCATTTTTCTTGATAAGATAGTACCTAAATATAGCTGCGCCTGTATTTAAAAAATAATTGCATAAATGTGTCATTAACCTCCCTAAAACGTTTATTTATTCGGCAATATGAGCACATTTACGTACACTTGGCACAACTAAAATTGATCGGTACACAAATTTGCATGACTACGGGTCAACGGTCATGTTCTGTAAGTAACAATCAATGTTTGTTATTATCATTGAAATTAGGTCACTTACTAGAGTGAGACAAGGAGATCACTTTGACTCACTTCTGATGGTGCGATCTAAAAATTTTTAGCCATCAGATTTATTGAGATGAATTTTAGTTGTGCCAAGTGTACATGATTTGACTCTTGCTCCCCGTGTGCGAGTACCTGTTGATGAAAGTGCGGACTCTGCACCGCCGACTGATAGTCCTCGAGCGAGGCGATGTCCTGTAGCTGCTCAGCAGTGGTCTGATCGTGCAGCAGCGACGCCGCCTGGAACTGGATCGACTCGGCCAGCTGCGCAGGGTCGACGCCGTGCAGCAGCATCGTGTCCTGCACGGAGAGGACGTCGTCCTGGAGGCTGGGACTGAAGTAGCCGCCGTCTTCGGACTGGTAGCTCACGCCGGCCAGCGAGTAGCTATCGCCGGGGGACGCCTGCAAGTAGTGATGGAAAGGATGGTGAGACACCTGAGGCGGTGTCGGAGAGAGAACAGAAAGAAAGAAAGGAAAAGTTTAGAACAGAATGAAATTATTATACGAAACAAAGAAAACAGTGCATCAGATAAAATCAACAACTTCAAAATATTGGATCAAACAAACAACGAAATTAATTAAATATGTAAACTTAATTATATTAAAATGTGTGACAATTAGCTGAAAATTGAATGAAGGTAACAAAATTGTGTACTGCAATGAATATCATTCTCTACAAATTATACGGCTCGAGTAAATACGTTTCAACCAATTTCTAATAACGTGACATTATATGAGCATGCTGAAACAAATTTTGTGAAATGTAGGATATTTGAGTCAATAATGACTGTTATTCGATATATTTGAGTCAAGACGTGTGTATCAACGGTTCTTGATGAGTTCTGGAATTAGAGCGTAAGAATAATGATAATAATGCCTGGAAAACAGAGATGTGGCAATCACCTGGAAGCTGAGCTGCAACTGCTGCGCCGGCTGCGGACTCTGGTGTCCGGGATCCGAACTCGCTCTCTTCACGGCCACCTTGTTGCTGCGCTTGAGCAGCAGCTCGGCGAGCGCCACGGCCTCCTGCTGCACGTCAAGCGGAGCGCGCGGAGGCACGAAGTGCTCCGAGTCGGAGTGACGGCGGATCTTCGTCTCCGAGATGCACACAGGTGGCGGAGCGGGCATCACGAATGACGAGAGCTTGATGTTCAAGTCGGAGTCCTTGTTGCTTGGTGGTGTGTTCGGGAACTGAGGAGCGACGGCTGTGCGGGAGGTGGAGTTTGTTTCTGCGTCTGGAACAGTTGAGCCAGAACTATAGTAGAGTTCAAACTAACTTTTACCATCAACAGTTAGCATCCTTTCACAGACACTGACCTTTTTTGACGTACTATACTTTTATATATTTTATTTTATTATTAGAGATGTAAATACATAATATGAACATCTAGCTTATATGTATAGGGATGAAACTTAAACATACCTATGCATTTAAATCTATAGTCAAACACAATTCTTCAAAATAACATATAAAATAAATAATAATGCATACAAAATATGAAGAAATGTAACATTTATAACTCTAATTTAATATGGTGTATTTTTGCGAAATTCTTGCAAGGTATTTGGTAAATTATTGAATGTCATCGATACTTTTACCTACTGATATTTTGTTTCTTCCGTAATTGTTATTGTACTACCGAAGAACTATATACACGACCTTTTGTATTTGTGAACCTTGTTTTCTTTGTCGAAATAATGTTTTCATATTAGGTTGTAATAATACAAGTCTAACACAACAGACAGTAAGCAATGGGCAAAATATAATAAAATAACTGTATTTTTAGTTTTCCAGAATATTTCTAAATAAAGGGTGACTAGATTATGTAAAGATGAGTCAAACAGGCCCTGGAGATCCTGAGGAATAAGTACTCCGCCTCTGGCCCGATCCGCAATTGAAGTTAAAGGTCAGAGTGTCGTGCGTGTGAAGAAAGTCGATGGACCTACTTGTGTACGTCAGCTGTGTGGACTGCGTGGTTGTCGCCAGCTGAGGGTTCGTGATGCGCTTCTGAATGATCTTCTCCTCGATCAGCGCTCGGACACTGATGCTGGCCGTCTGCAGTGGCGGGCCGGACGTCTCTTTCTTCTCGCACTTCTTGGACTCCGAATCCTGGTTCAAGAGAATTCATCTATAGCAACACGATAGGACACTGATGCTGGCCGTCTGCAGTGGCGGGCCGGACGTCTCTTTCTTCTCGCACATCTTGGACTCCGAATCCTGGTTTAAAAGAATTCGTTTAAACTCACAGAGTTTATTCTTTACAGTTAACCAATAATATAAGTAGCAATATAAAATAAATCACCAACAGAAGAAGAATGGTTTCATCACCATAGAAGAAACTTTTTTTAATGGGAAAGGATAATTACAACCACCGTTTGTCATGAGCAGATTTTCCTTTCCTATGGCCGAATTGTTAATTTACTTTGTCGATTCTGGCAAAAGGTTTGAATGATTCATACGTGACACCACATTGCAAATTAATTCAGATCTGCCGATCAATTATAAATTCCACTTACATCTGGAAATGTCAGAACGGAAGTCATAACTGAATGTCAATGTTTCAATAAATTGCTTAAGTTGTCGGAAATTGCAGTGGTTTGATTCCAAAGTTTTGACAAGGAATTAGTTAGTAAGTTTTCACGAGTAATTCATTCTAAAGTTCCACCAAAAAACTTATAAAACTGCAACCGAAGTTGCAATAATTCATTAAACTGAGATTGGCTCAATCAGCCAACCGTGCTAGCAGCGTCTGGTGTTTTTCAACCCTTCGTTAGAAGACTATTGAAAAATAATGGAATAAAATGTTTTAAACTTTCAATTGATTTTCTGTAACGAAATTTCATTAGTTACGAAAGTAATTACTCTATTTCCAAGTTGGGTTTTGAGAGTTGTGGAATATTCTCCTTATGAAAGGGCTTATTGTATGTTCAGTTTGAAATAGTTTTTAATTGTCTCTTCTCGGGTCCGGCCCTGACCGTCTATATTGTATTTATTTAATTAATACACCATGGGCTATAATTGGGTATAATTATATTGTTATCGCTCCTATCCATGTTCTTTTTCTGTGGGATTTAAAGCTGTTATTTTAACGAAATAGAGTGAAGATTAAATAAATAAACGTTATACGTTATGTTTGCAGAATAAATGGACTGTTGGTGATTTTTTCAATGAGATTGAGACTCAGCATGCTCAAAATGGCTTCTCAGTTTACTCTTTATAAGAAATCAAAACAATAAAGATCGGAGAAGCATTAAGCGTAATCGCAGCGTCAGAGTGAAATACACATATGCCTTTTCTTTCGTTCTTTCTTTTGACTTTGTAGTTACCTTCTTGAAATAGCCGCCATGTAATCTCATGTGGCCGTTCAACGCCGGTATGTTCTTAAACTTGCGATGGCACAAGTTGCACTCGACAGGTTTAGGATCGGCCTGTTTCACCGCCCCCGCCGTCCCCGCAGCCGCCGCCGTGGCCGCCGCCGTCGATTGATGACCTGCGCCGCCCCCCGTGCCGCCGCCATTCGTCTTGCTGCCACTGACACTTGAACTCTGCAACAACAACAACAACAACAACAATAACAACGAGAAGGACGCCAGTTGCATCATTACACTAGACTTGAGCGCAGAATAGAGGGGATGTTTGTCCACTTTCTACACCCAGCAACGAGTCTTCGTCACAGCCTTAACACCACGTTATACTCATGTCCATAAAATCCGAAAAACTTAATTTCACAGAAAAAAACTTACTCATAATTTCTTAATTCTCTAGAGATCACATAGAAAAATGAGTCAATTCATAAAAAATCACCTAAAATCACATTAAATAAGTGTAAAGGAATACACTGAATTTATACTTTCTCATAAATGTTCTATTTTCCGCACAAATTTAACATTTGTTATTTACTTAAAATTAAAATATGCCAGTCACTTATTATTACGTAGAGAAGATTACTAGATTTGAGCATGACTTACGATTTAAGTATATTATATTTTCGAGAGCCGAGTGAATACCTAGATAAAGAAATATCTTATCAACTCCGATTACAATATGTAAATTAGATGTTGATTGAAAATTTTATAGCCCGGGAATGTTATTTTTTATTGGAATCGTCTATCAAAGCAATGAGAGTAAAAAAATACAGAACATATCCTGAGAAACGAGGGTGTAAATCGTCCTACTCTCGAAAAGGGTTTCATTACCTATTATCAGAGTCAAATTTAAGCGTTGCTCCAGATGTTGTAAGTGTGTAAAGGTCTCTCTTCCAACCATCTTAAACACCGGCAGGATAACAATGATGTGAGAGACGTGTAAGTTTGGTTTTACTGCAAACCATTTACACATTCTTTATTACACACTACCAAGGCACAGTCGAACATTTTCTGCGTTTCCGTTTTGTAATTTCGTGGAAGGTGTTTACGAAAATTGGACGAGTTGTGAAAAGCTATCGTCTAAGTTTATGTCATGGCCGTAAAGGGTTGTTTCTGGCAAACATTGCTGAGAAGTGAGTAGCTGCGACGTGAGGAACGAAAAACCATATAACTATACAGAACTTCAGGAGAAACTGCTAAGAAATTCAAAGGGAAGTAAAGAAAGTTTTTACAACCATCTACTTCGACATTTTAGTTTGTTTTAATACTTTCTTAATTTCTAATTTTATTATTCTAACTAAAGCAACCTTCAATCAACATTAAAATTTTATGTATGTTTTCCTGTTTAATGTTGTAGTAAAATAAAATATCAAATTACCATTTCTCTCCTTCCCTTTGCGAGTTTCAGACTTTTTGAAAACGTTGTGTAAGTACAAACAAATTATGTAAACACTGCATATATTGCAGAGCATTTTATAAGTTGTGTAATTTAGGTATACGACTAGCTTTAAGATAATATTTTGTTGATTGAAGCATCGAGACAAATAGCGCCAACAAAGCGAACTGAGCGAGCGATCCGGCGAGGACGCACGGTAGACGAGAGAAGCGAGCACGACGATCCGCATGTGTATGAAGTTATTAATTATTTCTTTTGAGTGAACTAAACGTTATATTTCACCTTGATAATCGTAACGCACATCATATGGTGTAATTAAAACATGTCTGTAACACATGCGTGTATTGTTGGTAAAAGTGTTATGCGTGGGTTTCCAACTCCCAAACGCGTTACCATTGACGACAGAGAGTTAAGGTATTAATTCGAGCGTGAATTTTCGATGGTACGCCGAGTTCTCTTAATTATAATATCCCACTGCAAGTTCATAATTTGTAATTAATTGAAATCGCTCCGAGTTTGTCGGATACTCTCAGTGCAATAACATTAAACTATATCGCAGCCTCAATTCCAACTTGTCAAACTTCTTTGTTTAAGATTTAAATAAATTAATTCACTCTGATGATGACGATGACGAGATATGCGGAGAAATGTTTATTCAGAGTTTGAAGATGAGAAATGCTCCTCAGTGTTTTCCCTTACCTTCATTCCGTGGAATTATCATACAACCTAATTTTGCATAAAAAGTATTGCATAAATGAGATTTACTAGGAAGAGAGAAAAATAATTCCATAAAAAGTTAACTTAGTTATAAAGGATCGCGTTACGAATTTCCCCATAATTAATTAATTGTGTGAACCATTTCATATAAATTTACATCTAATTAAGATGCCTCGGTAAGTAAATGGACGCACATGGTTCTTCAAAGTGTTTTTCTTGAGATTTTTCTTCAAGCGAAAAGAATTTTCTAAAATCAAAGTGTATTTAAACTCACTATACTAATTTAAACTCATTTAAACTCACTATAATGTACTAAATAATGCCACACACTAGAGTAAAACATAACGACCTCTGATATCCCTCAAGTGTTAAATACGATTATTTATAGTAATTATTTTACTCGTAACCCATGGAACATGAATATGGCGACCGTCACATGATATTGAACGAGTCAGATGCCTATAACAAAGTGGCCGCGGATGTAAGTCGCGTTCTAAAATTGATAACTTTCTCGAATATTTAGTATGCGAGTAAGAAATGTCTGAAATATGGACAAACCTGAGGTGTTAAGATATACTGCCAAGGTGTCTGTATCCAATGATCCATCTACTAGAAACACTCTTACTAGACGAAATGCTCTCTGACCAACTCTCAACATTGACCACTGTCCACACACTTAGAGCATCTCAGACGAAAACTAGATGAAACTCTTCTTAGAAATAACCTGATATTTTCACCCCTTCTTTTCCGCCACAGCATTCATCCCCCTGATCATGATCAAGATCATCATCCCCCACCCCTCGCGATAACCGGATCCAAGTTGGCGGAGTCCAGTTAGGCCAGCTTCCCAATTCGCTTTTGATCGAATAAACTTTGTGCGCAATTTGCTTTGGCTTAGAAACTTGGTAAATTTGTTTCTTGGCCTCGTGAATTTCTGACAGCAGTCATGGTTTGTGGTATATCCAAGTTGACGCAGAAAATACCTTTCAACGAGAGTCAAACTTCGCTTCAAGATCTGTTCCGTTTCACAAACAATTCCATAACTCTGTTGAGTCGCACGAATTACTCGTTTTAGTTGTCGACGCGCATGTCGTTCACTCAAGACGACAAACCGACTCTCCAAAATAACATCCATGTATTAAATTTCCAGATAAATTCCAGTTCAATACATTATATTGTTTCAACGTTCAATAAGAGTTGGGAAATTGTTGAAAGCCCTTTGCCAAAAAAACTGCTGAGATCATTTGAAAAAAATCACATTTTTATTTCGTTCAGTTTACGATTACTATGTTCAATAGAAGGGGTTGGCAAGAGCAATAAATATCGGGTTCGTTTAAGAAAAGCGCAAGTAGTAAGCCCCCTATGATGCTCGTTATATGGAGGGGTTGGAAGGGAGGGGGATGCTTTTACTGGCTTCTTCATCTCATGTGTGAGTGAGAGGAGGGGAGGGAGAGAGATTTCAATTGAACAGACTCCTGGGAAATGCTGGACCAAAAGAAGGAGGGCGAACTATGGGTCAGAGGTCGTCAATGTCCAGTCTTCAATGACCAGCCTACTCTTTTAGGGGATAAATACGACAAGGTTTTCTATACTGCTGAATCACGTCGCAAAGAAAATAGCCGATTGAATTTTCTCTGATAACAATCCTGTGTTTGAACTGAGATGAAAGCACGTGTTTTGTATTGGTTGCGAACTCGGCTTCTCTTGGCTAGAACCATCTTTCTTCATATCGTACCTTAATTTACCCTGACATTTATATTCCTCTAACAACAACTTTCAATATCATGTGCAAATATTTGGCATAACTTTTCGTCATGCATAATATGGTAGACCCTTAGAATGGTTTGTTCTTCGTTTACACAATCTTTGGTAGTAAGGAAAAGAAAGAATACTTAATTCTAAAGGAACTCGATTTCTGCATGCTTCCCCCAGCTTCCTTTGTCCTAGGGAAGAGGAAGGGTTGTTAAGTGGGAAGGGTGAACTTTTCTTCCCATGACGTTGAACCGGTCAGTTCTCTGCTTGACCACTTCTCATCCAAACAAACTTCGTCTTAGATTCACCACGGATATTAGACAATATATTGCGTCCATGCGAGGTTGTACCCGGCAATTTACAACACTGTTCATGTACACTGGTTACTGCCAATTCTAGAAGAACTTCAACACAGATGTTTACATTCTTCAATCAAATTAATAAAATCTCCTATGTTCTACCCATCGTGCGTTACGCAATACCAACATTATACAAATGAAGCAAGTACAAATATTGAAGTTAAACAGTAAATAAAAATGATTTCCTATGCGGCCTAAATATACAGATGTCCTATTTAATAATATTACTTCAATGTGTGTGTGCATAGATGTGAATGAAGTATTCATTAATTACCATTAATACCAAGTGATAAGCGACAGGTATGAGAAACTTCCCACAACGCACATAAATGCTAGCGTAAAATAAATGTAACTAATAAATCAAAACACGTTTGAATGTGAAATTAAAGACACTATTTAGTTCATGTTATGTAGCAGAGCAGCAGTGAATAATCAGCTGCTTCTACTAAAACGCGATCAATTCACGCCTCCTTTCTTAATTGCGATCGTAAAGCGCGCTCCTTTTTTCATTAATTGCAAGTCGAATGGAACGTAAAGTTTCGGCGTAGCTTATTAACACGATAAAATGGCGACGGTGGGTTCGTAACATCTCATTGGTATTCATGTGACAATAAAAGACTAAAATGTAGAACACCTAGCGGAAAGGGTGCTGAATGATTCAACGGTCTTCACTCTACCCCCTTCTACCCTCCCTTGCACTAATAGTTATACACCCATACACTTTTACAGCAACAAGTAATTATGCCCCCACACAGGTACTACTTCAGTGAATGGAAGTTAGATTTTGCGTTGAATGTCAGGTGGATTTGGATTTAATTATCACTTAAACGATTACTTGTTCTCCGTAGACTATAATGATATATTATTAAACATTTAATGAATATCGTAAACGTGCAAGGAAGTTTCAATTTGATTTTCCTTCAGCTGCAAATATTATTATAATGTTTCAGTATGAGGTACCGATGTGTCTTTGACCTTTGACTGCATTCTATTGAATCATTTTAGAATACATACGGTGTCATCTATTGGATAATATTTTTTTTTCGGGAACTTATTGGAAAATGGTCAACTAATACTCTGAATGGCAATGTAATTAGATCTGTATCCAATAATACGTCATGTCCCTTGATTTTATTATATCCTTAAACGGATCACAAGACGAAGGAGTGGAGGGGAAGTTTCATCTTAGAATAGTTCCAAGTTCGAAGTCGCAACTTCAAGTTATGCAGTAGGAGTAAAGTAACGGGCTGGAAATTGCCATTAAAACTCGAAATGATTAGTGTAAGCATTGAGACGTAATGAATGTGATCAAAGCTTTTATCTGATTGGTTGAATGCTATCAAAGCCATCATGCGATTGGTCAAGGGCTGACTCTGCTTTGATGTATAAAGGGAAATGTTTCTTCCAGACCAATGAGTTCACTTCTCCGTGAATTTGGTTTCATGATTATTAATATATTGATGAGAAGGCACTTTCATTCTCATGTAAAATCGCATCAGAACGGCAAATTTCAGGTCTGTTTAATTTCTTTATCGTTTTACTGAAGGACCGCAGCCCGAATTGCAAAGAGCATAAAAGTATCAAATCCTTGTGCTTCATTTCTTTTGGAGCACGTAGTTCTTTCATGTGAATTATCTGTACTTCGATATAAAGTCCATTTATTAATGGCAGTCCTTACAAAAGTAGGAAACTTCTAAAACCAAGTTTCGTTACTTTCTTTAAACAGTAGTTTATTATTATTTTTATGAGTATTATTAATGTGAAGGGTGTATGAATACAAACAAAATATTAGCCAACTTCACTAAAATATTTAAAAGAACAGCTATCAAATAATTTGCAATGAAATAAGATATCAGTTTAAATAATAATTGAGCGAGCGAAGCGAGCGTCTCCTTTTGGCTCGTTTGGCACGGAGCTCTGTTTTTTTTGTTTTTTTTGTTTTTTTTTGTCTGCTAATAGCCGATACACAGGTTGCACCATTTCAGCGATCGATCTGAAATTTTGCACACATGTAAAACCAACCTTCTCTGCTTGAAGACCCTAATTTTTTTGAAATCCATTCATTGGTTAAAATTTAAATAAATATCTCCTGATAGGCTGAAAAATTAAAACGGTCTTCGATAATTCTGATCAAACTCATATTTTGGCTATACAGGTCAGAGTTTTTCTTCGATCGAGCTGAAATTTTGCACATATGTAAACCCAACCTTATATGTTTGCAGGCCCTAATTATATTTGAAATCCATTCATTGGTTAAAATTTAAAAAAATGTCTCCTGATAGGCTGAAAAATGAAAACGGTTTCGATAATTCTGATCAAACTCATATTTTGCATGATCATTAAGACCAACATTGTCTCTTATTTTACAAAATTTCATCCCAATCAGTTAAGAACGTATGAACTTATTGACATTTTTAATATCTGTCAGTAATGAAGTATCGAAAGTAATGTTTTCCAGTGCCACTTGAATTGATCTGATTTTGCTATATTTACCAGGGTGCTTAGATGCTATTTTCAAGTTTCGATGAAAAGCATAATAATATACTTTTTTATTGATTGAGTGATCATATTTCAATTAAATATGGATGTATAATGTTTTCTTTGCGTTGTGTACGCATTTCCGGTTCGAGAATTTGCACGTACCCGTGCTCGCTCATCAACGCGTTACACTGAGCGTTTTCCTAGTAAATAAAATATATTATACCTAAAGACGGCAACACAAATGAGTAGTCTGTTAAGGTATTTGAAAAAATGCATGATGCCCAAAATATGATTTTCAAACAGGAAGTCGTGAACGACCTTCTAGAGAGTTTTTATAAATTATTTGTTGACTAAATTGAAACGTTTAATAAAGGAGTAATATAATTTGGTATTTTGCCTAACACAAATATCATTATACTAATTCATTATATTTAGTAGGTATGCGTGGTGCGTTAGCCAACTTCACTAAAATATTTAAAAGAACAGCTATCAAATAATTTGCAATGAAATAAGATATCAGTTTGCAATGTATCGAAGTAGAATAATGGCGAGTAGATTCATAAATGAAAAAGTATTTTGACTTCGTTAATATTGATGCGAATGATTTTAATAAATTTGATTATTATTCCATGATAATGCTGAGAAACAGAAAACACACTTTTCAGAGTTGAACTTCTAGATTAATTAGATTGAATCAATCTTGTTTCGCCCTAATTAGATAAAATAATCATTAGATCATTATACAAAACAGCAGAGCAAAACACTGTTTACATTGTACATTGTTTTTATTATGTCTAGACACCATGAGCTGAAGAACACTAATTGAGCTTCTAGCGATGTTGCAAAGAGCTTGCATAAATATGTAATCGATTACCTATCTATTAGTTTATGATTATTTTAGTTTATTCCTTCAAGTGTACAATAAAATCACCATGGTTACAACCTCTTCATATTGATCCAATTAAGATTCCTTCTTTCGCCATACTGTATTTTATCTAAAGAAGCATTTCATTTATTGAAAGTTACCAAATTAATACAATGTATTCAAATTAAGAGCTCATTTCCTTCTCATTATCTATAACACGCGACACATTATTAAGCTCACTCTCTGCTTCTTCGATCATGGCCAAATAGCCTAGGGGCAATAAGATCACGTGACATCTGCCCAGCCAATGAGAGAGAATTCTTCATCAGCATTCATCTAAACTTGATAGTGTGTTCCGTGTGTATATCACGCTAAAATATTTGTCACGTAATTTTTTGCACGGCAGAGCGGAAAATGGTAATAGATGAAGTAGGTGCACTTTTTCGCTTACCTGGATCCAAGTTTTCGATTTCGTTGCTCCGCTTGTTTTGTGATTACTCGACGAGCTGGCTGTTTTCGTGTTCTGTTGCTGTTGATGTTGCTGTTGCTGTTGCTTGTGATGTGCTGCAGCTTGCTGTTGAGTCTGTTGCATGATCTGGTGAATCAGATCAAGCTGTTGCTTTGTTAGGCCGTCGTTGTTCAAGGCTTGACTGTTACTAGAGGCCTATAGAAAACAAAACAAAGCAAACACAATATTTAGTTACTTATTTCATCTATTATACAAAAGTATTCCAATAATAATTTATCATTCAGAATGATATTTAGAATGTAGTGAGAAATTACACTCTAAATTAGAGTGTAATTTAGAATAATTATGAAATGTCTTATTTTTGTCAGCCATAAAATGCTGGAATCAAATGTATTTTGTATTAGAAGATGAAGTGAATCATAACAATAATTCGTGACACATTTTCTTTGCTTGCAGTTAGAAACATGAGATTTGCAGTTATTTTTGTTTATTTCAAATGCAAGTTCTATGATCAATACTTAGTAAATTAAACTGAAGTCGGTAATGCACAGCCTCTGCAAGACATCGTTTGTTTGTGTTCCACGCTCGCTAACACTGTTATGATAACACACGAGTTTGAAAACCTTTCTTGACATTTATTGGCAAAATGAGTTTGCCTTGCGGTTCGGATAATCCCATTTGTTTGAACGCTGTTTTCGAATTCAATTAAAATAGTCTTCACACTTTATTCACTTAGAAAAGTTTGTCAACGGGTTTGGCGCGCATGCGTGTAGATTTATGAGAGCGTTGCTAAGATATTCTGAAGCTTAAATCAATTTACCAACTATTCCAAGAACAAGATCCAACATCATTTACAACTTTAGAAGACACAGTAATGAAGATAGGTATGTGATTCAAATTTAGTTAAATAATATTTGATGTTTTGGTCAATTAGTAATAGTAAGTAATACTTGCGCGTACTCACAACGTTTTATTATCAGAAGCGTTTTACGAATATTCAAATTTAAGATGTTTATCTCCGAGATATTTATTGATTACATGCAATCGAGTATTTTAGAAATCTGAATTTAATTTATCACAATCAAGTACCAATCAAAGATTAGAAGTAAAGTGATGATAACAATGGTTATTAATGTAAATATCGTAATATATTCAGCCTGTCTGCTTGGCTCATCGAATAAAGGCATGGATTTGCAATTTTATCAATTGCACGTTCGTATTCGAGACCAAGCAGACTGCATTAACGACGCACGGTGGATGTTTTTTTATTTTCAGAAATACATCAATGTTGTTACCTATGTGAATTTCTTTAAAAAGCTCATTCGTTTCGCTTATTTTCAGCCATCAGACTCGAAGGCAATCGATAGTATATTTTCATATTATTGTAATATGTGTTGACCAATTGTTTAGATTCTGTCAGCTTTGCATAAAATAATGGAAAGCAAGTGGAAAGCATCTCATTGAAAAATGCAATTAATGATTATAAAGAACGTATTTTTCCTCTCCGAATAGTTTTTATATTCAGGAAAAAAATCCAATTTACCGTTTACATCCAATTAATTGCCAGCTATTTCGTACACATTTTTAATAATACGTAATTGCTTTTTTATAGCAAAGTATTTTTCAGATTTTAAGATGAAGTTAATTAAAATATTTTCATAAATATTAGATTTAACTTTCGCCATTACTGTACGCTACATTACTGGAAACCTACAGGAATTATTTCGGTTTAGAAAATACTTCTATGTGATTCAGGGAAATAATTAAATTCCTTTCCTTGTTTCCGATTTTCATTGAAAACAAATTAATAATTAAACTATTTAATCAAGGTGTTTGATCTAGAACTCTCAAAATAATAGCACTGATTTCATTTTTTTCTAATTCCTTCTGAATTAGCAGTAACTCGAAATAATAAATTTTAAATCAGGATTTTAATAGGTACTCGGGATCATAAATATTAGACGGCAATTTAAGAAGAAATGAAAAAGCGACGAGCAAAAGCAATGCCAGGTTCGTAATGAAGATTGCATAATTATTTTTAAAATTTGCGACATATTGTGAGACTGTTTTGCATTGTAAACCTCGTTTTAATGTTAAAAATCAATGTGGCGGTAATTTAGTTTTTGAAAAGTATTAGCCGAAGGAGCAGGGACCGATTCCCAGTCCGGTTCTTTATTTCGTTTAGACCTGTTCCTAAGTAAGATTGTTCTCTTCCGTGTCTGCATAAGTTTTTACTTTTTAGTACGGAATCGGTGTAATAATTCCTTTTTCTTCTGATGATGGATGGTTAGTCCAAATACTTTACATGGATATAATAGAGTTTAAGATATCAAAAAGCCACTTAAAAATGGCTTCTTGAGCAGTGTGTTCATAGTTTTGATGTATCTGTTTTTTCAGTTTGCTATATGAATGCCTTATGTATGTATTATGTATTGTTTATTGTGTGTTATTAGAATTCGTTATGTGTTTCTTGTGTTTTTGTATAATTTCTGCCTCGTAGTCAAGCCATTATTTGGCTTTGTGGGGCTTAAGTTTATTTTTTAGTGCATAAATGTATCTATGTATGAACTAATCTGAAAAAATGCAACTTGAATAGGAATTGTTTGAAGTTAATGTATCGAGCACAACTGATTCTAGAGCTTCAAGTATCTACCTTGATAGTGGTGGAAGCTGTAGAAGTAGGCAATGTTGCAGGCTCGCTCGCCAGCAACTGTTGAAGTTGACTCGGTTGCTTGGCGACGGAAGGTGATGTCGTCGTGGCGCTTGACGACGTCGTCGTGGAGGCGGAATACGGTGGCGGCGGTACTTTCGACGAGGAATTAGCAACGGTGGTGGTCGGAGGCGGCGCGTATTGAATGCAACTCGAGGAAGACGCCGGTGTGGCATCGTCGGACGTCGTGCTCGCGGGCGTCGCCGGCGTCGCGGCGTTGTTCGTCGTGCTGTGATGGTTCTCGGTGTGGCGTCGCAAGGAACGGGCGTCGCAGTAGGACTTACCGCAGCCTTCCGCCTTACACTCGTAAGGCTTTTTGTTGCGATGAGTCAACATGTGACCGTTTCTGAGAGACAAATGAGACATTCACAATCATAAACAAGAACTATTTCTACAAAATTCATTCGTAATTGTCATTGCTTTGTTTTGTTTTTGTGATGGACATTAAACTTCTATACTATTTCTATGACCTTTGATTTGATTCATTACTTCTCTTCCATTTGGATTCTATATGCAAATACATAACTCAATGCCACTTGAGGAATTTCAATGCTATCTCTAGAAAGGTTTTGAAGACAGCATAAGAGAAGGAAGGTACCGTGTTAAGGTACAACTTTGTGATTATTCTAAGTTCTTCGCGTATCGCTTTGGCGCAACTAGCTAAAGTTCACTCTCAATATTTACCTTAAAAGGCTTACGAACAAGCTAAGAATAATTTAAAGTAATGCAGTCTTTCCCCTGTTTTATTATACAAAAGTGTGATATGAAGAGATGCAAGATGGCATCGTAATGCGTAGTTGTTAATCTATAAAATACATTACTACTTACTATTTTTATAGTTTCATACATTTTACAAAATAAAGTAGCTAATTATCTCTTTCGGTTCGAGTCCTCGCCCAGCAAGTGAGAGATCTCATGATCATTCACGGGTTCAGCCAGATATTATCACACCCCTGGTGGTACCCAAATAAGAGTATGCTTTACTCACAGGTGATCTTGTCGCTTGAACGCCTTGCCGCACATCGTGCACACGTACTTGCGCTCGTCGCTGTGCGTCAGCTTGTGCTTCGCCAATGCAGACGCGTTGCCGAACACTTTGCCGCAAACCTGGACAAGAAGATCAGCAATCAAATATATAAATACTACTCGTTTTACTCGACATACTTGAGTGTTAAAAGTACGGACATCCATTTCAATGGCACCACCCCATGTCATCACAAAGTGTCCGGATATATCCATTACACTCTTAGGCCCGGTCGTACAACGTCCCGATAACTAAGATAAAGTCCACTTTAGACTAAAGTAGCCGTCTAGAATCTAGATGGCTGGGTTTCATTGGCTGTTACCACCGATCTAGTGGAGCGGTCGCTCCACCCAGCCAAGTCGTACCGTACACTCACACTCACTCAACATACCGTAAATGCCTAATAAACTGAGGAGCAGACCAACCACTTTTACTGTAAGCAACAACATGGCATTTTCGGCCTACTGGATCTTAAAATTGGAAAATCTCACATTGTTGCAAAATATCTTAATTTCGAGCTATGGCCCACCCCACCCCATATACCGAATTTGGGAACAATAGGGTATGTCATTTTCGTGCTAGAGGGCCGTGAAATATGTAAAATTACACCACTTTCTGATTCTGAAGATGATGATTCTGATGATATCAGGAAACACTGTTGACAGCGCCACAGCCTAAACGGCTGAGCCGATCGATCTGAAATTTTTACCATATATGCACTTTTGGCGTCTGATGATACCTTGTCCTTACGAATTTTTTGTGCCACCATTTTGAAACCGGAAGTGACGTCATATCTTAAAAACTGATGGACCAATTGGGACGAAACTAGCGCCAAACGATTCGGATGGTCTTCTCAATGAAATATCAACAGTCAAAATAGAAATGTACTTTTACCGAAACCGGAAATGACGTCATAAAAATGCAAAATTTGAATGAAATCATCTCTTATAACAATAACTACATATTCAGAAGGCTTATAATGTTACATAGCATTTAAAGACACAAATTTTAGGTGGCAGTGAAGTCAGCCGCCATTTTGAAAACCGGAAGTGATGCCATAACTCGAGAACGGCTGGACCAATTGGAACGAAACTTGCGCTATACTTTATAGCATATCATTTATGGCATATACATAGTAACAAGCACAACTTTCTTAGCAACCAAATCAAAAAGGCGTATTTTTTTAAAGGAATTATAGTCTTTGGTTCCACAATATATGCTACAAATTGTAAGAATAAACTGAAAAAAGGAATGATATCCCATAAAAAACACTCCGTGTAAAAATACCAGCCAAGTCTCTTCAACTAAAAAAAAAATAGAAGAAATCTAAAAATTCAGCACTGAAAAGTAGTGATATCAAAAAAAGGCCAAGTCAAAACTTTTAAAAATTACTTGGCGCATCGTTTTTCTATGGGATTATAGATATATTTTATGTATAGATGAGTATATTTGATTACCGACCTACTTCTATACTATTTATATGCACGATGCGCCAAGTAATTTTTAAAAGTTTTGACTTGGCCTTTTTTTGATATCACTACTTTTCAGTGCTGAATTTTTAGATTTCTTCTATTTTTTTTTTAGTTGAAGAGACTTGGCTGGTATTTTTACACGGAGTGTTTTTTATGGGTAAATTCTACCGCAAGAACTTTATCGGGACATTGTACAACCGGGCCTAAGGGTGATTTTCTAGTAGCTTTTGTATTATTACTTCCATCTTACAGCAAATCATAATACGGATAAAGTAATATCAGGTAATATTGCGGTTCCTGTCTTTTGATAGCTTGTAGCCAGATTTAACGATCAAAATACTATTGGTCAATACCCTGCGTTTTGATGAAATTATGAAGAGCTTTGCAAAGAAAATGTAGTTCAAACGGATTACGTCAAAGTTTTTTTCTTCACAATATTTAATTAATAATCGGACTTATATCAAAATGTTAGATTCATTTGATCTAAATATCTTTCAAAATATCAAAGCAGATCTGCTTCAGACTTCTTTTGTTGATCTTTGTATACTGTATAAGATGCTGAGATAAGGCATTGGCTTTGTAAATAGAGTTTGTTTTACAACGTTTGGCTTGAGGTAGAGTTAGAACAGTTTCACTTCTTACATGACTTCAAAGTCAATGAAATACGGTAACCGTGTTTTGGGTAATTTATTCTCAACTGAGGTCAGATATTCTAACGAGTAGCAGCAATTTTACTGAATTGCCGAGAAAGCTTCCTTTGAAATTATACGTATTAAGGTATTGTCAAGTACATACTATATTCGTGGTCATGTTTATATAAAGTTATAGTTAAATGTATTTGTGAAAAGTCTTTGATGTCAAAGATGTGAATCAAAAGAAAAGTTTTGAAAGAATTACGGGCTAAGTTGTTAATTTTAGAGTATGGAGTTCTTATTCTCAGGAAATACGAAATATTATATTTCGTTAATAAATACATAATTCCTTCTTTTCTGTCGGGTGTCAATTCTGAACTTTAACAATCATTAGTTCAAATTTAGAATTTTGCAAAGTTTTGTGGGTATATATACGTTTGAACAATTTTAGGTCCACTATAATGAAAGATACGAAGAAATATGGCATTTATTTATTCTTAAAATTGGTTTTATAAACTTGTCCCAATCAATTTGAAATTAAATTTCAAACTGTAAGGGTGAAACGTAATTTCAGTTTAGTTCATCTCATACAAATTTATTTGCTGTGAGTTCAGCAACCGTTTCACGGTGCGATTAACTAATACATCTAATACGTATAAAATTAAATTGAAGGCTAGGCCTTTAATAAAAATCTATTCAGGGAAATTCTAATTTAGATTTTATAGTCAATCTTTGTTATTATGAAAGTTTAACAAGTTATTCAATATTAAACATATTTAATTCAGTCATCAATAATTTACCAGTGGGTTATTATTCTAAACGAAGGCAACTAATGCGATCTGTAAGACTCTCTGTGCATAAAAGAGGCTGGTGGATCCTTTAGCTTCGTGGCGCTATTCTACGCCATATAAACTTTATGACTTTCGAGCAATATTCCTTCACGTTGGCTAACACACCACGGCACTTTAGAATGGTAATCAGGACACTAAATAACTAAACAAGTAAGGCGTAGAAAGATCATAAGTAGCTAGAAAAAAGCAATTTTGGACCGTAGCATGTAAAGGTGCTTTGCATATAAAGAATGTTGACACCGATCTACTACCTATAGTAGGTATACAGCAGAGACTTTCCATGTAACTATAGGAAGGTGTAAAATGAGAGTGTGCATGCGAGTACTTCACGAAGTAAATGGAAAATATGCTCCTTAGTATTTACTTGTCAACATACTGTATGAACTTTTAAAAGTTATCTTGCTTTTGGTCGGTGTTCAGTATACGTTACGACTCCGGACTCGTTATATTGCCATCCTGCTTGGATGAGAGAAATATTCACTATTACGAATGGACTTCTCTGTATTTTCAATTTAAGACAACTTTATCAGAAACCCGCAGAAAACGTATTTGATGGTAGAAATGAACTGTGACCAAGAGCAAAGTAAATATAAAGTATGGAAAAACATATGACCCTTGTGTCCTTAATAATACATTTCAGAATCAGATTTCTTCTGCAAAAACCACAATCCGAGAAAATTCTGTGAGCTCACGTTGTTTTTCTATAATCTTTCAATGCCTACAAGAAGCAAGGTGCTTGCTCCTTGCCCGAGACAGTATTGGTTGTTGTGACAGAAGGGACCGAACAGGGGGCGAGGACTGAGAAGGGAAGATTATGGCGACACGTGGCAGAATGAAAGTGGGAAAGAGGGTTGAGGAAGGGGGATAAAGGTAGAGACAAAGACGCAACAGTGACAAAGCAAGGTAAATAGATTGCGTTCGAGGAAATCGATTAAAGTTATTAATTACAGTTGTAATTAAAATCGGCGTCGCGGCGCCGCCGCAAACTTCCTAGACGTCGCGACGCTCACTGAGATAAAAACAGATGCCAAATTAAGGTCATCATCATTCCTGCGTTTCGGTTATATCACATAAATCATGTAGAACTGTTGAATTTTGCCGTTTTCTAAGACTTTGAATTGGAAAGACGAGTGAAGAATAGGAGATAATTTGTGCTTTGTGAAGACGAGTTGACGTCGGTGCGGCCCGAGGATAGACGTTTGAGATATCCGACGCCCGTCGCGGCGTCCGTAGCGACGTCCGGTGAAAGAAGCATGAAGAGTGTCGAGTTTATGGAGATTGGAGAGAATGATGAGTCGAGTTATGCTTGGATTTCACAAATACCTCATTACATTCATGTGAATATCAAGTTCGGTGGAAATGACAAGGTTGGACAGTACTCAGTTGCAGAGTTTCTGCAGTACCGCCTGGAGATACGGAATATCTTTACAGGAGCTGATTTCGAAAAACTAATTTTCGATTGACATATTTACTCAGTGAAATCTGTCAGCATAAAATTACATTTCGTACTACATAATTTAAAAATCCCATGTTTGTGTCAAGCCCAAGACCCTGAAAATTGAAAAATTGACCATTTTAATTTCCAACCAAAAACAATCTTTGGAGCTTCAGGCAATGAGTGAGGCCATTAGACTCATTACCTTTACTAAACCGATTTACAACACAATTTCAAATAATTTGAAAGACATTGTATTTCGAATAAAACAATACCACATGTTGTATTAACAAAAATGCTCGTTTTTCACATTCCATCTTCTCTGTATGTTCTCTCAGCTCAACAGTTTGCAGGTAGGCAAAGATTTTCTTGAAGGTACATTTTAAACGAAGTTTCAACAATAAATGATTTACAGTTTTTTCAAAGAATCAAAGCACAAACAGTTTGCCTCAGCTCCTTAACAAGATGCCCAGCATCTCTCTGAAGCATCTTCTTCACGTCAAAGTCATAAGCTAATTAATTAGCAATGGCTTATCTAGCATTCACTTCATCTCGTGTGTTAGACGTTTGATCTTTCTTATTCCCTTACGTCTAAGCTTTGATCCTTTACGATTCCTAGTGATTAGTTTAAGTAAAGTCAAAACTCACGCTAAATATCATGTCAACAAGTCATGTTCTCTATAACCGAATCTCTGCAGCGGAGTAATATCCTGTGTAACCTGCTCGTCTTGCACACAACCGCCGGCGAGGATGAGTTAACATCAAACGCTTAGGTGCAAAGCGTTGGTTATAGCTCTCGCACAGACGGAAACTAATACCATGATTCAATCCTTGACGTAATTCATTAGCACAAAGTATACACATACAGGTAGGTACCAAAATTAAATCTAATTGATGAGTTTGGTGAATATTTTTTTTTCATGTTGGACTCTGCGTATTTCGAATCGCCTGAATTATTATTTAATTTTCTCCGCATGTAACACATCGGTTTTTAGTGGAATGTAATTAATCATGCTTTTATTGCCCACGCATATTTTGTCTACATATATTCCATGATAACAGGAAATCCCTATAGAAACTGTGCGGCTAAAGTTTATCCGGTTTTAATCCCGAGCTTGTGGCTTTTACAAATTTCTGAACCCTGCAAGAGGGTTTAGAGCATATTGGGTACATAAACATATTATTAAGAAGATTTATCAGATCTGGTGTATTGGATGCCGCGGGATCAAACCACTAAAAATATTTACGATTTCGCCGTTAAACTTTAACTATATACCCACACCACTCAATTCTTTTATAATCTCACAAGTCGAGTAGAAAATGGTAACAAAAGTTTCGCTCTCCGAGGCTGAAAGATGACTTACAAGTGTACTTCAAAACATTTTCCTATTTTCCCTTAAATTCTTGTTTCAGGGATAGATCCAGTAACTAGGCACATAAAGAACTTTACATGCAACTTCCGTATTCACAACTTTACTGCTGTTTTATTATTTCATATGCACTATCGGATGGTTGAGTTGAGTACTGGGTGACTTGATTCGGTTGTAAAGTGAAATTATACAGCCCTAATCAAACACATCCACGGACATAAAAAGCCCCGACCTGATTATTAGCCATGATATTACATATTTCAAGCAGAGAATATGATTTTAATATCCGGTACACTGTTTTTCCAGCTGCGTTAATCAACAACCTCGAGGTACGTAATTGACTGTTTCCGACAGAAGAAGCGAAAATTGCCTACGTAAAACATCTATTTCAAGATATCTTCCAAAACTAACCGAAGAGAGTAAATCTTGTTTGTGATACTCCATTCTTAATCGAGCCTTTGTTTTGACTCCACCAAAGTTGTTTGCAGTAAAGATAGTGACATATGATTGGAAGAAACTCAAAGAAACTTGAAAAAAGTTAGTCTCCAGCTTTATATATAGCCTCGTTAGTATTGGATGCCGTAAACACGTCTGTACCAGAACTCTGGCGTGTCGATTGGTTGAGAAGAAAACGTGTCTCTTTCTTCCATTCACAGTGATAACCACATGCTATTGATTATCCATCACAATTTCCCCCACCCCTCTTCCTATTCACAGAGATTTGTTTCTCTTACGATCATAAAACTCCTCATGCCATGTTCTTGAAGGCGATGTCAATATATGTGACATTTCCTTCCTTCCGTTTGTCTTTCATTGTGCGATTTTCTTGCTATTTGGAAATATTGCACAGGAGTTCGCCAAATGTCTGCTGAACAGTTTCCACTCCAGTTCCATCATAGCCGCATTGCCTCGACTTTGTGAAATAAACTTCTTCTTCTTTTGCTCTAGTTGGAATCCGTGAACTATTATTCACTTGTGGCAGAATGCGGAAACTAAGAAATGTACCTGTAGTACAAAATGATATAAAATAAAATTATTACTTTCTGATTGTATACATGTTTTCTATAAAACCCGCTACATGGTGTGTGGCTATCAGGTAGGACCAGCAACTTCGTATTAAAATGTAATTGTGGAGTTACATCCTACAGATCTCATAGAATCTGAATTTAATCCATTAACTGAATTACTAGAGTTGGTCCTACCTCAGAGTACACCACAGAGTACAGAGTAACCTGAAGCATGCATTGATGGACTAAAACAATACCATCGAAGTCGACCCGAAATAGATTGTAAATGAATAAATACACGCTTACGTCCACTTAGTTAAAAATAAAATTGTACACCGAATGGTTCTCAAAACGCTGTAAAAAAATATTTGTTTTAATGCGATTATAGCAATGTTCGTTTCCGTTTTTTTTTAAATTTCATTAGTGTGCAATAAATATTGTGAATAGGAATTTACATTTACACTAGTCGCCCTCAATAATTTAATCCGAAAACATGACCACACGAAGTGCGTCGTTAATCATCATTATCATTCAATATTGACTATTGTTAATCAGAGATAATAACCCATCAAGCACATTAGTTACGTCTGGCGTGTTCCGCTGCCGCTAATGCCTTCACAAATACAGTGCCAAAGTGCAGCATCATCACAAAATGCAACCAGGCAATTCTATTAGGTACTACAGATTTCAACACTGAATCTTATGAAGTGTGCCAAACATAATACGAGGTATTTATGAAACGAAGTTTAATTGTGATTTTTAGGATGACGCATTTTATACCGAATTTAAGACATTTGTTTATATAATATATACCATTGCTTTCGCCAACGTTAATGTGCAAATGGACACAAACCGTCTGGTGATGACTTATTAAATCATAATCTATTCCTTTTCAATATTTAGTTTTTCTTCAGTGGTACACCGAATTACAACATATCACTAACGAAATACTTTATCTTGCCGGAATTTTTGCTGTAGTTTTGCTGTAGTTTTGCCGATAAAGTGCAGATGGTCGTTCGTGATTTCTCTCAGTTGACAGGCTAATAGGAAGATTTCTTATTAATTGTCCACGACCTCCTCGTACCCAATATACTCGAAAATCTTCCTCATAATCATTTACAGTGTGGTACTATTACTGTCGATTCGGCTCTACAATAAAATATAAAGTAATTTTATATACCTACACGATTACAAAATTCCAGTGAGATGTCAACTTTTAGAATCTACAAGTAGCTTATCGCAACAGAATACTCATTACTGCCAATATTTTCTGTTTAAAACGCTGAATCAATCGCTCCATCCGTCATTTCGTGTCCATGTAATATTGTTCACGAGGCTGCATGTTAGGGAAGTAACTGATGATCAAGCGGCCTCTACTAGATCCCGAGGGAATCGTCACATCGGTTCCCTAATGAGGCTGAGGTTCGAGGTTAACATCCCCCCCCCTCCTGCCATAGCGTCGCGGCGCCCCTGGTGAGCAATGGCGACATTATCTCGTAACGTGCTTCTTGACCGCCGTGCGGGACACGGCCACGTAAATCCTTCAAGGGGATAATAAAGTTTGCCACGTGGTGACGGGACGTGACTGGAGATACTTGGTACACATTTAGGAGGGCGGTGGATATTTTTGTTGTTTCTACGTTGGTTAGTGGAGGGCGGCGGTGTTAGGGGAAATTAGTGGGTAGGAAAATGCTTGGACGGTTTGGTCTTGAGTCTCTCAGAGAGATGAGCTTTCTGAGAAGTTCTTTAAAAAGCTTTATAACATTTTGTCAATTAATTTAATATAGGGACACATATGAATACACATCACCAAGGGGGATAAAGCAAAAATGCTTATTTATAGTTATGAAGTTTTGTTGATATAACATAAACATATCCAAAATTACTGAACTTAATACTCAAATTCACTTATCCGTATTGGCTCGTCTGTTAAAATGTAAATATATTATTATAACTTTTTATAGAGCACAGCACAGAATCGCTAATTATTTATAAAATTACTATAGCATCCCTTGAGAAATAGACTTACAGGTCAGAGCTATACGTTCTGAAATATTTTGCGAACAGCTAAGGGTTACTTTAATTATTGAAATCAAATGAATTTGTAATTGAAACTCGAATCCTGCGTCGTGTAAAACTTGCATGGCGAGTGAGATAAATCTGCCTACATGTCGAGTACCTCGGAGGGCGACTAAGAATGAAACACTGCCGTTAGGGCGGCGTTCTACTTCGCTCTACTCACGAGAAGCAGACCGAGTAGACGGCGTGTCGACAGAAGGAGAAAAAGAGCGAAGATAAATGGCGAGGGGCGTCACACTCGACTATTCTATGGAATAATACGAAGAGAAAGTTTGGTGGGAAAGCTTTTACATTTCATTTCACGTACAAAATTCATGGCACTGTGGTTCATGCTTCATTATTGTGTGGTCGGTATATCAAGTTAAAAATAGGTCAAAATGTTCAACTAAACTTTTGCGTTTTATTTACGAGGATATCCTAAGTAAAAGTTATGTAAGTATTTTAATTTTCCAATAGAACACTAGATGCATGCATTTACGTAAATTTATTTGAATTAAAATTATGTACACTTGGACAAGGTAAAAACGGTATTCGAAAAAATAACAGATTTGCTGCTAAAGATTTGATGGCATCATCCGATGATCTGTGCTAACTCGTCATTTCTCTCTAATAGATAAGCTCTGATTTAATTAATAATAACAAGGATTAATTGTCAAGGATCCCGACAAGCATGCCAATCCGTTTCTTTCAAACACCGCTTTTACTTTGGCCAAGTGTACATGTACAACTCCATCACAATACAAATTACGATGTAGCTTGGGAATTAAATAAAATCCCATTGAAATATTTTGTTGTGGATTCCTTTGCAATGTATTGTTGTACTTGACACTGGGGACAAATTCTGTTGGTCGAGTGTCAAATGCCGATTGCCCCGATACAATGCACACTTAGATATAATCGATGTAGATTGCACAAGCAAAGCATCAACGATGGCCAAAATGAATGTTTCGCAAGCTCTGTGGTAACAAATGAAGGCAGCTGAGAATCCACGCAAGACAAATCATTGTCGTCTAGACTGGGCTTCTTTGATAACTTAGTTTTGCACCTAATTTATTATTTATGTCAATCCCTAGTTATAGGGAAGTTTTTTTGCCAACAAACGATCTAATTATTTCAGTAATTACATCAATTATACCTTTGAGGTTATTTTAAATCGCGAATCGCCTCATTTGTTATTTACTCTTTCCAAATAGCCGCTTAGGTATTTCACTCATTTCTCAACTTCAAAATATAAATAGGTATACAGGTTGTTGATGACTGCTAAAGAAATGAATCTGTTCTAGAAGATTTCTCAGTGTAATAGGTACTTAAGAAGATAAAACACTTGATATTAGTTATTTCAAATCTAAAATTGCTAAAGAGAGAAAGACGCTTGACAAATTTGGTTTCTTTGGTGGTCTTCTGCACTACCAAAGACATTATCTCAAGAAACATGGTAATTACTTATTCGCCTGTAATTTTTGGATTCTTTCGGCCTAGGTATATTCTGGTAAAAAAAATCTTACATGTTTTGAGGTAAATGATACTTGCAAACAGTCTAATTATATGGCGACATTTTTGGTTTTATGTGTTTGGAAAAATGATGTTGAGTAAATCTTCTCTATATGAGTCACTATTTTGGAACTCCGTTGCACATTGGATATACAGGGAGGTATTGGCACAATGCCTCGCTGACAATAACCTCATTTGTCTCATTTCCCTGATTTTTAGTTGTATCTGTGTGATGAAGTTTACCTGGCACTGCTGTGGTCCTTGTCTGTTGGGAGAGGAAGCTTTTGGACGTGGTTTCTTCACCGCCAACTTGCTGGAATCTGCGGCACTCTTCGTATCTTCCGTACTTCCCACTGCAACAGGAGGAAATCGAGCCAGGTATCACAACTGCATACGAATACAAGATTCTATCATATAAAGAAACTCACTGACGTTTACAGATTTACCCGTGATTTTCCCTTGCAAAGTTGAAATGTTTTCATAATATTTTCTAGTATCACAATTTATAAGTAACATTAGATATATCGCGCTGTCAACAGTAACATAAACACAATTGTTAATGTTTCAGACAATTTCATGTGTCAACATTTTGGCCCAATTCCCTGACCTTTATTTGTCTCTGACCTACTTATTTTCTATACTTTCAGCCTTTCTAGTAGCCTAGGTGGTGATTGGGAGATGGAAGCTGTGTCACGTTATGACATTGTATCTAGTAAAATAATAGCATATTTCTGTCTAAAAGTTAGCAGTGTAATTTGGTTGCTACACCAAGAATTCTGGTTATAATTTAAGTACGAAATCACTCTCCAATATTAAGAGGGATCATTTATCTTCTAATTGTATATATTTTATGACTTAACGCTATGGTATCAATATTAGCTGAATCAAAAGACAAATGTTGTAGTACGAGACGAAACAGCGATACATTTTTAAGCTATAGTTATTCAGTTCTGGCACGATCTCGACAAATGAATATACCCACGCAGAAACACGAAACAGAACTAAGTAGAAAAAACCTGTGACATTGGCACAGAATTGTGGTCTGATTCTTTTAGTAAGATTGATTGAAACACGTGCTTCCGTATTATTCAATGCTAGGCTTTATATGTTTCACAAAGCTAAAGCAAACAAGCTAAGAATAATACTCCATTATTTTGTTAAATATGTGTTTATAGATCGTCGTGTGTGGTCACATATTGTCACTTGTACCTCGGGTCTGTCCAATGCAATACGAACCTACAAACACAGTTTCAATCTGCCATTATTCGACTGACCGATGTTTTTGAAGGCATTCCTCGGTGTGAAGGTCGGATGCTGAGATAGTGTCCAACATTACGAAAACAACCCTTCTCTTACTACCATTCTCTATTCTTTTTTAAGAATGCCAATAATATACATAGACTCAAAATAAATATAACCAAGGCAAAATTTCATCAGTAGTCATTGCCAAGGCATCATTAAAGATTTTCAATTTATGAAATTATTAGCAAATTTCATGCATAAACATTTTATTCCGTAAATTAAAAAAGGAAGTTGTCGACACAAATTTCAAGAAGGGCTTAGTGAAACTATGGTGTCCTATATTGTCAATACGAGTTGGTATATACAATATATACAACACACATAAAGATCTGGAAACCAATAAGTTATATTTTCATATTCAAATAGCAAACACATGTGGCACGTGATTGGTTGCTGTGAGGGGTGCGGAAAGAGAACAGTTGATTAGAGAGCCTTGAGCTAGCTACAGAAAGTTCAAACACATAACTCAATTTTCTTCATGCAGTTGCGGCTTCCATACGAATAGATTCTTGCATGCAGTCGTGTGCAATGTTCAGTAAAATTAAATTAAAATATTTTTATCTCAGTTGTTGCAGTTGTATCCATTGACGTATCAGTTTAATTTATATACTGGATTACTGGGTCAGAGAACAATTATTCATTTAAATCAGTTACAGTTCTTTAAAACGATGAAACGATGAAGAAAATATTAATGTGAACATATTAATTTCTTTCATCTTTAATGTACAAATGTTATTTCTGATTATACATTATGAGGGGTAGAACCTTACTTCTTTCGAAGTTCTCAACTCTACATTCCAAGCGTAGGTACCAACTGATTACTTTTAGGTAGAGAAGAACTGTGCGCCAAACTTGTGGAAAAGTGAAAAAAATACTTTACTTTTAAATAAGTATACCGTAGTACGAGAATACATCGAAAATGTAAGAGCTATGAGACAAGCATCCCAAGTTGGCAAACGACATCAAAACTTTGTGTTTCTTTTCGTACATTTAGTTTATCCGTGTTCCTCGGCATCCATTCAAGTCAGAACTTTTCCACTCTCCAACTTTTATCAGAACTAAAATAATGATATTACTTTTTTTTGAGTGAGGGATGAAGCGCCATATTTCGTCGACGATAGACTCTTAACTGATTTCATCATAATTGATTGGCAATTGATCAGAGAAGAGTAGTTTTTATGATCGAGTTATTTCTTATAAATTCGTAGCAGCATTTGAAGAAAACAAATCAGTCGACGACAACCGATCTGTCATTCCTTCATCACGTCGCCTACCCTCAGAGGTACACACCCGAAAACTGGGCACCGAAATTCAATAAACCTTTCCTTGGCGCTTAGGGATTCGCAGCGCGTTCCCCTGCTAATGATGGACCAACTCTGTCTTATACCGGAAATAAACCGTTCTCTGATCTTACAGAGCCAAGGAGCGGTTGGGTTTCTTGCTCGGGGAAGGGGGGGGGGGGGGGAAGGGGAAGGAGCTCTTGATACCTGACCGGCATAATTATTGAATTCCCCGGGAAGGTGAGGTCCCCAGGATGAACTGACCCGTTCCTGATTAAATTGATTCCATTAGATTTAAGACCGCACTGGAAAAGCCACGGGGAGGACATTTCAACACTTCGATTTCGTCGCCAATGATTTGTATTGGATTTCGTGTCCGATGTCCTCTTACCAGTGTCCGCATCGCCGGGCACCCCGAGGCTGTCGGAGTTGTCGTTGATGAACGCCTCCGTCGAGCTCGTGAAGGTCTGCGGCGACAGCGTCAGGTCTTGTCCACTCTCGGAGTCAAACAGGTCGAAGGTAGCCGTTGTGCCTCCATTCACTGTAGGACAACGGAGACGACAGTCATTAGTGTGGGTGGAAAACATTTCAAACTCCTTGTATCTAAGTGGAGGTGCCGTGATTCAGTTAATGGTCCTCTTACGACTCTTTCTCTGATTGATGTTTTCTTTCACGCTCTGCCCGCAGATCACACACAATCAACAGATGTTCTGAAATTCTGCACACACACACACTAATGCCATAACAGCAGACACCTCGTAGAATATAGATTTTAGCTAAATCCTTTTTCTGCCTGGTTGTACAGTATAAATTCTATTTTATGTTTTAGATTTTACACTTTTTCATACAAATTAGGCGGTAACATTAAATAATTATTGAGATGCTATGCATGCATGCTAAACATCTTGGCTAGATGCTTAGAAATAATTAATTTGCTATCTAAATTGATCTATTGACAAATAAATGCACAGCAGCTTGATCAATTGTGCACAATTTGGGGTTGGTTTTTACTCCAGAGTGTTGATGGCTGTTGTTACTACTTGAAATAAAACGCAGATGCAATGTGGTACCAAGTTATTTGGATTGCATTGTACTTTCAGATGGCCTTTTTGCTTTCCATGTGTTGGGGAATTTTAGTTCGAGGAGTGGCTCGCTATATGGTTTAATGAAGCTATCAAATATTTTACAAATCGGCTGTTTTATTTGGATATTTGATATATAATTTTTCGTGCTTCGCGTTGGCTCCTCTAACTATATTATAATAAAATTTACTACCCATTTTGGAAATTCTTTTTCGCAAACATTAAAAGATGGACGATGAAGCAAGCTCATTGAAAATTTGAGAGATGAAAACAAAAAAAAAATTGTATTCGTAATAAAAGCGTAAAGAGCTATTAATTTCAAACAATGAACCATTATCATAAAACTCCCGAGTTGATACTCTAGATTTAACTGCTAAAACCTACCGATGTATTATTGGAGAACATTAAAAAGCGATTATTACTGCACATAGAATATTTTGTTTCGGCAAACCATTCTGATCGTTAGCACATTAGCCGCCCTCCACACAAACCGATAAGGATTTCACTCCAATACCAGTTATCCATTGAGTGAAATTACTTTTACAAGTTGCAATACATCCTTAATCCACAGACACCAATACAGTCAATAACTACATGGGGTGCTATAAGCGACCATTAGTGTTGTCCAATACCAACAACGCAACTCGGCACAAATTTAGTACGAATGAAACTGGCTGTTCTCGTTTCTGGAGTCCCTCCTTCTCTCCTTTTCTCTCTATACTCTCTCACAGTATTGGTAATCCATACGTTCTTCCGATATTCTGTTATTGACTGCACGATATCGACTTGGAACAACCCTCGAACCATGTTTTGTTATTTCTAGTACTTGTAACACTCTTGGGAATATACATGTTTATTCAGAGCACTTTTAACTTACAAGCAATAGTCCCCCAAGTAAGTAATGTTGCAATAACGTCATTTAACGTATTAATACCAGCAGAAGAGATTATTTCACAACTCGCATCCTTTTATTTCTATTAATGACTTTTTCCAAATTTTAGAAAATGTCTCTAAAATGTAACGTTATTGACACACTTGAAAAACACTAGACGCTCTAGACATTTACGTCGAGACACTATACAAATACTGGACACTAGATATTCATGTCAAAACTGTTTACAAAACAAGAAGTTCGAACTCCTTGCTTCCCTTGTTTTCGTATCGAACTTCTTCCTGGACTAACTTACTATTATATCTTCTTTTACATCTCACCTCACATTTGAAAAGTGTCAAGGATGAAAACGTGAAACGAAGTCTCGACATATTGTCTGGTGTTTGATTCAGGTATGACAGTATGAATCTGCTTAACACCACCATGTTCGCTCGAACAGTATTGTACGGTGCACCCTGTACACAGGTTTATACCCCCCACTTGACGCCTCACTTTGAGCTCCAAAATGAAAGTTAATAAGATGAGATACCGCTCTAGTCTCTGTGACTTAAGTTAAAAAGTAATTTATTCGCAGACAATTAAGGTCGAGGATCTGTAAACTTGTAAAGGTCACGAAAAAGTTTAAACAAGGTTAAAAAGAATGAAAATTAATTACGTTTCCTTTTTAATTAACTGCTATTTTAAGCAATCTGCTCGCCCTCGAGACGTGGCTACAGGATGGCAGAGAAATTCTATCTGTTCGCACTTACTATAAATTTAATTAAAAAGCAATATAATACTAAAAATCCAAATACTTTATCGAGGAGATATACATGCAAACACGTATTTATTAAAAAAGCCGTTAATTAATGTGAATATTATGTTCTTTTTCTGATCTGCTCTTTTCATCACCGCGCCATTGTGTTTCGAAACTGCGTCGGATAGGTGTTTGCTACCTACCAGTCCACAAAGTTTTGTTTGTTATTAATTTATGCCTCTGGGAAAACATTCAGAGCTCGTGAAAAGTTACGCCATCCGAGGACAGTGTTTTCCCTGGTGCCCTAATGAGTTGTTATTTGACATTTTACATTTGTGGCTCTCTATGAATATGAAGCTTTGCTCTTAATGACTCATAAAACGCTGTCGAGCACATTTCACTCCAATTACTTCGATAGTTACTGACCAATTACAATAGATCATTTAAAATTTAGTATCATTATCCTGAACTTTCAATATTTAAAACACAGGTCAACATTTCCTGGCCGAAGCGTAAAGTAACACTTTAAAACCACGACCTGTTAAAAGTTTACGCGAGGAAGTGAAATATGGAAGGTAATTTGCGTGGCCAGAGAAAAAAAAAAGAAGTATGATTGAGATTCCCCCTGAGAGTCTAGGTCGGTCGATAGTTATGAAAAGTTCTCAGCAGCCCACGTTCCGTGGATCGGAAAAGTTTTGTCGGAGGGCGACGGAATATTGAACTCGTGGTCGACAGAGGCGCTGTGGCGTCCGAGCAGCCTCATTACCGATGCCGACGCGCCGGTGGCAATGAAACGGAGGCGGACTTCACTTCGACGCCGACTTGCTTATTTTCGACGAATACGAGGTGTACGTGAGCGAGCCCCTATATACCAAAGTTCGTAAAAAAGCAGAGGATGAAGAAGAAGAAGGAAACCGAAGAGACGAAGAAGAGAAAGGGGTGAAAGAAGAAAAAGTTCCATAAAACTGTCCAACTTGAAAACGTTCAATGGGATGCCCGACCTCGCATTATATAGACGCAATGTAATCTAGTGAAAGAGTTGAGAGGCGCCTAAAATATCATTGAAGAGGTTCCGTGGCGTCCCTCAAATGATGTGACAAAATCACGTGGCTATTCAATTATCTCTTCCAAACTTGAGGTGAGATTCACTCGACTCCGTCTGAAGACTTAGAGGGCAGCTTTCAAGATGATTTAGTTTCCAGTCATCGATAGAATAAATGTTTCAACAAATATATACAATGGCGGTCACACTCATAACTAACAGTTACATGAAACAATAACAAATGGACCCATTTTAATTAAACTGCGCGTTGTGTTTGTTTTGGGTGTTAATGGGTGTTTTTGAAAATATTAAATTTCGATAATGGGCTGTTTTTTCATCAGGTACTCCGTGGTATAAGGAGTTAAACAGTTATTTAGTGAGATTCTAGGAAGTCACTGGTTGTTGTCATGGGATCGAGTCCTAATCAACTGTTTAAATTTAACATAGCTTTTAAAAACCGTCCCTAAGTTGCAAAATAGAATATAATTTATTATATACCAAATATGATAATAATAGGAGACAGTTATAAAAATAGGTACCTACACCATTTAGAATGATAACCAGCTTTATTTTAAAATTCATATTGGAAATTGTATTTAATTAACCACTTCAGTATTGTCATAACATTGTACTTCCGCCAATACAATTTCTTGAACATCAGACTTTGAACCAAAATACTGGAACGCGAGTTCCACGATAAGGCCACATGGCAAATGCAGTGCAGTTCTGCCACACATATCCCGCAGTTATCGCAAGTAGAGTGGTCTCATAACTGCTAATCATCCAGTGTGGTTACACGGTGGACAGGTGAATTCAGTCAGCCATGCATTCCATGTTTCCAGTTGACCTAGTGAGTCTAGAGACCACATGGAGTTGGAACCTGCAGTGTAGGTTTACACCAGCCAACTGCTCTCAAAGTCGAGAATGTGGAACATATAGAAAATGTGCGCCCCGTGTCACATTGTGTTGACGTACAATTCTGTACACCCACGAGCATTGTGTTGAAGTTTCCAAGGCAAATAGAACATGAATATTCGACATGAATCAGGTACTACCTCATTGTTTTGTTAGTATGTTGATGTATGTGTGTGTTAATTGACTAAGCAATCAATTATACAATATAAATATGATGTGTTTTCCTACAGTAGAAATATTCAATGTTGTTTTTGCAAGGAAAACATGTACGGAAATTGCTGAAATTAAGTTGAAAGTTTCCATTGAAGGTTCAAGAATATGAAATGAAAGATAATAATGTGAGATTATGTTAAAAAACGAAGTTGCAAATTGGTGTTTCTAAAACTTACACAAAGGTAATTTTAATATTTATTCTAAAATATTTAAAATGCTTATAGTTATAGTACCGATCATTATTTTGAAGTCCATATCAAATTTAGTGTGCCCGTCTCTTTTACTAGCGTATTTGCTTGCCAATTTTTTTTGGCAATCGAAATTGATCTTTGCCGATGACTTTCATAAAGACGAGAAGAGTTTTTCTAGGAAACGAATCTCTCTCAAAGTTGAAAGTATAGCGAATAAAACAGAGGAAATAAATAAGAGAATGAGTTCGAATCCTAGAGGGAATATCACATAAAGAGGCTTAAAGTCAAGGCAAAGGGATCAGCTGACTACTAATGGAGGCAATACTGGCCCATACTTTAGTTAGAGCATGGAATTAAACTCAAGTTGGTCGAGGGGTGAGGAGGCAGGAGTTAGGGACGACGTCAGCGCGCCGAAGAACAACCTCCCTTATCAGCAGGATTGATAGTAAGCTTCAATTCCTTTATACATTTGTTCCATTACATCAGTTAATATTAAGCTTTCCCTGAAACTAAAGAAGCCAATGGAAATAACAACAAGTCGAAAGCAATTCAGCAAGTTAAGCCCTATTACCGCTTCTGAAACTTCAACAAAAGGAGGTGCAATTTAAGTTCAGACGTAATGATCGCTCATTCAACAAAGGGTTAGAACCAAGTTTGTGTAAGCTACGTTCGAATAGTCACTTCATATTGTTTGCCGTTGATGGATAACGAAACCCAGCGGTTTTTGTTTTGATTTGTTTCCAAATTAATTATATTTAAATTTCAAATTAAATCTTATGATAACTTTTAGAGCTTTAAAATTGTATTGTTGAAAGTTAAGGCGAATTGTAATACAACAAAAGCTAGCGATGGTGATTAAAGCTCTATCGGAATGGTAATTACGTCGGTTATCGATTGTTATGATTCTTATTTCATTATAATAACATTGAAGTGTTCAACAATGTTACCATATACTTCCACTAAGCTCCACTGAGCAGCACAGAACATTTCAATGAAATAATCATATTACTACCTAATAACATCCAGGTAAATTGCTCTTCAGTTCCAGAACAATTCTATTTTAATATCTGTTAGCGAAGCCAGAGGTCGTTATTTTCTTGTTTGGATCCACTTAAATTTGTATTGTACCGAACGAGAGGCTTAAAATGCTATTGGACCAATATTAATTTCAGAGAAGCTTTATTTGATACGCACGTAAAGAAACAAAACGAGTTTTCTGAGTGAAGAGAAAACAGAATGTATCACTTGAGTCGAGTTGCATCTCGACCCGCGAAACCGAAAGCTAATTACTGCACGTCTAATTAACAATTCAACGCCGAATTATTTCTTTGAAACTTCTAAGCCAAGTTGTAGGTAGGTTTACAACCAATGTCACACCAACCTTGCTCGGAGGTTATGCAGAGCCGTTTAGTTTAATGATTTCCAATAAAACGGATCATATTAGTGAAACAATTCTAGAGTAAAGTGGATATTAAAATTATACATTCAATGTTGTAATCGAGTGAAATGAGATTGCAATTTCACCCCCGAGTTCGACTGAACTATAAGTCCGATACAATGCGTATACTTGACTGCATCACGCACAGCACAGCCTCGCAATTCGGCACGCGTGTGTTTCATTGGCTCGCCATCACTCAAAGTCAAGACCAGGAGCGATGTTATTGCTCCGGTGTAAATCCGCGTCTCACCAAAAACCAGTTCAGCATTGGTTGGTTCGTCACAATTGGCGCCCAACGTTTCATCAGGAGATACAATACCATTGTCGATGCAAATGCATTTGTCTATATTATCTATTGCCCTATTATTTATTTAATTATACATCTTGCAATACAAATTTTATATTTTATGTGGCAAGGAAACCATTTCTAAACCGCAATATCGGTATACTAATAAAAATTAAAAGGAATAAAACTAAATAACAAATTATGAAACTTTACATCCATCTCTTAGCAATGCGTTGAACCTTTTCACACTGAATCTTCCAAACCAACCTTCAATAACACATTCTTATCCCAACTATTCCAGTCATGGACTGGTGTATTATGTAGAAAATACCTCCCTATCTGTTTCGGACTGTTCTATATATCTTGAATGGTATCTGATTGTGTACAATAATACTGACGTGTATTCGAGTAGCTTGTTCACTTTTTTCAGGATTACAAAACACGTGACAAATGGCGCTGCGTGTTTGCTTAATGAACATTTCAAAGCTTTTCTAAAAGACTTTCCTTTTTCCCTTCAGCTTTCACCGCGGTTTATAAGGGATGAAAAAGTAATTCATTTTCCTTTCTTCGTGGGCTGTGTTGTTAAGAAATGATGACGGCTATTTCTTCTGATGTGGCTTGGGGGTGACATCTAGCAAACAAACCATTGTGCGTGTGTGCGTGTGTGCGTGTGTGCGTGCTCGCGCGCGCGTGCGGACGTGACCGTGCGATGTCGCACATACAGAGGTGTTAAAACATCTATACGGATATCAAGAACACGTCTCTGCGATGCTCTGGGAATTCATTTCACGAGCTAACTTATAATTAAACTTGTCGATATTTGTAGTAGAAAATATTAGAATTCGATTAAATAGCATTTCATCGAGATTTATTAGTGTGCTTGTCAAGTAATTTCTATGGACATTTTAACTGGAGGAAAAAACGTTATTTCGAAAAGTGCGTCAATATGGAGGGAAATATGAGAATCTTAGCGTCTAGGACGTCGTTGAAACGCCATTGAACTAACATGGACGCTATTAGCTCTTCACTGAAGATCATTGTGGTATGCGTCCCAGCGCGTAAGGTAAAACCGTTTGTTCCTATAACCACAAACTATTACAAATTTCACTACGTGCAACATTTTGTTAATGTTAATTGCAGGTGTGTGGGGGTGTGAGTTGGGTGGTGTGGGAGGGGTGGGGGGTGTTTTGGGAGGTGGGGTCTGAAGTTTGCCGCGAGTACTACGTGCTGTGGTGGAGCATTACGTGTAACGACTCCCCCCCCCCTCCCACTCCCTCTCCCTTAGACCACCCTTCTTTGCCACGTCAGCCGCCAATTAATGAAAATGGCTCATTAGAGAGCAGAGTCTTTCACTGGAGCAGCAAGCAAAGTTAGCGGCTGAGACGTCGAGACCGGCAACACAAATGAGCGCTCCCACCCGCTAGGAGCGCTTCTAGTTCGCTCCACTCAGTCTCTCTTGGACAGTGACTGAGGATTGGGAATCAAGGGAGATGTGATAACAAACTTTGGAGTAGAATGAATATCTTCTCGTTTTCGTTCTCCTTCCAGCACGTTCTACAGAGAGCTTCATTTAGAGAAGAATTAAACGAGTGGGTGAAACAAAACTGAATTCTCGACAGTTCTTCACTTCTACCTGGTAACGATAATGTTCTTCTACCATACATTTTATAAGATGGCAATGTCATTCATTATCTTTTCAATTGCACAATTTAATAAACGGCCGATGTAACAATGCTCTGTTAAATTCGTACACTTGATACAAATTGTGTGCCATGGCAACAACCAATTGCATTCCTAGATTAGCACATATAAGTAACGGTTAAACTTAACAACTAATTTAATAGAGCATTGAAAAACCGGGCCCAGTTAATTTTATTTGTGAATGGAATCTATGATTAAAGAAAATATTTTATTCAAATTAATGTTTCGCTAAAACTTGACATAGGTAATTATTTATATGTGGAGCATTTGTTTGTACAAACTGTTGCTAGAACGATGTTAATTTTAACCCCGAGTACTTTTTCTTATTTAGCTACCCCATAAAAGCCATCAATGTTTCGTGAGTTTCCTTTTTATCCAGATTTATTGAAGCACCATTACAGCTGAAGCGGAGTCGGATTTCACAATTTTTGTTTTGTAAGCACGTTGTAGGTCGTCGAGACGCTGCGTGACGTCTAGCGGGCGTCGTGTAATCGGCGAGTGTCGAACCAATGACTCCTGCTAACGAGACAGCTTCGCGGGAGGTGGATGTGGAGGAGGAGGAGGGGGGGGGGGGGACACTCTGATTCAATACACACGACACGACACCTTTGCCGTGGAACTTGATTGAGATGATTGTCATAATGAACTTGCCTTTAACTAATCACGCACAGTCGACTTGCCACATGTGTGCTACAAGTCTATAAATGTATATTATTTAGTAACAAATAAAATATGTTTTACCTATTTAATTCATTAACAATAAAATAAAATAAATAAAATAAAAATGGCTTTATTAAGTTTACGGCGAGATTAAGCACAAATGCTTCTCTTCCACCTAACCGTTATCAATTGATAATTAATTTGTTAGAAATAGTACTAACAATAAATGTGTGTACAGACTGAGACAACCTTTGATTACAATATATCATTATTTATAAAGACGTTAAAAGAAACTCTGAAACCGGCACCTCCGCCAAGTGAACGCCAAGAAAAATATGGCACCTCCACGTACAAATACATTACGTTTTATCAAGGGATTATTATAAATTAGCGTATATTTTAAAAATATATACCTCAATTCGAAGATGTAAAATATGAAGGTAGAGCTTTATCTGGTAAAATGGAGAAGATCCTCAAGGAACGATGCGGCAGAAGGGAAATCAAATTAGGAAAAAGGGGAGATTAATCGGCATCACAGATCATTGTTAGAAGATATAAGATAAATGTGCATGTTTGGCAAACTAGTAATGGGACATTTCTGAACCTAAATTGCGACTGCAAGTCAATAAAGCTTCCACATGACGATGTTTATTATGAGAGTGGATATTGAAATGAAAGTGTCTAACCATGTGGCCTCGTAAACTCCACTCCCGATATCTCTTGGACCGTGGTTTTATCTCCAAGAAAACCTGCTGTTCGCGGGGACTCTGAGGGACTGCTGAAAAGCATTTCTCACAAATACAGTCGTAAAAGAAAATATTGAAAAAAATCTCTCCGTATTTGGCGAATTGTTGTCATCGTTGACAGCACCTGGGACTGCGATGGTCGATAAGGCACCTCCAAGAATGTTGAGCCAATAGGAATCTCGGCCTTATCGCGCTCGTTCAATGCATCTGCGGCAAGACCGATGAAAACCGAGCATATATTTGATGGAAAACCAGGGGAAAGGTCAGAAGCGAACGCAAACTTGTTTCAATCTCGAGTGGCCAGCAGCATCCCTTACAAATTGAACAAATGCTTCTCCACAACATTTTCAGACCAGCAGATATGATGCTTTTTATAACACCTAGACTGAAATCTGAAATCCGACAATTTGAATTTCTCGTGTACTCGTTCTCAGAATGAACCTCATACTTATGAAAAGAAAAATGTGATGTGTGCATGGAAGTTATTATGCAATTTAATCAATATCGACGAGTTTATGAGTTAGGTATACCAAGAGCACGTAATTACTGAATTTTTTAGAAACTGCAACTAATTGAAAAATACTCATCATACTTTTCCATCTAGAAATTTTATGGTCGAATAATTGACATTTTTCATTTCGTATCAAAGAAAACTATGTTTCAAAGCATGCTCTATTTCTTTGAGTTTCCTATCCAAGTTATAAGATCCCAAAGGCCAAGCTGCAATATCCAATCCAATACGAGGTCAGTAAACACTTTTTATTACACTGCTGTCTTGCTGCAATTTCTTCCTTACGTCAGATTATTGAGTCTGGTATATGGATAACCAATATGAGATGCTCTTTCCTTAGATATTCACATCATTATTCAGTTAAACAACAGCGGTAGTGCAGTGAACTTGGCGGAGGTATTACAAGATATATCAACGTTAGATCCATATTCCGATATTCCACTACGTCTTCTTACCATCTCAAAAAGACTGTTAAAACAAAGGAAATTGTTTGAAAAAGCGTGTAAACTCCACAAAGATACATCAGGAAAAAGAAGCGACGAGAGGGAGGAACTATTTACCCGTTGTGACTGATAGGTATTAAAACTGTTAAGTAATTCCACGTTGTTTTTGCAGTTCCACTTTGAAGTGAAGTAATGATTTACATACTGACTTAGAAGATTGTTTATACACATTTCTGGGAACACAAATTTGTTTCACTAAACAGTATTTTAAAGTCAATATTGATTGGCTCAAGTAAGCGACTGAAATAATTCATTGTTGACGTCATAATATTATATTTGCAGCGCGTTTCAAGTTGCAGTCTTTGTGATGTGCAGAACACACGATAAGACATTCATTCTTCCCACCCCTGGATTCGGTCTTAAACAAGGCAGGGATAGTAGATAAATGTTAATGAGATTCTTTGCACAAATATTGACGTTGCAGTCTCCGGAACCGTTTTGAGTAAATACTGAGAGAGCGAGCTTCTGTGGCTCGGCCGGCAATACAGTCTACTGCTTGGCCGATCCAGCTGAGGATTATGAACGTTTCTATCATGTGTACAGGGGTGACCAGTAAGCCTCGGACATGTTTCAATAGTGTCGAAACAGTTTACGAAGTTGGATCATGGTGACATTTTCTTCATTTCTTCATGTCACCAAGATTGTCCAGCAATGCAAACATTGAAGTTTTCCCCAGATGATGGACATTATGTTGGCACTTTGACGGGTCAGATTTAACTTAAACATGAAGGCAAATCGACGTATTTTTGTGAAACTTGAGTGATTCTTATTCATATTAAAGATTTCTCCGGAGCCTATACAATTGCCCACGCAACCATTAAAACTATCAGATATCGTTAAAAAAAATACAAAATCACAGCCATTCTGAGTGGTGTAATCAAGATGGTACCTTTTAACAATGAGATGACATCAAGTGCAAACTTTGAACTGTACGCTTATTGACATGGGCAGTATACATTCTACAGCTCTCTCAGAAGATATTATAACGTGAAATAATTAAATTAAATTAAGATCCCGTAGGATTCAACCGCATTGGTACATACTATTTCCAAGAACTAGAGGCATTCATTCACTCTACATTTCCACACGCACAGGTTAAGTTCAAAATAACGAGAAAATGATTTCACCGGAACTCTACCAATTACCCCTAATCTCGTCTTATGAGACAATCTTCTGGAAATCGGAGTTCCTTAACAAGTCGGGCATAAATGAAACAAGAGTCCTCGAGAGTGCGTCTGACCTCGCCTTCATGACTCGTGTAACATGCGCTTTAAGGCAGCTTAGTTCCCACCTCCTCGGGGAATTCAGGAGGGTACGGTAAAACATCCCTAAAGCTAAGAGGGTGACAATTTCCCCTCCCCGCTAAGCATACATCCCGCCTGATCCGGAGGGAAATTTAGGACTTTTATAACCGACACGTCGAAAGCAAGGAATTTCCAGAAAGCATTTAGCATACGAACGTATTACATAACCTTTTGATACCCGGCGCGCGTTAATCAGGAGTTCGGTAATCGCATTTCACCGCTAAAATCACGTGCAAATTGCCGAGTCTAGTCAGATATCGCCGTTGCGAGGATAAAAGATTCTCGGATGACGTCGCGTTATTTGCCTCCAGCTTTCTTGTGGCGAGGATTTGCATAGAAAGCGGTGAAACATCTCCCTAAAGAAACTCAACCCGAGCAAGAAGAGGATTCCGCTGGGGAGTTGTTCCGGAGCGCAAAATAAACCACTGCCTTCTTCTCCTTGGCGAACCAAGAAACACGCCCTTACATTTATACGATACATTAGACTCTCAACTCCAAACCAGAAGTTTGCGAAACTCTCCAAATAAGACGGTGTAATGCTGCATAAGAATCTTAGATTCGTAGAAGAAGAATAGAACAGTGAGGACGTACAAGAGCGAACTGAAGTTGACAAGAGAAGTGCGTTCCATCGGTTGGTTTCAAACTTCTCGATGATGCCACTTGAGATATAAACTATTCGATCTATTTCGATGTGAGAGAGCTTATAGAGCGCGGCGTTGCTGCTAAATAAAAGATCTTTGCTCTGTTCTATCGTTTATCAGAACGTATTGTTTGAACCTCAAGAGAAACGGTGTTATCGACAGTTTTTGTCGGGCTGACCAGGAGCTGGTGGATGATTGGACATGATTGCTGGAGTCTGGAGACGAGGTCATGGACACATGGCACTGGCAGTGCATGACACATTTAGGTCATCCAACTCCAATTATCGCAGTCACATTATTAATTAGTTTCTAATCGCAATTGAATAACACATTTCTATGCTGTCAAGTGTGTGATACAATCAGAGTACTTTGACAATATAAGAAACATGGAAATGCCATTCAAACGATTGAGCTGCACTAGACAGTTCGACTTGCTGAAACCATCCAATCAAAAGTATAAATAAACCTTATTCATATTCCATAATATCAATACGTTACTTTTAACAAATTAACAACTAGGAAAACTCTCTGTGTAACGAGTTGATGAGCGAACCTTCGTCTTGCATGCGAATTAATATTCGTATGAAAGTTGAAATAGAGGATGAATACAAATTGTTGTCTTCGAATGTCTTTGAATAAATTTGTCAAATATTACAAAACAAGCGTACAATGCGATACAATGTCTGTAAAAAGTCAATTACACTCTGAAAGTTCTTAGCAGATTTGTCTGAAAAATTTCAAAAACACCTATAGAATGTCGGTACTAACGACCTTGCAGATTTTTAAGTTGATCTGTCAACGGTTCCATTTTTAATTTTCAACCAATCACAGGATGTCGTTCAAAATCTGGGACCACTATATAAGGGCATTATTGTGTGGTCAAAATTTCAGATTGATCAGGTGCACGGCGTGACCTGGGCATTGCCAACAAAAACAAACAATCGGAGAACGTGCCTTAAGAGTACTATTATAGTGACACGTGAACGTGAGTTACACTCGCTTCGCTCGCTTAACGAGGGCCGGTTTTTCAATGCTCTGTTAAAACCAGTAATTAAGTTTAAGTGAGCATTCAATGAAAGTCATTGTTTTTGCCATGGTAATATAGTCCTAATAATTTGTAAAAAATTTAGTAGAGCATTGAAAAACAGGCCAATAATGTTTTTACAACGTTTGTTTTCTGGACTACTGAGGAGGTAACTATTGTCTATTGTTCTGATATCAAGGTGAAGATGAAAATCGCTTGTATTCCGACTCAATCAGCCCTTGTAGGTGAACATGTCGAGTACAGATAATTAAATAAACAACACACGACAGTTTGTATGAAAGTTTTCCCGGTGAATAACAGGCTAGATGTTGCAACGTCGCGGAGTCCCCAAGAGTGCGACGGTACTTCGAAAGTCGCGGCAAATACTTTTGAATAAACGAACAGTTGGAATCAATCTCAGTGGAACAACACGATTGAGGATTTCAAGACGACACATTGAAGAAGAAACAACTTTGAGATGAGCCTGGTGTTGCAACAATATTGAGAAGAGCGATAAACAGGCGTGCCTTTGAATGTGATACCTACGTGGGATGATATAGGATCAGTCCAACCAAAATCAACAATTTGGTGGAAACATACAAAATATATTTATCAAGCCCACATGCGAGAACAAAATCACAAGAATGAAATTAAATTGAGTAGATAAAGATATCAAGAGTCACCTAAAAGAAATAAACTATCATTGGTTCAAAAATTCTTAATTTAATATTGATTTGTCCAGCAGTTGATCGTGTCTAGACGCAGATAATAAATTTTTTATCATAAATGCTCAGATTACACCATACGTACCAATTAGCAAGTAATTATTTAACTTGCTTAGATATTGAACTGTTCAGTTTACCTAGTATGTTTATGCTTGCACGATCAATTATTACTTTCCACTTTCACTAAACATATTTCAGGCACCCACGTAAGGGGTGAAAAGTTGGACTGGACGAGCAAGTTGAACAAAATAAACATGACCGGGGGAGTTTGTTGGTGTGTATTGCATGCAGTTGGTAACTCTGTCATGCAATATTCATCAGACGCACAAACACACACACACACTTCATGAGAGGTGGCTACTTCATGTAATGCAGGAATACCAACCGCTTTTCCACCTCTTCATTTCGAAACAGCTTCGCCGCTAGGCAAAATACTTTATTCTCATTAAGGTCCAGAGTGAGTTTGGTATATAAAACAGAGTGACGTTATATGATATACGACCCTTTTGAGGTGTGTCGACCATGTTTCAATACAATATTGACATATTAAGAAGGAATGAGATTAATTGAATCATTTATATAAATATAAATGTGTCGAATTTATAGAGAACAGTGGAGGTAAAAGCATATAATTTTTTTCAAAAATAACTATGTCACGATTTGCAAGACAATAATCGGGCCAAAATGGGAAGTAATCACCAAATAAATTATAGGAAGTATGTTTGTAATCGAATGCAGAATCATCAGTTAATTATATAATAAGTCAAGTTGACATTACGGTGGAGGTGCCATGTTTTGTAATTACTTTCTGCAGGCTGTGTTTCGGCAGTTGGTAGGCGGCAGATAACTTCTAGGAGTCGTGAGTGAGTGAGTGAGAGAGTGAGTGAGTGAGAGGGGGAGGGGGGGGGGGAGAGAGAGGTGTAGGACGTAACACGTGTATCTGATGGCCAGTCAACTCCTGAATGACAAGTGGCTCTCGTCAAGGCAGGGAGATGAACTACCACCTAACTCGGGTTGCTGTGTTGCCTCCGGGTGGCCTAGTTAGTTGACTTGATTCTCCGTCGGTCTAATTCCAAGATGCACAAGTTGCGAAGTGCCTCAGCAGAGCGCTCTGTCGTGAATGTCGTGTTCTCAAATGTCACATCTCGTAAAAATGAGTTTTATTTTCACATTATTAAATGAAATGCAATTAGTTCCGTTCTATAAATCAATTACAATCGGGTGTGCTACTTCAGCCTTTTTTCCTACACGTGAAAAAAGTTACCAAATGTAATAAGCAATCAAATTGAAACCCCAGCTTCCGAATAAATTAAAAAATTCCAACCCTAGAGCTTCCGACATTTATTTGTACCGACCGAGCCGACGTCAACGACCGTTCTTTTCCTCGTTGCTTGCTTCACGATTCACCACGATGTTCTTCCCACATATCTCACCCTCCCCCCCCCCCCCCCATCACCCCTACCCTGGCCAAACACCCGCTTTGACACGTATTTTTCCAATATAGAGTAGCTAGATGAATACTGTAGATACGCGGGCTCATTCATACTGTTTACCCCTCTTCTCTCCTTTCTGTCAACAACGGAATGGTTGCCAAGGGCAACCAAGGATGCAAATATTCAGATGATGGCGATGGGGTGCTTAGTGGTGTGCGTTCTTCTTCAGATGATGAGAGATACGTGTATAAAGCAAGAAAGACGAGTAATATTCATTACATTATTGAACACGATGCAGGATACCAATATAATTATGCTGAATGAAGATAATGCCACTCGTGGGACAGAGTGATTTATGTGCATGACTGTCATTCCATATGCACCTGGATTCATTAGCGCTAAGCATCTCACTGCGGAAAACTCGTGAATTATTCCACAATGAAGTTTATCATGCTGGTTCCAGATGTTACCTCATTGTTTTAACACGTTTTACTGTGACTTCTTAAACTAATGTAACTATTGCCTAATATTTAAGGAATGTACAATTAGTGGAAAATTTTATGGTAGCGTGACATAGCTTAGTTATCATAAATGGATGTATTAGGAGAGATAATCCTTAAATCGGAATTACTGTACTGAACCATTCCGCAATTGAGTTAATGAGTGAAACTCAAGCTTATGATCATATCCGAGAGACTATTTCCGGTATCACTGCCAGAAGCCCAAATTAATAGCGTAAGAACTTAATTCCACTCTAAGTCCGCTTCATCGATGATACTTGAAGCGACAAAAGTATGACTTTCACAATTATTTGTAGTGGAACTTGAAGACTCGTAACAATATAGAAGGTTTCAGTCATACCGGACATTATCTGGCTGTCAAATTATATTTAAATGTATTTTTCAAGCTTGCCCTAATTAGCTTGGAACAGTAATTGGTTAGCGAACTTTTCCGATAATTTCAGTTTTCACAGTTTACGTAAAACAGGCACCTCAAAAAAATTATAATATATCGTGCTGGTCAGGGATTGCGAAATGAGATTGACATAGTTCTAAACTCAATTAGTATTATTGTGTAACCCAGGAAAAATACAGAAATGAATTTAATTGGGGGGTCGCTAACTAGGGAGAGCGTTGACATGTCATTAAAATATGATTAATAGACAGATAACATAAAGTGTTGCTGATACCTTTTAAGTTAGAAATAATTGTGAAAGGCAAACTTTCAGGTATTTGCAAGGAAATCTGTGAAACATTGTTACTGTGAACGATAGAAGTTTCATACGAGACACTATTTACACTGGGAGAGCTAATGTTGACACAACCTCATCACAACATGGCGGCCAGAATACACGAAGTTTGCCGAGAGTTAACATCTATTGGCGCCAATTTCAAACTCCTTTCAATTCTGTTGGTTAGTTTTTCGAAAATTTAAATCTATAGGCGCCAATTTCAAACTCCTTATATTTCTGTTTTTTTTTAATGTGATTAGTTGCAATTTGAAAGTGAATAGGTAACTACATGAGAAATGTTTTGTATCTACTGAAATAATAACACATAAAGGGTTCAATTTTCTGTACATTTATTTTTATGCAAATAAACAGACACAATATTGAAGTCTAAATTGACTGAAAATTAAGGTAAATGTATCATAATTATTAATTTATGGATTGATATTACTTGCTTGCAAAAAATTTTCTTGTCATTATTGTATACATGAAAATCAATCAATAAACAGTTGTTAAACTCATCACTGCAAGTGAACATCTTTCAAAAACACTTTACTTTGTTAAACTGACTCATCATTGCAAGTGAAAATCAATCAATAACCCTTGTTAAACTCATCACTGCAAGTGAAAATCAATCAATAAACAGTTGTTAAACTCATCACTGCAAGTTAAAAGGCCCTGGATTCCACTGGGCAAAAATCCTGAGTGCCTCGGCAATTAACTCGGCGCTCTCCGTTTGGACAACAAACACCCCTACAACAATGTAACCCGAATTTGTTTTTAATGTTAAAAAAAATAGGGGCAGAGAATACTTAGTTGTTCTATATGTAGCGTCCAACAAACAAAGCCGGCCATAACGTTTTAACATTCGTCTTTGCCACTCAGTCTGGTAACAGTACAAAAAAGAATTGGAAGTTAACTCTGCCTCATCAACGTCATCTTTATAAGGACGGAAATGGAAATTGTCACTGGGACATTTACTCCTCCATTTTTCAATTTGGATCGTTAGGGCTTCCTGATCTATTAACGACTCCTTTAACTTAAATGAAGCCTTATGCATATGAGCATAAATCTTTTCTCCCGAAGGATAGAATGCAGAATTAATATTACTTGGCCTACCACCAGTCTCAAATTTCTTGTCAATGTACTGTTCGAGAAGAAGTTTGACGTCACGAACAGAAGAGAATCCAGCTGCAACCAGTCGATAGATTTCTTTGATGACATCTGGGTGTGTTTCCTGAGTCATACTGGCGGAATCTCTGCTGTGTGAATGAGTGCCTTCTTGCGATACAGCGATGTAGAAGCGCTGTACACATCTCGGGGAACTTTCTGCAGTCATAGCTTTGTGTAGTTTGTCAAGTACCTGGAAATGAAATACAATTTGTTTGCAACAAAATTCAAAGTTTTTCAAAGTTCAAAATTCAAGACCAAAAGACGTATGCATTAAATTGATTTAATTTACCTAAAAGTTGCTTTACATGCTTGCTTGCTTTACATGCTTGCTTTAGACAATTAACAATTAACTGATAGCTCAGGGTTGCGATTCTACAGTTTGCGTTTTCTCTGTTTGAACTCTCACCAGATAGGGCCAGTCACTTTCTCTGTTAGGCCGAGAAAGACGTCATTAAAAGGTGAGCTTTTTTGTAACTTTAAGTTTAATTAACCATTTTGCTAACTCACCTCAGCCTTCTGTCTCCATTTAGTGGAACAATCAACAACAAAATCAGGGTAATAATGGATACGACGGACTTTTAAGAATGCAGGACATCCCAGTTTCTTTGTGTTCATGACACGGAAGCGCTTTTTCTTGGGATTTGCATGGTCACTCTGAAAGCAGAGGGCATTTATTTTAAATGCATGTCAAAATGTAGATGACGACAAGTTTTTAGCAATATCAATGTTGTTAGCAATGTAAATATAGCCTCCCAAATATACTTACCAAATGAGGACATTGCTTTTCACTTCTACCACTGTAGTACTTTGGTCCCTGAGAGCATAATGATGAGACAGTTCCATCCATGCCAAATGGCGAACCAAAGAAATCAATCGAAATATCGCCTTTAGTACGATGTTGCCAAAGAAACTGTCGGCCGCCCTCTGTAAAGATACAGATTTTATTAGTAACATTAATAATGCAAGCATAATTAATTCAAACACTTCAACTAATTACATACTAATTAGTTACATGTGAGAGATGTAGTCTGGCATAGGTTAGGTAGTATCTTACCATTTGAAGTTCCACTGCTACTGCTTCTGATGGAGAAGTCATACCCCAGGGCTCTGATGCGGCATATAAAATTGTCATACAACTCTTTACCGTCAATGTAGCCCGACATAAATCCATTGTTAATTTTGAAATCCAACAGGGTTTCTTGGACTAATTGATTAAAACTACAGGGACCAGAATCAGGAGCCATCCTGGCTGGTTATTGACGCCGACGAACAGACCTAACCTAACCTAACCTTCTGACACGCGAAAAAGAACCGAAGATACACGAAGGCAGATCGGCAGAGTTGGCCGCCATGTTGTGATGAGGTTGTGTCAACTTTAGGTCTCCCATTTACACTCAATGCTCCTTCAAACTGGAACTTCAATCACATTTCACGTCAATTAACTGGCAGTTCTTTCGTTTTGCAAAACTTCACTAATTTCAACAGTTTCGTATTGATGCTACTTACTTTCCTATAAGAACTACAAGTGATTGAAGACTCAGTTTCAACTTGCATCATACTCTTCTTCTTGCTTCCAGCTAATTAAACAATTCTGTGTTCACTGAATGCAATGTCTCTGCTTATAGCCATTTCCAATTAAATCTACGTCTAGAAGACACAAATTCGTTGTGCACTCATTACTGTAGATGCATCACAAATGTTTCGAATAGTTCCATAGACATACTTCACTGGCGCTTAATGGAAGCGTCCAACAAAAGCAAAACAACAAAAGCTCCTGCGACTGACTAAAGTCTGATCCTCGAGGAAGAGCTTTAAGCACTAAGTACACATAGAAGACTGATTAATTATGCAGTGAAGCTAGCCGGGATGTGAGCATCATATGTCGGACTTTGAGGCGATGCCGACGTCGCTATTCGATCAAAACAATTACAAAGAGTCACGTGAGTTTGTAGACTACTGGCTTTGTTAGAGTTGGCTTCGATGTTCACAAGTTTGGGCATTTGCTGGATTTTCCCATGTGTACCAAAGATTATATATCGAGAGGAAGCCATTGATGAATTCATCTTCTCATACTCGTACTGCGTAAAATATTTGGATTGACATGAGTAATTGAACCATTTCTCTAAATTGTGTAGATTGTTCTATATTATTATCTTCAAAATTATAAATTTATTATCAAGTTATGAATATTTTACAATTTTGATACCTGTCAAAATATCAAAACTAAATTTTCTGACCATTCTCATTTTTCATTTTTCATTGTAATTAATTCAATTCATCAATTCATGTTTCGAACATGTTCGAATTCTATGTTTCGATATTTGGATCTCGATGTTTTGATCTGTTTTTGACCCGAATAACAATTTGAGCAGTAAACGGAGTCCCGATACTAAAAGAAATCAGTCGATGTATTGATAAAATGGTTTTGTGATAACAGCAGCAATATAAAAGAAAATGGAAAATAATATGAAATATTTGTTCAGTAAATGAATGATATGTACAGTCACGTATTGCCCGAGGAAAGCACAAGTTTTGTGATGTCGGCCTAGTTACGTACTACGGTGGTACCACCTTCAATAGGTTCTGTCATGGTATTACATGGTATTATATGTGTTGTTATTTGTAATTAAATCTATTGATTCTTACTAATTAGCTACTACCTACAAGTTAGCTTGTCCGCTAATTAAACATAAATATTAGTAATTAAAATACTTAATTAATCCTTAAGTCAGTCTAGAAATGTCAATAGGGAATGTTATTTCCCTATTTGACTTCGTTACGCCACTGTATATTAAAATTAAGTTATTACTTTTTGTTTTCGTACTCGTATAAGTTGTGTTGTGAACGTACGCTCATACAGATTCAACTTCATGTTGGTAATTTGAAAGTAACTACCTACTGTTCTTATTTTCTCTTTTGATTATACTGTATCCTACTGGCAACCCATTTTAATTACTGATTTACAATATTTTGAGTGTCTGGGGCCGTATTCTAGAACATTTAAATTCCCAATTCTGATGGAATCCGATTCGGTGCAATGTTAATCCTTATGGTCGTGACCGGATTCCATAAGGAATGGAATTGGGAAAACGTTCTAGAATACGCCTCCTGGAGGTCTATTCTAGAACGATTTACCAATTCCATTCTGATGGAATCCGGTCACGGCCATAAGGATTAACATTGTATGGAATCGAATTCCAGTGGAATTGGGAATTTAAAAGTTCTAGAATACGGCCCCTGGACGATTTGATTCGATTAGTCGGCACAATTTGTTTACGTACCTACATACTTTTAAAATGAAATACGCGTAATAGATAACGCCAGTCGTTAGAACTACAAGCCGTGTAGGTACTAACTTACCATTAAAAAAACTTCTAACCCTCATCCCTAAATGATAAACTAAAATACGCTTATGATACTAAAATAATAATTTATAAAGAAAGCTTCACAATGGTACTTTTATGGCACTCCACTCTCTGATTTTTGTAGACAATGCCATGCGGTTACATCGTTCAACTAATCGATCTGAAAATGTTCACACTCGCTTATGTCATAAGAGCGGTCACAGGTAATGTAAATCTTGAACGAGATCCTGTGAGTGGGGAAAATTAAAAATGGAACCGGTTGACCGTTATACAATTTTGCTTGGTCATTGGGGACCAACATTTTTAGAGTTTTTTTACAATTTTCAGACAAATCTGTTAAGACTTCAGGAGTAATTTACATTTAACGAACATTTTATGCTTGTTTTGATTTTTTTTTTCAGATTTATTCAATGAAATTCAAAGACAAAACTATCTTTGCTCCTTTGACGGATGCTGTCTTCCTCGCATTTCCAAGGTCTATTATAGTGAGCAGCAAGTATCTCGCGAATATGAATTCCCATGCAATACGAAGGCTCGCTCATCAAAGCGTAGAGCGTTTTCCTAGTTTTATTTCATACTTCTCCTTTTATTTGTTCACTCCACTGAATATTCCATTGGACTCACCCGACGAGTGTAGAGAGCCGGTGCCTAGAAGCACGTCGATGCTGCCTTCAGTGAGCATCTCCGTGTCCTGATAACTGATGCTGAGCGTCGCATCTTCCGACTGCAACCGCGCCAACACCGACGCCAAGCCGCCGTTCTTGTCGTCGAGGTCGTCGGCGTCTCGGAGCTGGAGGGTCACCGAGCCCTCGCCGCCAGTGCTACTGTACATGAAGACGGCGTGAGGACTGGGTGACCCATAGCTCGTCTGGAGAGGCAACCGCACGCCGGGCACTTCGTGCACTCCCTGTGGAGACGGAGAAGACACAATGTCAACATGATAGCAGAGCATCTCATCTCACGTCACAGCTGACCATAATCTTACTTTGGGATAGATGTTTCAATAAATGAATGCTGGGCCGGAATAACCATAAAAACAACACTTTTTTCGAAATATTTTTTTATGTAGAATTAGCATGTGCATGTCTAGGTCTATCCACTGCCACCTTATAATGTTGATTTTTTAAATGTTGACATTATATAAATTGAACATGAATGTTGGATGCCATGGAAGAACCATGAATGTGATTCTAGATAGCCGACGGTGCGGACTGCATTGTGTCACCAAAACTTTAAATTAACTTAAATAAAAGCAAGAAAACAAAACTGGTGGATGGATAATCAACAAAAGTATTTGAGAAACTAAGAGGAAAAGTATACAAACCGAAAGGGCATTGAAATATTACCCTTTCCAAATAAATAAGTTTTTATAATAAATTTTATGTTCAGGTAACCATTTATTGAATGAAACCTATACTAACATCCTATATCTTCCAAACTAAGTAATAATGATAGGATTGAAATAGTTTTTGGCTAATTACTCAGATTCAGAATAATGAAACTGTTGGTTACATGGTTCTTCCGGCCCAGCATTTAAATATGTAATAAGTAGCTAATCATTATCTTCCTTGATTTAATTCCCTTGTTTCAGTTCATACCATTTTTGTATGTCTTTTTATCTTTGACAACAGTATTTGAAATACGATTAAACTATTGAAAAACTGCCTGTCCCTCAGAAAAATAAAGATTGAGGCTGTTACCTAGCGACCGGGGTGAAGCAACTACCCTATGTTCAAGGAACCATACACAGTCGCATTTGTATACACTTTGGAACAACAATGTGGAAAATACACGCTCTAATTTTATCTCCGCTGCGGCACGCTTTAGCATGTTACGATCTGTTTTCATTGTGGTTTTAATGAAACGTAATACATTTTTAACTAAATCGCCTGCACCAAACCGATAGATCGATTGATTTGAAATATTGTGCAAGGGTAACCAATACCTTAAAAAATACCTTAGAACAGGGTAAAATAGGGTATTTTAGGGTAAAATACCTTGTTTTTGGCCTTGTTAATTTTTAGATAGAAACAATATTACATCAACTGTTGTATTACATTTAGAATTGACAAATTATTGTTCAAAAAAGCATTTTGTAATTTTCAAAACAAGTTTAACGTGTTATGAACAGGACTTGTCTAACACTCGTCCGTAAGAGTTGACACTTATCGGTCTAAATTAGACCCTGAAAACGACATTGAGTTGACCTCTTGCTGGTATCTTTAACGTACTTACATATCTTCGTAATTTGAAAACAGAAATAGACGACATGTATTTGATTAGTACGTATAGGCACACACGTATTTTAAAAATAAGCTATAATTTGTTGGCTCACAGTCGTAATTTGAAGGCGAGTCGAGTGAATTAAAAGGAATGTAGCTCATTCCCATTGGATATGTTACTATGCAGGTAATCTTTAAGCTGCTAATAAGATGAAACAAAAATGAAACTTTTTCAAAGCTAATCGCTTCTTCATTCGAGCTGGAAAAGAGATTTGATGGAATGATGAAGAAGACGACACATGCATTCACAACACAAAGTTTTAAACTCAATTATCTCTGTATTCCTCCTAGGGAAGTTTGTATTATCTAACTATATATTCCGTTTTACTAACTACTCAACAATAATAGCAATAAAATGCATTACCCGTTCAAAGTCCACAATGCAGGTAATTGTGACGTTCCAGCGGAATATATTATCTTGCGTTTTTATTGCTTATTTCATTCCACAACATTTATTATAAACTCTACTTCTTTTTGATACAAGTTACCTGCATCTCCACGTAGCATAATAAAACTTGTTAGAAATTTCCCTCCCAGTATATTTTCTTTTCCTTTAAGTTTTCTATTGCAATTTCTGAAATCCAAACTGCTATGTCAACAATAACGATTTCATATGAAACACAAAATATGAAAATACAATTTAATGTTACATTACCAAACGAGTTCTTCAAAACTTCACATAAAAGTTCAAGTTATTTAAGTTTGAAATCTGCAGTTTTATTCAACACTGAAACAAGAAACTGGTTGCTATAAAATGAATTCGAATCTGTTGATTGCATCGATTAACTTGGGGATGTATTTAAGATATGATATTTTGTAAAAGTGGATTAGTAACAGAAAACTTCTGCTTCTCGAGAGTTATTATTAAATAGACGAAAAAATGTTGTATACTCTTTCCAAATACCAAAACTTTTTAATATCGTATCGTGCTGCAGTTTGGCTTGACAGTTTCCACAGCATGCAAGTACAAGACACCACATCATGTACATGTCAAGAATGCGTTTCTTTTGAATAGATTTCCCGTCCGACAAATTAAATCCCATTTCAAGAAAATAAAAATATGTGAAGTTGGATGCGACCTAGATTCTATGCGAGAGTGCTTATGGCAGGATTTAAAAACGTTTAATTTCCTGGATGGAATGGAATAGTGCAACCGAGCTACAATTCTCTCTTGGATACATATACCAAGAAAGTCCCTCGCTTGTTTTATTGTTGAAATATAATCTCTCGACTGAGATAATCTTAACTATCTGTATATTGTATTAATTCACTAGTACTAAAAATACATTATCAGCAATATCGTATCATTCTGCATGATGTTTAATATAATAAAATAGTTACGGAAATAACAAAATTGAAAATAAAATATAATATCAAAATAATGTAATGTGAAAAATATGAATATGACATCTTGCGTGCAACAGCAACTGCTAATTTTAATTATGCCGGACCTACCTACTTACTACTTGCAAGTCATTTATTGTGCCGGCATAACCCACACACTACTTGACCTTCAAACGCGCCTGAGTTGCCCACACTACGCACTTACTGCATTATTTTAACGTTGGAAACAACATCCAAGTAAATATACATTTGAGACGAGCGTATTTGTCTAGCAGATAATTATACTTCAAGGTCACGCTTGGAAACTGTCCGCAATGTTTCTCAAGTATCAATGAAGTACACAAAACAGTTTGAAATACAGTTTAAAGAAGACATCTTTTAGTTCCATTTCATTATACAACTTATGAACCAGCCTCTACAGTCTACTAAATTGTCCCCAACGGTTGGTGTTCTCTTGTACTTTATTGGTCAATAATTAACATTATGTTATTTTGCCACACTTTTCTACATCTCGAGTGAGTGGGCAATATATTTGTGTGTTCCCACTAAGTTATGTAGTTGGCTCGTCCATTGCGATGTACTGCACTGAGACGATATTGTAAATCATGGCAACCGTGTACTCCGTACTTACTCTACGATATAAACCATTTAAAGAAGATTAATGACGCACATCAGACTGGTTTAACACGTATACATCTTACAGAGAACACGTACTTACTCCCACTTCTTCCCCATGCTTCTCATGTACGGAACTCTAATGCTTTGGATGCGGATGGAATCGCTTAGCGCAAGTTTAACGGTGCTCGTAAAATGTGACCTAGCTTTATATCATAGGTTTTATTATAGCTATTTTATGGACTTTCGATTGATACTTTTCTTCTATTTTGTAAAAGATCACACTTCGAGAAGAGAATTATTTTTGAATCCCTCCCCAGACGGTCTACGAGTTGAGCAGTCGATTGGAAACTGTAAGACAGTTCTTGAGTGAAAAGCTTAAGTGTCACTATCGAGTTTAGATGTATGTATCGGGTTACCTTTTGAGGATCCTACCGGCAGTTAAAATTGTTCAGCCATTCTTGGATAACACTCGGAGTCGGAAATCCATGCTAATGTTGATACTTCACCCTATAATTTTTTTAAATCGCTAACATTATTAAGAAATTTACTTAGATTTTATTTAGCCAAATGGCACGGGATGAGCAAGGTGTTCATGTGAGTGCCGATTATGGTAAGGTGCAAGGAATTAATAAGTTAAATTGACAAATTGACCTAAATTTCCAGACAATTACACAAACTACTTTTGTATTTCAGACAAAAACTACACGAATAGTTGCCATAACACTCTCACAGTGGTTTATAGGAATCAAATATTATATAACTTCAACCTTGAAATACTTGCTATAAAGTAAACATATTATCTAGAATCTAAATGAATGTACGATTATTACTTAAGTTCAAACAAAAGTCTGGCACAAATTGCTGTTCAGAGCGACTGAAGAACAGCAGGAATCAAATTGAAGTTCCTTATGCACGCTTAGTTCAATTCCAGTTTCAAATCATTTTATTCACATAAGAAAAATGAACATTTCTAATTTGTACATTTTTCCCTAAGAAGTAGTGGAGTAGTATTCTTTGTTTTTTGCAGTAGTTCTGTTACATGAAAGACACTGCTATAATATAATTTTACAGAAACTGCCATGCAGGAAGAACAATTTCTCTTAAGCATGGTAGATATTATGAAACGTAGCAAGAAATAATTTAGTGGAAGGAGTTTAGAAGTCACGTTCCGTGTCTAAGCCTTTAGTGTACATTTATTTTGTAATGAATGAGTTGTAGAGATCGGTGCTTTGAATTGAGACTCTGGATCAAGTAAAACTCCAAGTTCAAATAAAGCAACAAGATAATTTAGTGCAGACAAAATAGAAGCATTATGAGAAAAATACTGGGTGACAACATAATAGGTACAAGAATTTTGGTTAAAATATATTATTTTAATTACGTTTGTTCTTCGATCTTGATTAAAAAAGTGACATTGTTATTCTGACTTTATGCTTCACTCACACGGTAACCAGTTAAAAACTGTATTTTATACCCTAGTGAGTTCAGAAAAGTTTTCTGAACATAATTTAGTATTAAAATAACAACGATGTGATTTTAAGACACATTGAAAAATAAATATATGAAACAACGTTTTACCAGAATTGTTGGTTGAATTAAGTTTGGAGCGGAACATGCATGAAGTTATGTTCACTCATAGAACATACCTATCACACGAAATGTAAATTAGTTCAGAACAAAATCCAAGCTAAACTTCTGCCATTCATTATTTCCATACGCATCGTGCTCAGCTATTTACACGAGTTTACAAACAAATAATTTCATTCATTATTAGTTTCGAAATTAGTCAAAACTAAAATACAGGGGGAAATTACATTGGGTATTAGTGGGTGGAGTGCAATGTAATAAACCTACAGTAATGTCGAGCTCGAATAACATGCTACTAATTAGTCTTTTCGTTCGATTGAAAAGCAAAAATTAAATAACGCCCGATAATTCAAATGCATCGTAAAACATCGTTCAGCGTTGTTTATTCAAACACTGATTCCATTAATAGAAACTTTTTAAATGGGTTTGTTTTTCGTGACATATTGTTCGGATCAAAATCAAATCTGGGCAAAACAATGTGATGATTTAGGTATTGTTTTACGACCTGAACAAATATCATTAGCAAAATAACTCTATTTTCAAATTACATGATTAGTAGATATGTTTTATTCGTTTTATATAATAACAGTATTTTCATAACCTGAGAAGATTAAGAATTTCAAATACAATTTGAGGATAATAATTATTGTTCCATAAAAAGCGTCATTTTGATGTTTGTTTTCTTCCATCTGGAAGCCATGTTGATACAACTACATCAAACAGCTCTATGCGCAAATTAAAATTAACTGACTTTATATTTTTTATTTACTAAACATGGCGATTAAATGGAAATTAATACGTATACAAAATGAACTATGACACAGACAAATTTATATGAAACATTTCCTTAAAAGTTTAAAGGAGTGGATTTCGAAAAATGTATATTTTTTGTGAAATTACCTAAGTTTAATAATGTTATCGTGTATAATAATTTAATTTGATACTTTACTATTTGCATCAACATTTTACGTATCAGACTAAACATTGACCCATATTTATATAAAGCTATACGGAGTTTTATACGACAAAAACCATCATAATTATATGAACTAATAAAAAATCAAATATCACCATAATTAAACAAACAACATCAACAAACAACATAATTATTTCCATACCTCAGGGCAATGAATAACATACTTCATTCACCACCCCTACAATATTTGCTCCCGGCTGAGTAAACTGCAATGTTGGCGTATCCTGGACTCGCCAGCACGGTATGTTTTCCTAGGTGTTGTTCGCTTTGAATGCAATGTCACATCAGAGTGCCTCTGGTCGGTCATTCCACTGTGTGAATGCGAATGTATGAGCATTGTTTCACGAGACCCACAGAGAACGCTCTCGTGAAATGGGAATCGTATATCCGGAAAACGTAGATGTAATTAATTTCGTTAACAAAACAAGCGTATAATTCTTTTGATAAGCCCGGGGCCAAATGTTCAATGTTTTGTTACGTAGTAATTTGGTTCCGTTTGTTGACGTCATGTATATATGACGGCTGGGCATGCGCTGTGCGCGAGGGGTCGACGGTGGCGCCGCGCAACGGCGACGCTGTGAATCACACGGAGACGCACACTTTGGGTCTATTGATCATGACGGCATGACCCATCAGAATGTACGTGCTACAACCAACACATTATGCATTGTTTAGAAATTCAAACAGTAGGTGAATTTTTAACACAAATGTAAGTGCACTGAGTACGACCAACTGTTTAAAATATTGAGAGTAAAGAGCAACCACCAGCGTTCCATTTTACATTTTAATTAATAAAACCAGAGCTTTTTATAAAACACCCACGGCACGGCACGAGAGCGGGAAGCAAATAAAAATAAATCTGCATAATAGAGTTAATTTATTAACACTGAAATTAAGATAAGTTACGACAGCGAAACTGGAAAATACGAATTTCAGTTTCACATTTGTGTTTTCCATAGACGTACTTACGTGTTAGCTTTCAAACGAAGAATAATATCTGTCAAATAAAACCCATGTACGACCGACACAACAGCTGTGCAAAATGCAGACCAATTCTTTAGAAAACAGTGCCAGCCATGTTGCATAATGTAAAGGAAACGACAGAGGGGGAGTGGAAATGTATACCAGCACCAGGAGCAGAAAGATGGGTAACTTTTAAAGAAGATAAAGCGAAGTAAGAAACTATCATTAGGTCCAAAGAAGCATCAACGAAAGATACAAGCGACGAGAAGTAAGATGGCGGAGATAATCAAGATGGAGGACACACAAGAGGGACGCAACAAAGCAATTACAACTGAAAGAAAGGAGAGAGAAACTTTTGTTCACACAACTCAAATAAAAGATCAAAAGAGAGAAGAAGAGAAATAAAATACAACGGAATTCAAAAGAAGGGAACTATAATTAGAGTAATGAAAATATATTCGCTTTTATTAAATTCCATATTATTTGACTTGGAAATAGACAAGGAAGGTGACATGAAAGTATTAAGGAAGAAAGAACTAAAGTATCCGTCAAGACGCAAAAAATGCAAAAGTTTAAACGAAGTCAAGCAATTCTGTTCAATTTCAGTTTGATATTTTCAACTACAAAAACTGTAGTCCACAGCTGTAAAGAATTCCCAAATCCCTTCAACTAAACCCCGTGGCTAACACAATTGTCCCCAATCTTCGTCCCCCAATCAATCCACCATTTTGATGAAACTTGTCACGAGATTACCTCGCGCTGCAAGTGGGCACGTACTCACGCACCCTGCGTGTCATATCGCCACCACGCATGGCGGTGCGTATGCCAGCGCCGCTTAATGACGCACGCGAGCGCGCCCATAAGCGGAATATTAATGAGAGGAGCATTGTGCTGGACGACTGGCGGAACTCGGAGCACGGAGAGGAATACAAAACAGGGGAGGGTTAAGCAAGGCCGTGGATCGACATTCAGGATTCCTTGAAATTCAAGTAAATACAGTTCCAGTCACATGCCAGTAAATAATGTCGAACTATAAGCATGATTCAGTAGAAACTTTAGATAAAATTCAGAAGTAATTCATACAAAAGTGTTTTTCCTCAGCCGAAGAAGTAAATACTCCGAGCTTTGCAGCGTCCTTTTCCTCGCTATCATGTCTTCGTCATTTCACTCAATCATTCTTATAGTCAATAACGGACTCGAAATGCTTCCGCCGGGAAGTTGTCTAGGCACCATCGAGATAGCGATAGTCAATATAGTGAACATAACAGGAAATTAAAACTTAATTAAATATTCTGAAAATTATCTAGTGAGCTCTGCTTTTTAAAAAATTTCACACGCAGTTCCGTGATCCTAATATCTATTTATGTTATTCAACAATGGATAATAACATAAATAGATATTAGGATCACGGAACTGCAAGCGAAATGTTTTAAAAAGCAGAGCTCACTAGATAATTTTTAATGTTGTCTATTTACTTCAGGCAGTCAAATATTTTATGTGTACACATATTCACGTAAATTTAATGGGAACCACCCAAATAGCAGGCATACATTTATGAACTTAAAGCTCCTTTGAAGAACGTGTGGAAAGAGTTCAGATAAAAAATAAGCCTGTTTCTAAATTATTCTTAAAGTCGGATAGACGAGAACCGTCAACAATAGTACAATGACCAACATTTGCACACCCCTTACACCAACATCATCCCCCACCCACTGAATCTCCTCAAAACCCTCCCCCCTCCACCCTCCTCCGTCGTAAACAGAATAAATCTCTGCAAGAGTTACGGGCCAGCTCATTCACAAGATGCCGGATATAAATTAAGGGAATGAAAAATTACTTTGCCTCCGTGAAGAGAGGATATACGTCATTGGGCCACGGTTTCAGGTTCCAGGCCGCCTTCAGGATTACATAGATTGGTGTATAATTCATGGGGTTGTGATTAAACTACAAAAGGAGAAGCTTTACGGATAAATAATATATAGGCTCGGCATTAATATCTTAAGAAAAGCGGATAAAGTGAGTCACAGAAAGAACCGAAATGTGGAAATTATTAAGAAAATACATGTAGCCATTTCTAAAATAAGTTCAAACAGGGACAGTAATTTCATTTTAGTAGTGTTTAATGTCTCCCTATTCTGTATAACTGGGCTAAAAGCGATGAGTGATTAGTAATTAATATGATAAATTATTTATAAGAATGAACGGTGGGACGGACGCGAACGCGGCCAATTTGTATGGAACCTTCCCAACATTGCCTCTCGACTGAGGAAAATCACGAATTAACCTCAGTCACGAAGGACGCCTGCAGAAATCGAACCAAGGACCTCCTGAGGACAAGTCCCGAGTGCGACATTTCGCTCAGTCTAAAAATATTTATAAGAAACGCAATATGTTCATTTTGGTGGCAATAGTGTGGCTATACTGCTTGATAGGATCATTTTAGTTGATACAGAGGCTTGAAACAAGTAAACTTTTGAAGTTTACACCTTGAGCTTTATTGTCTAATATGTATTATTAACTTATTGACCATGAACGCAAGGACAAGTAAACCCTCTAAATTTTAGTTTTAAGACTGCAATCTTACAGGGTGTTACGACCGTCGTTTCTTTTCGTTATATTGGCTGCCTGCTCCTATAGCATTCAGTGACACCAAAATGTCAGTCAATGCAGCAAAGCACTGGCCGTATCAATGGGAAAAAATCTTCGCGTTTAAACTCGTCGTCTAGTCGCAGTCTAAAAGCAAGCTTTATGTTCGACTCTCTTAATATTTCTTTTGCACTTTGGAAAGACAAAAATAAATATTTCGTTCCAGCAACTGTAATTATGATCAGTAACAGACCATCTTCATCTCTGTTATGCATGGATCTATTCAACGGGATTGGACGTGTAGACAACAGAAGACTTATAGAAGTTCAATGAACTCGCAGAGTTTTGCCATTTGGATGTACAAAATCTCTTAAAGATACATATAAATGAATTAGCTGTGCGTGACATATGTGACATTTAACCGTGTATGTTAATGTTGCATGTTTATATACTACTATGAAGTAAGTATTTTAATTAAAATAATGAAAACAACAAAAAACCATAAAAAGGCGGCTACTGAATGTTTAAAGATGGTTAGAAGACTTCAATTGTCACAAATTAGAGCATTGCTTAAAAACGTTATATGTAGTACTTGTATAGCAGAGGGGTAATAGAAGTGATATTATGCATTTTGGCACCACTGAAGTATAATTTTGAAGACAATCGGACACACTTAAATGAGATGACGCGTCAGAAACGAATGTTATGCTTATAATCCACAGTGATTTTTAAATCAATTCCATATTTTACAAAAATGTATCTTAAATCTTTCTTCAAAGTGACTTTGTTTTCAAGCTAACCGTGGAAAGCTCGGCGTCGCTATTTTGCATAATTCGACGCCTAAGAGTCTGGAGAACTTTGGCACTACGAAAGCATCGAGCTGGCGTTTCTTTTTCATAAATTAAGGACTATCATGGCATCTCACATGAAACCGTGGGCGTCCATAATTTAGTTTTATATCACATTGCCGCGAAATGAATTTTCACTTTTAAGAAAGAAAGTATACAAATAACCATATTGATTAGATTAGATTAGATTAGTTTAGTTTAATGGCGCGTCAACGACGAGGTTATATTGCGCACATTAATTGTTATATTTAACTTTGTTGATCATAATTGGAGGGCAAGGGGAGGGGGTCGACCTAACGGGCCCGATCCGGGGGAGTCCGGCACTGGTGGGAAGGCCAGGCCGGAATGGGGACGGACCGGGGGGTGTGAGGATTTGGGCCGGCTGAACCCGATTTCAGGGGGATCACCATCTCGAGGGGGGAGGCCGGCCCGAGGGGACCGCAAATTCAAGGGAGGGCATGGTTAGGCTGACCCTGGCTGCTCTTGGTCTGGGCCTCACCACTGATCTGTCCGGCATGGGTAACCCTTACACATGAGCATATGCTCGCCGGAGTAGCTGCAATGGATCATTGGCCAACACAAACCCCACCACCGCGTTAAGGTGGCAGCCGTCGGGGGGTAACCATATTGATTAGCATATGGAATAATGCATAACTCAAAAGTTTTAGTTTTCAGTAATGATGGATATTCATATTACTGAAGTTATGTTATTTTATATAAAGCTTTAGTCGAGTGCAGATGAGGCAAATGTTCACAAAGTGAAATGAGCCTCCCTCTGTTGTATGGAATTCGTCCCGGCGCTGTCAAAAAGAACTGACACGAATGGGTTTTGTTGTTGTTCATTCTTCCAGTTTGAACTACATGTTATTTCGAGATTCAAAGAAGTGTAGTATTGAACACGCTCAGTTAAATTCTGTTTTTAATATTTAGAAATAGCAGCTGTTGTCACTATTGGCTTTTGGTGAAGTCTTTGTAAAAAAATTATGATGTTTTGATATTAAAAATGATGAAAGACGCCGATTTTTGAATACAGAATACTACGGTTTTAAATACCAGAATCTTTTGAAGTAAAATTCAGTTAAAAGTCAAAGCTTAGTTAACAAACATTTAATATGTTTTAGATATGCATTAGTTTAAAAGATGGTATTGACAGTAGCGTTGTTTGCCAATACATTTCGAAGTTAGCCTAAATTCCCTCCATCGATGAGATAACCCAATATTTCTTGAAACTGGAACTGGGCTGTAAATTACATAGTTCTTCACTGAAGTGAAAATTTGGGCCTAAACTCCGTTTCTTTTTATTAGCTGTTGTGAAAGTTTTTTTGAAACCTACTTTCGGGCGACATTTGCCACATTATATCTATTCTGACAGGTTGACTCGAATTATTTCGAAACAAATCTGCTTTGGATTTGGAAAAGCGAATATCTTTGATCTCTACCAACCTGGGTCATACATAAAATTCATAATTTTAAGTATTCTACATAATATTTGAAACTTTTGCAGAAGTACCGAAAAAACATACTTGGTGTTAAGAACAAATTTGCACTCAAAATGTTAATAATTTATTCCAAAAGTGCAAACTTTTCATGAAAATTTCCAGAGATTAAGAGAGTTGCGGATTTATTATAAAAAAATTAATTTCGTTTTGCAAGTGAGTGGTTCAACTTAATATTTTAGTTAAGAAATCAATTATTTTGTAATCACTTATACACGCTATATATCAATGACTTATTTTAGATTGAACATTTGCTCTACTCCCGTTGGTCAAAGAGTTTCGACATTTTCTATCGTGGCTTCATATAAAAGAGGTCATTGCGTTATTCGAATTTTATTTTGAGAGTCGTAGAGTCTGGAGACTTTTTTTTTGCTTCATTACAAAAACTTTTCGTTCCAAAACTTTTCACGAACTAACATTCACATTCGATTCGCCGAAAGAGTCGAGAGAATATTTTTTTCCTTCTCTTCCTTCACGCATCATAATTTCTTAGGTATGGCATGAAATTGTGCACACAAGTCACACGTGATTTACTGCGTGCTCCACATATTGCCCGAATCTGAAGACCGCATTACGCTATGCGGGTTTTATTTCACAACTTCTTTTTTAGTGGTTTCAAGCCTAAAATGGGTAATGGCCAGTTTGTCAATACGCGGATAAATTTTAAACAGTTCATAAGGATTATATTGCCATGGCAACAACCAATGATGGCATTCGAACGACCCTTGAATGCAGGTTTAACGTAAGTACTGGTTAAATAGCAGTGTTGAAAAACTGGCCACAAGAAAATATACATTTGGTACTGTAGAACACTTCATAATTTATTCTAATTTTCCTAAATCCACCCAGCACCCCGTTCTGGTTTTAGCAGAGTGTTGAAAAACTAACCCTAAGAAAAATATACAATAAGTAACTTCCTAATTTATGCTAATTTTCCTGATTATACCTAATTATTACCAGTAATACCAGTAATAAAAGTCAATATAAGAGTGATTGTTTCAAAGTGACAAGAAACAGCACCAAAACTACACTATTTTTAAATTTTATATTTCACCAGATCAGTGTAATGCGGACTTGCTCACTTCACGATGATGAAAATGTTGATGAGTTTAAAAACAAACTCAGCATGTGAGTGCTGGGCCGGGGGGGGGGGGGGGGAGGGTTAAGTTGGTGCCCCTGGCTCTTGCTACGCTCCTCCACATCAGTAGCATCGCCACCTGCTGACACTCCGTTATCATGCTTGGGTTCACTCACTCTCTCACTCCAATAGCACTCTCACTAGCTCCGTCACTCTCATGAGCAGCAACACTCGAAGAGTTCCAAGATAAAACAAACCTGCGATCAAATACCACACCGAGGAAGCAAATCACATGCCGATCTATTTTCAGATTATGGGTAGTTGTACTGTAATAAAATATTGAAATTTATGTTACATTTCTTTCAGAAATTAAAAATGAGATATATTTATAAATTTGGACGTGCCAAGTATGAAATTCTTTGAATCCATCTACAAGATACTGTGATCCATAAAAACGTTTTGTAGTTGTCGACAAGAAAAGTGGTAATTGTATCATTAAAATTAAATGTAAATTGGCATATTATTTCCGACGAGAAGATAAAAATAGCACTTCATAAAATGATAAATCATTAGCAGTCGATATACAATGTCTCAATCTGAACGTTTCTCAACCCCATTATACTTTCCTTCACGACAACAAGGAAGGAAACTCCTTTCATCAACGCAAGTTTCAGGTTCGATGCTATTTATATCCCTTCTATTGAGCATTGCCACGCAGGCCGCGACCCTGACCTAAGATGGGGTGGTTATTGACTATATACGGCCGTGGCAAAAACGACGTCAGGCGTCGGCGTGAGCTGGCGTCGCGTGCGGTAGTACGCGAGTGACCTCTAGCGTGCGGTCGACACACTTGCGTGACATGTGGTCTATGCAGGAAACAAGGTGTGATGCGATGCACGCACGCTGATGTTTGGAGGTGGGAACGCACTTGTGTTGCATGCACGCATGTGGTTAGCAACTTCAATCCGGGATCTGATATGAAAGCACTGGGCACCAATAATGTAAAGCGTTTTGGGGAATACGTAAATTATGAGATTATTATTTTAGCGTTGCATTTAGTAAATCGATAAATGTTAGTCATAAATCTACCCGTAAGTCTAGCCACAGATAGGAATATCAGTGTTGTTTTTCTTTTGACGCTTGTGATTTAGTACGAGACTTGCGAGGCGAGAGTTAAAATTCTACAAGTATTCGTATTTTGGTAACACGTTTCTTTTTGGTAGTATGACCTGATATTTAACAGAAGTAGATGCAATTATGCACGAGTACTTTTATCAAGGAAGTTTATTCCACCATCACAGAGCTATATGAAGTTTCGAACAAAATTGGGTCAGCTCTAAAATGTTTTTGAAAATTTTCCAATAAAAGAGAACGATTTTTCCGTCTTCATGTATATTCAAAGACTATCAAGAGTTCTTGAATTGAAAATGCACTAATGAAGTACCTACTTAAGGCACTTTTTAAAAAAATAACCTATTTACTCAAATTGCTCTGACTTTACGACTAATGATGTTATAAAATACTGGGTTTTATGGAAAACTATATGTGGATTCTTCGCCCGCCTGAAATGAAGGGATGTAAGAAGTGGAAAATATCGGATCTAAAGCGGGACGGGAGCTGGCAACTCTACCAACTGAGCTATCCAGTTGACACATACAACTGATAAGGGTTAGTGGTCTCCGTGGAATATTGCACAAAGATAGGGTAGAATTATTAGTCCTAAAATGAGAACTTCTCCTTTTTACACCATTTGGCTCACTGTTGCATTTTGTACTTTTCCGCTTGTTTGTGCGAACAGGTTACAGCGATTCAGATTGATCTTACATTTTGCATACATTAATGCATGATCACTAAGTTAAACAGTAAAAATTACCAGTTGGGTATTTTAAGATTACATTTTTCATGGTCATTGAGAGAAAATTAGGTAAATACAATGGCGTAATTTTGACAAAAAAAACTTTCAGAACTTTTGAAATATTTAGTTTCGTGGTGTCAACGTCTTCACGTCGTTTTCCTTATTATACAGTTAAAATGGCGTTGTGCCGCAATTAATACTCTAAACTAGCAAATACACTGCCGCTCTCCATGCTTTTTATATTTACGGTGGAAGTGCCGTGTTCAGATAATATAATAAAAACACACCGCAATGACGCGTATGACGACTGTAAGCGTCAAGTCTAACGGTGGAAGTGCCGTGTTCAGATTATATCATAAAAACACACTGCAATGGCGGGTATGACAACTGTAAGCGTCAAGTTTACTCTAACGGTGGAAGTGCCGTGTTCAGATTATATCATATAAACACACCACAATGGCTGGTATGACTGTAAGCGTCAAGTCTACTCTAACGGTGGAAGTGCCGTGTTCAGATTATATCATAAAAACACACTGCAATGGCGGGTATGACAACTGTAAGCGTCAAGTTTACTCTAACGGTGGAAGTGCCGTGTTCAGATTATATCATAAAAACACACTGCAATGGCGGGTATGACGACTGTAAGCGTCAAGTCTACTCTAACGGTGGAAGTGCCGTGTTCAGATTATATCATATAAACACACCACAATGGCTGGTATGACTGTAAGCGTCAAGTCTACTCTAACGGTGGAAGTGCCGTGTTCAGATTATATCATAAAAACACACCGCAATGGCGGGTATGACTGTAAGCGTCAAGTTTACTCTAACGGTGGAAGTGCCGTGTTCAGATTAAATCATAAAAACACACCGCAATGGCGGGTATGACTGTAAGCGTCAAGTCTTCTCTAACGGTGGAAGTGCCGTGTTTAGAGTATATCATAAAAACACACCGCAATGGCGGGTATGACGACTGTAAGCGTCAAGTCTACTCTAACGGTGGAAGTGCCGTGTTCAGATTATATCATAAAAACACACCGCAATGGCGGGTATGACGACTGTAAGCGTCAAGTCTACTCTAACGGTGGAAGTGCCGTGTTCAGATTATATCATAAAAACACACCGCAATGGCTGGTATGACGACTGTAAGCGTCAAGTCTACTCTAACGGTGGAAGTGCCGTGTTCAGATTATATCATAAAAACACACCGCAATGGCTGGTATGACTGTAAGCGTCAAGTCTACTCTAACGGTGGAAGTGCCGTGTTCAGATTATATCATAAAAACACACCGCAATGGCGGGTATGACGACTGTAAGCGTCAAGTCTACTCTAACGGTGGAAGTGCCGTGTTCAGATTATATCATATAAACACACCGCAATGGCTGGTATGACGACTGTAAGCGTCAAGTCTACTCTAACGGTGGAAGTGCCGTGTTCAGATTATATCATAAAAACACACCGCAATGGCGGGTATGACGACTGTAAGCGTCAAGTCTACTCTAACGACTGAATACGATTTATCTCACTGCGATTTCCAACCCAAAATCACCGTTCACGATCATCCATCTTCCAATTCCGAGGCCATAACACATCGCGCCATGTTTGCTCAATGCTCCTGCATATCCTGAATGTATTTAACTAGAGTGTCAGCAGCGACAGCAGTGGGAATGGAGGCCAGATAACGGGCTCGGAGGGTGAAACGAAGGGGGTGGGCTACCTGGACGACAGCAGAGAGAGATTGGGTCATTCATTGCCGAGGTTAAATGAAGGGGTACATGACGTCACGTCCGGCTGAGAAACGTCCCTCGTGGGCGCCAAAGATTGATGGCTAAGTCGTGCGGGGTTAAAGGTCAGGGGTTGCCATAGCGGTCGATCTTAATTCGCCGAAAGGATGATCATACAAAATACAATAATCTTTCATTTATGCAGGTGTAATTTGTTACGACTAAAGTGTAACTAAGATATACTGTGTGATGTGACGTTATGCATGGCCTTTGTTCTCGTGTTCCTTTGTCAGAGGTGTAATTATTGATGGTTGTGCAAGTTTAATTTTGCATCTTCAAGATAAAATGAAAATATTTCAGACTTGAACTGTTGGAACAACGGCAAAGAAATGAAAGACGAGCAATTTTAAAATAATTGATCACAAAAAATATGCTTTGACAGTTTCAAAGAAAGAAATTCAGATATTATTCATTTTAAAACATGAAAGGAGCTAAGTACGAAAGCAAAGAGACAAAGACAGAAATTGCATTCTGTGAAATTATATCTGGAATGGCGTTTAGAAACGTTACCTCTGCACGTAAATACAATATTGTTGGCAATTTCCCTGCGACGCGTTTGTGCTCAGTAGGGCGCCGTGATGGGATTTGTAACCCCTGCTAAAGGTAATCAGGATACAGAAGTAAAAGTTTCCACCCAGATACGGGGAACCCTCTTTCTCAATTCGCTATAACTCTTCCTCGACTTTGCAAACTATCTCCGCTCCAGCGTGACGGTCCCACACGCGCCCGCCGCGCTCTCTACCTTCCGGTGCCCCTGCGGGACCGACTTCCGGTGACCGGTAGTTATACACCGTGCAAGCAGAGCGCGCCACCGTCGCACATTGTGCATCCTGCGTAATAAGCCGTGTCAAAGTGTTGCTATTGTTCCTTGTAGTGGACGATCCAGGGGAGGAGAGGCCCAGGGGAGTTAACCTTTGCGACGGTAACAAAGGCGTTCGAGTTCCGTGAGATTAGACAACAAGTTACGAGGATTATTGATAAGGGTGAGGGAGATTAATCGAAGAGAAACGTGAGCGGGTCAGAGCGACGACTTGTAGGAGTAAAGGGGTTGACTTGATTTGACACATGAGAGAGTGGTGAGATCAACTGGTTAAACTCATTTCATTTATTTATCTTTTAATTCCAGTCACAGTTTACATTCAAAATACTTCAAAACCGAACATAATATTATTTGAAAATTATTTTAACAGGGTAAAAACTCGTGACTCTAAGCCCACGTGGAATAAACTCTGTGTGTTGGCTGAATTTATAGTTTCTAATGTAAATGAAAAATACGTTGTTCAAAATACGATCTCAATTAGTAGATCATCTGAGATTTTATAATAAATAGTTATAGTTACTGATACATGCTTGCATATATCCCGTATGATACATCAACATGATATTCGTCATGCATAACCAATTATTATTTCAAGATTGATAATTGAGGATTGAATGTGTAAAAAAATTAATTAATGTACTCGTATTTAATAACGGACTGAATTTCATGTTTACTCAAGTCAAAATGTTCATAGCAGTGGTCAAAGCATACTTTAAACTTTACTCCGACCATGCCCCATTCCCAATACACACAATATAAATTAAATACTTTTACTCTTACTGAAAATCTGTATGCCTACGCCTCAAAACATTTTCCATTCAACTGAAAACATTATAAAAGTTAGATTTTCATGTAAATGCCCATCAGAGAAAGAGAACTGACGTTAACATACACACATGAAACAAATACTTTTCATAAAGGAACTTTCAAATTGAAACATAAAATACGCGGACGCACAAAGTTACTAATTAAAAAAATTGGTAGTTTATTGAAATCTCTTTTGAATGATCTGCTTTCCAAACAGAGTAGAAACTCCAGAAAAAACATTCCCATTATCCGTGAAGCAAAGCTCCCTTTCACATGTTTTTATATCCTTCCATTCAGGACATGCTTATTGGTACCTAGCTATCCCTTTTCATTAATTAGATCCTCAACTCCCCCTCTAAATCTCTATCATTGGAACGGTCCATTGAGCATGTATATGATTACATAGCATGGCAATGGCGCCGGCGTTATCTGAATGGCATTCATCATCGTGTTTGAGTAACTGCTTTAGTTCGGATTCGGCCTAACATCGCAACCTCTATGTAATTACACTAATGATTTGTCAATATACTAATGGCGGTTCCATTTTAATTGCTGATTACATACCGGATTAATTGGCTAAATATTAAAATTACTCTCGTCTGAAAAACAAATTTAACATAAAAAAATGAAACAGTTTCATTGGGTTTGCTCGCAACGAGTGATTGGTTTTGAGATTGACATGTCTATACAAAACAGTATATAAAAACATTGGTATCAACGCGCTAATTCCTTTAGAAAGTCCTTCTGACTGATTCTTTCATCAAGTGAATCAAAGTTTCCCAACTAATTGTCAACGAAGGATTAATATTTCACAAGCAATCGCTTGTGACACGTTCATTTTCATCCACAACTGATTGCAAAACGGTTCCATTTATTACAGCCAATCATAATTCACAACCGAAATTAACAAAAACACTCTGATATGGAGTTTGTATAGAATCCACACAGAACAATCCGTATATATGATCACGTAAATCAATTATATAATGGCTTGACTCGCAAATGATAAATCATGCTATTGAGACCTGCACCTGACTGACGTTATTTCAGCATCGCTCGAATCCATGACTAAATGTGTGGAAATTACCGATATCAATGATTGACTGTCTATGAGTTTACTAATTCCTTATAAATCAATTCTAATTTCAACCTCAAACAACTTCAATTGATAATCCTTTAAGTACATCTAATTACCACAACAATACTGCATCTGGGTCAACCTGTCAATAGAGGCTACAGAAGCACCGAAGTTCCACATATCTTGCTCTTGAAGTGCTTTGAATTGTCAATATTGAGCTGCATCAAAACGCGGGTGGCTGTGTTTGCAGATTGTTAGATTTATGTACCGTCAAGTATCTGGAGCATGGTAGTGCACTTTACACAGATGCAGCTACTGTATAGTGATGCAATTAATTATTATATGTGAGAGCACTACAAAATGCATGCAGATGTACATGTAACTGTACATTGGAAGTGTCTCTGGGTGTTTCTTGTCTACCGAAGTGTGTTAACTTCGTTACTAACTAACCTTTGTAGAAACTAGGAAGCAAAGAAGATGTATTGTGTAAGTACTTCACTTAATAATTCAAGTATTGAAGTAGGTATTCTTTACATGCATAAATATCTGAGACGTACCTACTTCTCGTTCATACAAATACGAAACACAAATAGAAGTAGAAAAAATGTCTACATTCATACGACACGGTATTTTGTTATCAGAAGAAATGCAATTTCAATCCGAAGTTATGTAGCTCAGCCACAAACTGATTCCCAAGTTTAATATTAATGTGCAGTATAATTTTAATAAATCTGATAATAATTCAGATGGATATGACCACATAATCTAACGGCAGAATTATTAACTCTTGAAAGCTAGCAATAAAACTGGTGGAGGTGCCATATATAACATGGCACCTCCACCAAAAAGTTTTTAATAATGTTTTTAATATGGGAAATGTGTATAATACCTGTATTAAAACTATATTATAGTTTTATTACAATAAGAATAAGATCTTGTCCATAGTATAAAACAACTTGAACATTAAAACATTATAGTAAATAGTTACCAATTTCATCCAAAAGAAAAAAATCAGACAATGGAGCAGGATTCATTATCTATGAACTTTACGTATCCAAAGTAATATTTCTTCACAAAATGAGTGACATGCTACAATCTAAAGCCCCCTCGAAATTGTAGAAAGTTTACTTTGATGACGTACAGAACGTACAAGCCAGCTAGACGCATTGCACATACATACATTAGCATATAAAATAACATCCAGAGTTGCGTCGCGTTACGACGCTCTTCCAGCGAAATAATGAAGATTGATTCTACCAAACACACGACAAAAGGAAAGACAACGCACGACGCAATACAAGAGAGAAGAAGCGACAGTAATTGTGCTGCGAGCGAGAGAGACACGATGAAGATGAGGTGATGTATGGGGGTGACGCGATACAGAAGGGAAACAAAGAGAAAGTTCGCGAACGAAGGGGAGGGAGGTAAGATGAAGTTATAGCTTGATGATGCGTTATCATTTGAGGGGACACGAAACTGGTTAATAAAGATACGGGACGGCGAACCAACTGTAAGACTAATTAATAAGAATTGCTGATTTTATCGATAAGAAAGAGAATGTACTGTATTATCAGAGATGAGAGTTGCTATATTTTGTTATAAAACGAGACACGTATGTTTTTGTTACAAACACTTCAGGCAGTTTTGAAATGGAATCTATCGTCTCACCAGAAACTGTTGAATTGTGTTCCACCCGGGTGATCCCACACTTACCTGGAAAAAAGAGACACGTACAATAAATAAGTGTTACTAAAATGCTAGTTACATACAACATAACTTATCTAACTTTATTGAAGGCACAAATCAACTAAATATATATGTATATACATAAATATTTAATGTGAATAAAAATACATAAAATTGATCAGGTTTCATATTGACTGTGCATTTTATTATTCATATTCAACAATGTGGATGTAAGGAATTGTACTAACATATCTGACAGCCTATCATAAGACTTAATTAAATTTCAAAATGATATCAAAGAAATATAAAAGGTAAAATCAAAGAAAGTTATCAATGATAATTTTTAAATCATATTTTAACAATGGTGCTTTTATCGTAAGATGGAATTCAGTTTTATTAAAAACAAAGTCATCAAAGGTTTGAAGAGGAGCGTCTAACCTTTGTGAAACAACTTGATTCAGTAGAGGAAGGAATGATGACTCTTATTACGGATTTTGTCCTCAGAGCTGAGCCCCTCATTTTCTTTATAAGTACTACTCAACATGCGTAGCTGGTGTCTATACACCTTTGTGCTTAACCAATTTATATGAAATATAATTGGTATTAAAACCTGCATGTTTCTCAATACGCTTGAGCGAAATTCGACCGCTTAATAGAGAAACTCAAGAGCGGAGATATTATACTGAGAACTAATTATTTCAAGTGGCCAATTAAAATGAATATCTATACCGCCAATTAAAATTACTAGAATAGGTTCTCTCCCCAGGTAGAAAAACATGGATTCCTCAAACAGGTAACTTGAAACTTTCGATTCCATGGTGATCATCCATGGCAAAACAGAAAACTCAGATTTTTTTCGATAAATTGAATGTATAGAGTAGACAAACTTGTTGCGAAGTTGTGTTAAATTAAACAATTCGTAGCTTCAGTTTCAACTTTACATGAAAGTTTAATTTACATATTATGTATGTGGTGAAGTGGAATGCTACGTCACAACGAAACATAGATATTCAAACTGGAGCCCAAGTCTTGAAAAAAGCGTTTTGAAACCGTCTGGCATTTTCATTGATCAAAACGTTAAAAAGTTGAAGGCTAAGGTATAGTCGTCAACTTTTTTACGTTTTGATCAATGAAAACGCCAGACGGTTTCAAAACGCTTTTTTCAAGACTTGGGCTCCTGTATGAAAACTACTCAAAAAACGCAAACGAAAGTACTGCAATTCCTGTTCATTGACATAATGTTGAGTAAAAAGACTGTGGACACCACATGAAGTTGATATTCAAGTAATACAAAGAACATTCCTAATCCGAGTCAGGATCCCGATCCTTCAGCAAACGCAGCGCTTGTTACTACACAGCCTCGTCCCTCTCTTCTTGAGCTTTAAGTTAACCCGAGTATCGAGGCCAGTGTCGACATGTTGCTACCTATTTTACTAAAGTGAGGCCAATTTGTTCGCCTCTCATGTGGCCTAGCAAATGTTCAGTGTTCTTATACACGATCCTTCGGGGACTCCAAGGGCCATTTAAGAGTTTCCGTAACCATGCTACTGACCAGAGTGTCAGAGAATGTTAATTATACAGTCCTCAACACAAATGACACTTTATCCGACCCCACCGATCATCTTACAAACATCCTACAGGTCATGGCGGCGTTCCAGGTCATCAAAGGTCATCATAGGTCACGAGCATTAGCCAAGTGGCAGAGTCACTCGAGACTATAAAGGTGTTGAGTGTGCTTGTTTAATGTTTAGACGCCACTAGTGCAATGTGTGTGTAATCAAATACATTACCATTAAAAAGCGCTTGTAATTAGGTAACAAGAGCTATGAACATGCTGCGATTGCACGAAATAGAGAAGTATCCGGTGAATAATATCATCCTCGGATTAGGATTAACATGCTGTAGTGTTTTCATTTCAGATGACAAAACAAACGAAGCTCAAAAGCTCATGAGGGACGTCTCGTCGGCTGATCTCGTATACTTTATAATTTTGTTATTATTTAATTCTTGGCAACATTAAAATATTCGTATCTGTGAATACTTATGAGTTGATATAAATGTGAAACAATGGCTTATAGTTAATACAAAAATATATATTGTCATCTGAGGTCATAAAAAGTATAAAACTTTTGACATTGATTCAAACGCGATCAGATTCGTTCTATATTTGCTGGAGTTACATTTAGGTAAACATCAGCTGTTTCGATAATAACAGAAAACAATTACAGAAACATTTTGATTTTATCTTGCCCATATTAATCGGAGGCTTGGTACTGATATTTCTAGAGTTCAATCTTACATATCCGATGGCAAAGTGGAAACAGAAACCAAAATTACAGAGCCGGTTTTCTAAGAAGTGACACAAGTTCTTGGCGTAAACGAAAATTAAACGCTGTTAACATTAATTACACCTGTAAGCAATTATCAATGTCCTTGTTGATACCCACCCCTAGCAACCACGCCGCATTCATCGATTCTGTTGGAGCGAGGTGCGTCTTAACGTTGCGTTCTACGCCAGGTGTGTTTTATTCACTACATTGTTTAACTTGATTCGCACAATAACGCGCCTAGGGCGATGATAAATCATTTACAACCCCCCACTTCCCTCCCACCCACTACAGAGACGCCACGAGTTGCGGTTGTTTTAAACTTAGATGTTTGGCAATGTGGTAAGTGCAGACGCGAGCAAAGATATGCAAATCTTCTTCCTGTTCATCGCATTGCAAGTCTTCGGCGACGGAAGATCTATTATGGAGTCAGTCAGTCTCACGGTTTTTATGCAATTCGTCTTATTGTAACTGTAAGTAAGTTGCTTGTACGAGGTAATGTGTCCTAGTTACATTTTATCAGAGTAGCGTACATGATGGGAATTATTATGTAAACTGAGACATGTTCAAGCAATTTCGAAATGTGTGCAAGCTTTAAATTTCATTAAAACTTGAATTGTTTTGTTACGGAAATTATAAAGCCATTGTTAAGGTAACAATGTTGACTTGCAACAGCTTGCATAATTCCGGCACCTTCACCAAATCAACTTGTCTTCATGACGATAAATGATGCATAGAGTCAAGGGTAGCAAAGTCCTGAATCCATGTTGTATACCCTTGCATACATTTTTCTAATTTCAAAGCCGGAACTACTGCCCTACTAATTTTGCTGAGAGTGCAAATAATGTGCAAATAGAAAAATATGACAATATATGCAAGTGGCATGTAAATAGTGCAGTACTGTCCATCGTAATCACAAAGCAGAGTGTGAATAAATTATATTGTATCAGATTCAGTATTAGCTAAGTTTGTGAGTTACAACATTTCAATCGCTAGAAACTTGCCAATTCCATAACATGGCGCGCGCCCTTATTGCTGAGTCGTAAAAAAAGAAGCGTTTCAAATAATAATCAAGCATGTTATCTTTTTAAATTGAGAAACTTTTCTTGTGAAAACAAAGGGAATAGACAATCAACCATCTATAAATAAAGAGGAAATGGAAGTGGAATGAATTTACTTTATTCAATTTAGTTCTCGAAGCGCAAGGAATACTGTATAAGCCAATATTGAGTCAGCACTAGTCTATAGATGAGACACGTCTTCTGCGTTCAGTTCAGCTCGACCCAAGAAGGAAGAGAATAATGAAGTCCACCCTTCATTTTCCACCCATTGTGTTCGAGGTCTCTTCTTTTACTATCACCTTTGACTCGGGTGTGAAATAGGCAATTCGAGTGCGAACCAGGAGGTTCAATTCCGCGCCGTTGCGAGAGCTACCGTCGCTTTACGACTCTTCCCGAAGCCTAATCATAATATTACACCGAGGTAATGAAATAGTCAACGCATATTCGTTGAAATACGATGGTTAAGACTGTCTTAAAAGGGGATTTAATTAACTAGAAACTGTGACGTTTCAAATTTCTTTGACGCGTCTGTTTATTATTACTCTCGTCTCTCTAGAGATATGACTCGCTATTTTCTTTTCAAAGGTTTCGGCTTTGTTTAAAAGCATCATGAATTTGGAAACTCTTATATATAAATCCTGTATTTAAAATTGTAATTACTCTCAGGTTTTCTTCGGTGAGCGCTGTTTTAATGATCCTTGTTAATTCTAAAGCTGGATTTGCATATAAACTGCCATAATGGTGAGGAGAAAACATTTTAATTTAGTGTGAAGTTACTCTCAACTTCACCAATATAGAAAGTTTGATATGAAAAGAAGACACGTTACTAACTCAGCGTTTTTCAAACTTGAAACCTTGTCCTACTTGACAGCAATTAAGATGTCTCAGACCGATGTAACGACTCATCTTGCAAAAGCACTTCCGTCAAATTCGTAAATAATTGATCGTATTAATGAAATGTTTGTAGAAAACGTTAGTTTCTCTATGAGATGAAAATGGATGACCACAGAAACTAGAAAACACGTCTTCATTTTCCACTGTGGAAATCGTGCACCATGGACTATAAATGAAAAAGCATTTCGCAGAGACACGTGGCTTTGACGTCTATGGAAAGGTATGAAGGGAAGGGTGGAAGAGAGGGGTGAAGGGAGTAAGACCCACTTTTAGGTCCTAACGCAAATATCCATCCATAGAGAGAAGAAAGTCAGACGACGAAATATAGAAGGGTTGTGATGGTGTGGATGTGGGTGATGAGGGGGAGGGGGACTCGGGGGTGAAAGGAGTCGGGGTGGGGAAGGGAAAATTGTAGGTCTCGAGATGGTAGTATTTTGAAATTCAAATATAAGCCAAGCGTCACCTTCAGAGGCTGGAATAGCATACTGCTGAAGCATTGAACCCTATTTTAAACAATTCGAAGTATTATAAACCTTTATTCTTTTCTTTGGATTATAGTTAGTTCACATTAAGTTTTCTTGCATCTTGTTTAAAGTTTCAATTAATAAATTGACAATAGATTTTAGCTGTAAAAATGAAGTTCATACGCGGCAGTGACATTGATTCTGCTTTAGATCGTGAAAATTGATCGGAATTCTCAAGTAGCCTATTCTGCTTTGCATTCTCCACGCCTTGGCTTTCTATCTGCCCTCGCTTGGTTGATCATTGCACTGTACAGCCATTTCATTCCAATGCAGTATCGCGGGGGGCAGTGAAAACACTTCCCTCCTTGATTACCATACACGCGGTGTTGCTAAGTGTCACCAACACGTTGACGCGAGTGATTCGGCAACCTCGCTGCAGAGCTTTTCGATGGCGAACCACAGCACAGACCTCACGTTGCGATTAAAAGTTCCTAATTTGAAATACTACTGTGAACTATGTATATTCCCTAAGATATACAGAAATTATGAACGAATTTATACAATATTGCCCGATGAAGTCAATAAGGTATATAATGGAAGCTCAACTTAAATTAAATGTGTTTTTTTAATCTAATAATTCACACCCAATGATGTAAATAAAAATAAATGCACAAACTAATTGTAACTTTAAAAGTCTGATACGTTCTCAAAATATTTAATACCTAGTATACAATTTTGTTAAAATCGTATTTAAGGTCACAATAAAACAAAACAAACGCTCTGAGGAATTTCTTGTGTCCCGTCGAGTATCATTTTCTATTGCTCCTGGTTTAGTTATTTGATTAATCAGTAGTTTTATCATGGAGTTATATATAGGTTCGAAGTAAACTACCCCTAAACTCACCTCTACTAATGCAATTATTGCTCTCTGATAACACTTTCGTCTTCTACTATCATTCGTTCCAAGCTGTCGTCATGAATATATTGTTAAGAATTGAATGAGATTGAATTGTTTGATAAATTGTATAGAGATCAAAATGTCTTCTAAATGATCTAACTTTAATGGAGACAACGATCCGCAGGCCTCAAATGATTGGTTTATTTTTAATAGCGTGAAAAACTGGGTATCAGCTTTCACGTCCTTTTAAAGTAGCAAATTCAAACATGAATGTAACATCTTTCATTTTCATATCATGGATGTTGCACATCAAAGCATCTTTGTTATTGGAAACTCGTCGATAATATCTCTAATAATAACGCCCCCTCATTCAAGTTGCTTCTACGTTAACACGTCTAATTAGCTTGTTAAATGACGTAGTCATGCGAACCTTCAATAGCACATACCAGCTCGAACTCGCCTTTAAATCACTATAGGGAGAAGAAGATCAATATTATAGATGTAGGGGGAGGGAAGGGGCAAGGGGAAGCGGTGAACAACAAATCAAAACTCGCGAGTTAGGGGATGTTTTAACCCCCCCTATTCCCCCATCATCCCCCGACGCTTGTAAATTCGCGCCAATATAGGAACTTGCATTGCGAAAACCGCTAGTATAAAATAATTTGCAAGCGTAGACTTAATTTTGTTAGGAAGTAATGATTTACATAGAAGCATGATGTTTTGGCTATAGAAACTTTAGAGGTTATAAATTAATACTCAATCTTGGTGGGGCGTGGGTGAGAAAGTTTTTACAAAAGGGTTATGTGAAGTAAGCGAAACAATTAGTTTGAAAGAGCTTACGTTTCTACACCATCTTCCAGCTTTCAGATGGGACTAAGAAAACAGAGAATGTAGGTGTGTGTTTCATTTTGAAATGAATGAATGGCGGTATTTCATAGAGTAAAGGAAGCTTTCACTCTTCTATTTCAATTTTGGTTGATTAATACTTTTGAAAGAAGAGTGGAGGTGCCAGGCTTTGAAAGTTTTAGTACTACGTTGCCAAACCGCAACAATTCGATTCGTCAGTACTGATATTCATCAGTATCAGATTCGATTGCCAATATATCGCATCAAGTCGCCCGCAGGCCAAAAGAGGGTGGTAGGAGGGGGTGGGGGGATGATCCCCCCACCATTTCAACCCCTTCTTCTACATTTCTGTTTCCCCAGCAACGCTGGAGAAGGATTACAATTCGGAGGGGATAAAAGGAATTAGTAAAGTACTAACCAGTCGAATATTCGAGACCTAACTGAATCATTTCCTCGAGAGGACACAATAAGCTGTTAAGTGGTTGCCGCATAGGCTCTACGCCTTGGACGTTGGAAGCTTAAAGCCAAACTCTTCGATCAAAATCCTTTACCAGCTGGTATTACTCGCTCTGATTTGTGGAAATAATATTAATGTGGTGAGAACCGATTTTAAACGGATTTCATTAAAACGGCGCTCTACGAAATGAAAAAAATATTTAAATTTCGTCCAAAGTAAATATTGATGATAAAAGCACGAAAAACAAAGAGAGAGTTTTGGGGAGATAAATAATTCTAATCCCGCTAAGTGAATCTCCTAAAAAGTTGTGGTTTGGGTGCATCGACCATAGGCATGTCCGTTGAGTCATTTTTTTAGTTGGCTATGGAAGAAGGCTGTGTGATGATCCAAAGACATCATGTCGAATTGTATCTGAAAATGTGTTATAACATTTCAAGCTTTATTTATTCATCGAGTATAAAATGATTGTGATTTTAAGGAATAAAACTATCATAATATAATAATTTTATTTAGTATTTTATGAAAAATAATAAATATCAAATCAGTTGTACGTTAACTAGAAATGAGATCTTGATATAATAACGACTTGACTTGTTGACGAGTATGGATGCTGAAGATAGCAACGATGCAGTTGCAAGTCAGCTGTCAAACCATCAAGTTGCTCAACAGAGTGCAGTAGACAATGCCAAGGAATCAGCAGCTCGAACACATCTTGTCGCATATAGATGACAGCTCGGTTGTGGATGATTAAGTTGTACGCGTCACAGTCTTCAACCGCTCATATGCATCTCTGTCTTATAAATTACACAGATGTCTCTGAAATTAAACTAACTGTTCTCTTGAAAGTTGAATTTATGTGAGTTTATTTTTTAGCTGATTCCATTCTCATTTGTTAAATCGCAATTTAAAATGCATTTCATTCACTGTGCACGCTTTAAGATCGACTTTCCGGTTCACGATCTAATTTCTGTGAGTATAATGTGAGCATGAAGTCATGAGTTTGATAATCTTCTATAGAATACACATTTTCATTCGAATGTTTCATGAAGTGCCATCTAGTGACAGTAGTTATTTCTACTGTACGTGAACAGGCGACGCTAAAAGCGATGTTCGTCATTCATAATTTACGCAAAGTGCGTTTTTGTCGACAGCCGGAAGTGAGGTTTGATTTGACTATTCCTGGTTTGAAGAAAGTAAATTGTTAGGTTCCCGCAGACTCATTATTTATGCAACATAACGAGCCGAGTGATTTGTCAAACTTGTTGCGTTATGCTAAGTAAAACTATCGACTGGGAATCGACCAGAGCGACTCGTATACCTATACTTGAATTCATTCTGGTCTATTCGTAGCCACTTCCGCAGTCACGACATGGCTTCTCGAATAAGACCTTGTTATTCATATTTCGATCCTTTGTTTAGAACTAGATCTGTCAACGCAATCGAATCTAACAAGGACACGGCAACAATCATATTCGGAGGAATTATTGTAGAGGGGGATGTTATGTATTAAATGAACAATCCGATTTGAAGCAAGATAGATATAGAAAGTAATGTAAGTGTTTGAATGTGTGTGTGCATGTTAATGTGTTGTTGATTATAATTATGAATCCTTTCTTTAATTATATTATTTAATTAAATCAATCCAATGATCACAATTTCTGCCTTAACTCTTCATTTATCAGTTTACGGACCAGTTTTTCAATACTCTTCTAAAACCGGTAATTAACTAGGAAAACGCTCTGAGTAACGCGTTGATGAGCGAGCACGGATAACGCACAACACCTCGAACCGAAATTCTGTTTATCGAAAATGTCCTTAAAAGCCAATAATTCTTGAATTTCGTCACAGACTTGTATGAAAATATCCAACAATTCCTAAAACATTGGTCCCAACAACCACGCAAAGTTTTAAGTTGATCGATTGAACCTTTGATTGAACGATCCCTTGTTAATTTCCAAAACTCACAGGATTTCGTTCAAATTTTTTTAAAACGGTCATATCAGTTTCATAATATACGTTTGAAAGTTTCTGCTCTAACAACCTTGAAGTGAAGATTCGAAGATGCCGTGAAATATGAAATTCGAGAAATATGATAGCCAACACGCAAAATATCCGTAAACTGTCAATAACTTTTGAATTTAAACACAGTTTAGTCTGAAAATTGTCAAAAATACAGATAATGTTGGACCCGATGACCATGCAAATTTTTAAGTTGATCGGTCAAACGGTTCAGGTTTAAATTTAAAAAAGCACATGAAATATTTTTTTAAATTTTAACCAATGGGAAGATTTGGCTGAAAATTTGTAAAATAAGAGACAATGTTGGTGTTAATGACCATGCAAAATATAAGGTCGATCACATTTGTCGAAGTCCATTTTCATTTTTCAGCCTATCAGGAGATGTTTATTTAAATTTCAACCAATCAATGGATTTCAAAAAAATTAGGGTCAGCAAACAGAAAAGGTTGTCTCTACATGTGTGCAAAATTTCAGATAGATCGGTGAAACGGTGCGACTTCCATTGCTCCAGGTAGCAGCAAAAAAAAAAAAAAAAAAAACAGAGGTCCGTGCCAAAAGAGCCAAAAGGAGACGCTCGCTTCGCTCGCTCAATAATAGAGTCATTCTAGGAATGTCATTGTCTGTTGCCATGACAATACAGTTCTTATTAACCGTTTAAAAGTTAGCAGAGTATTGAAAGACTGGCCCTAAATATCACTTTGCATAAATTATATACATAATAAAACATTTCTTCGTAATCTACATGATGTTTCAAACAGATTCTTCAAAAGCGAGTTTCCTTTGTTTGTCAGGATGTCTAAAATGAGATGGTTTTGGTTTATCACAGCAAGATATGAACACCTCTGATCACGGCATAAAACACAATACACAAACACAACATAACTTCACGGAAAACTGCCGAGGATTTTCTTTGTTTTATCAACTACACATTTTTGCCGCTCTGCTACTTCCAAAGATCACAATATGACAATTTCGATTTATTGATCCCCCCCCCTCCCCCTCCAACATTTCATTTCCAATTATTTGCCATGGTAACGAATGTTTACTGTTTGGTAAAATAGTATTTTACTCCTATTTCAACAGAAAATATAGAATATTCACTAAATTTCATGATATGAGTTGTTCGAACGCCAAAGTGCCCACGTTCAAGAATGATTTACCCTCACTTTTCGTCCAAGTAAAAAATAAAATATGCAAGCACTCAAAGAAGAACAGTTGATTAAACAGGATTATAATCGAACAACATATCTTGATCAAAATTTACATAAAACTTTTTAGACAAGTTCCATCCCCTTTTGGCACTGAAAAAGAAGTAACAATAATTCACACTTTCACAGTATATTTTCGCTGAGCACAGCCACAGTCAGTGGTTTTTAATTAGAGAAAATATCCATGTTCAACAATAAGTGTCTTGTTATGTAAGCCACAGAAACTGCCTCCAACACATTAGCAACTTGCAATTGTCTTTGCGAGAACCATAATGTTGGAATTAATGACACATCCCTTGAATCATGAGCATTGTACAATGTGTAACTATTCCACGGGATAATAGTCTATTAACTCTGTACTCGTCTCCGGGTAAGAACCATGTCCAACGGCCGTGAATCTGTCGGAGGTGGGATTGGGCCGAGGCCATGACTAACTACCCGACAATAAAGATGGAACATTTCCAACTCCCACTCCAGATGAAAACAGAACTATTCTCACCGCGGTTCAAAGCAACTGGGAAAAGATATTTATTTTGTGTGTGAAATTTTCACAAGACTGAGGACGGAAGTAAGTCTTGGCTAATTTAGGAATATGTTAACCTTCAATTAAGCTTTCGTTGTCGTCATAATTATTTCAAAATTGAACATAAGGAAAAGAACATGCACTTATTTTAGGTTACTTCTGATGAAAAGTTTAAAATTTTCTGAATTATTACTGTCAATGTAATAGCAAATGCTAAGTAAACTGTCAATGCTTATAGTAACGTGCTACGCTCGTGCTAATACGTTCGTGAAGTTTTGGCTAAGGAAATTAGACAATCCTTTTTTCACAGAGTTGCTGACTTCTATTGACATCATCTACGTATATGACCAACATTATAAGTTTTAACTCTCCACAAAAAATATTATCGTATTTTATTTTATCTCGGACTGTTACCTCTCAAGCAATTACTTTGCAAAGTCTGAATAAATTGAAAACTCTTTTGCAGCAGCAGAAAGCCGGACACACATTTATTTGTGGAGTGGTTTTTTACTACTTTAGCATTGTTCATCCAATTTGTTGGTTTGCTGTTCACATAAATAAAAATGCAGCCAAGGGATGCTGACAAATTAAAAATAATATATGTCCAAACGCTCACTTCTTCCTCGAGTTTTCACTCTATTAATACCAAGTACGGACTTGAGTATACGAGGAACCTCTAATTGTTACAAGACAAAATAGTGATGATTATCTACTTGCGGAGTGTCTCAATCGCAATGCGGAGGAGTAGAAGGAGACTCTAAATGACATAATGCGCCGAATGTGATCGGGTGACGTCATTCTTGTCCTTGCCACGTGGAGGTATTGTCTGTCGCTTGACACTAATTAACACTTATATAAATACTCGGCCAAGGTCCGCTGAAAACAATCTTCAGACTTCGGCGACAAAGCAAAGGAATTCACTACATTATTTTCGAGTTCGCTGTTGTGAAATACTCGTGGAAATTCAGAGAGAATGAAGTTTAATCATTCCACCTTGAGCCCACAAGACTATGGGACTATTCGATAAAAAGTGCAACTGAAATGTAGAATTATACGATAAAAACCCATATTTTGGTAGCATTAAACAAAAAACAAAGATTTAAAACTTATAATGGGAAAGTTTTCGGTTTGGGACTTGATAAAACGTCCTGGTAGGTGAGATGCGTGTAATCTGAAAATATATATTTAGATAGAAAGATATTCAGATATTTTGCACTTGAAAATATAACGTAGGTAACACTATTATACGTATGAACCCAATTTAGCCCACGTTCCTCATAATTGCCATTTAAATTCTAAAAGAAACGCAATGAGTAATAATAGATCTTTTTGAACCGTCGTTTCAGGTTTCAACAAAGCGTAGCTTTGACAGGAAAATTGAGAAATAAATTGGGGACGAGTGGCACAGGCGGAGTGTAATTCCTCCTCCCTTTTATTTTCATCCCCAAACGATGCAATCAATATTTGGAGTGGATGCACGAAAACAATATATAGCTATTACCATAAAAAAAGGCTATTAATAACTTCATTATTTCGGACTGATTTTGGTGATCTCCACCAAATAAGTTGAACTAAAAAACAAATTTAGTGAAGATATTAAATTTGCCTGATTTAAAAGCACAAAATGCTGTTTAAATAATTGAAACGTCTTCTTTGAGAAATATGTCCATACCAGCTGAATATAGTCAACCTCCGTTCCCAACTTTCTCGAAATGTATTAAGCTCTTAGGTATTTGAATTCATTTATCATTGCTAGGTGACAATGCTTATTAATCCTAGTTTATAGTTTCCAGCCGAACGAGGGCTTTGTGCTGCCTACGTGAGGTAGATGTGGTAGGGGAAGGGGGTGAAAGGGAGATTGGGAAAAGGGGGTCACAGACCGTATACACAGGAAATCTAATCGTTTTCCAATATTGAAAATAATATCCTAGTTGTGTGGTTCCCTGTGGATGCGATTCCAATTTTCAAACGAAGCTTTAATACGAATCGCGTCGGTAACAATGGATTTACACCAGTAATAAAATCTCAGTGCAAAGCCCATGAAATGGTAATATATTCGCGTGTACATGCAATATAATCAAAATAAAGGTTTATTACACAATTGCTGGCGGGGTGGGTGGCGATGTGGGGGTGGAGGGGCAGGGGGCGCCGTTCCGGTAGAAAGACAATACTTTATACCACTGGCGGCGGATTATTTGTTACATTTCACTTTTTTTAAAAGCAAAGCACTGCAATGCTCGTTTCATCGGAGAGTAGGCCATTCGCTCGGTTTGTTTATAATGAAAGTTATCGCCAATAACTTTGACGAACAAAACACACAGAAATAATACCGGGCAATGCAATAGAAGTAACATAAAGAGAGCGTTTTTTTTTCTCTATTGTCACTGAACTTAACCCCTATAAAATCACGAAACGTTCGAGCAGTTTTCGACTTTACGACAGAAAATGTCGAGATAGCGACTATTGTAAAAAGGGTGGGGAATGTAATTTCGGTCGGAAAAGAAATTCGTTTTGATTCAATTCATTTATTAACTGGTCCGAATCCGGTTTATTTAGGCGACATTTTTAAATAATTTGAATCACTGTTGCGTCTAATCAAGATTTTATCAAACAGTAAATATTAAATAATATGGTTTGATTTATCAATACTCTGTTAAAACGATTAGTTAAGTTTAAACTGTAATTAAGGAATGTCATTGGTTGTTGTCATGGCAATATAGTCCAAATCAAGTGATATATTATATAAAATTTGAATCTCCGCTGGATCTAATCGAGTTTTTCTCAACAGTACTGTAAAACTACACATTTAATGAGCGCAATTGTAATTCCTCTCGACGACTGATTTCGACGCTCGATGCACGGTGATCTGCGCGACGCCGTGATAATGCGACGCCGCCGACGCCCGAAGAGCGACGTGTTCTTGCTGAGTAAGTGAAACAGCTGCCAGAGTCATTTGGCGCTTCGCCGAGGCAACTGTCCGAACCATCCGAACCAAAAGGCGGCGTTTGTTGAACAGAAAACTCTCTGACTTATGAGCAATCGACGCCATTACACTATAGATTCGAGTAGAGTCGAGGAGATTCGATTGTTTGGGGTCGAGTGGATAATTTATTACCTACACTCACAATATTATTGTTGGACATCGTTCTTGGTGCTAAAGTAAACGCTTTTAGTGTACGTCTTAATGAGAATCTCAGGATCGTACATCTTAAGGATCTGCCCGTTCTCGTTATTATAAACACTGTAATATTAGATAATTATTATAGACACAAGAAAAACAGTTGAGTTTATGAGATAGGCGAGTGGCAAAGTGTTTTAATCTAAAGTGTCGGAACTTTTACCAACACTTAATGAATGCCATTGAACACTTAGCGATGTGTTCAAGAACAATTGTAAATTAATATTTTTTATCAGAATTATGCTGCGAGAAAAGAGCATTATTATGAATTATGAGAAATTTAACTTTATGGATTGTCTAAATCGGTAAAGATACAATATTTGTATAAGTATTTTTTTTTAGGTATATTTGTTTACTATGGAAAATTAAGATCATCTATGAAAATAATAGACATCATAGTTTCTTTTTACTAAGTAACGAGATGCGAGGATGAAATATTCTTGGACACCGATTAAAACGTCAATAAAGGGAAAATGTTAGCCTATTTGGCTTAGTTTTTAGTAACGCTTGCCAATGATTCTAGATTGTTTAAACAAGAGTCACCCACTTGGCTGTCATCAGAAATCCATGCATTGTGTGACTGAAATATAAGACATTAGTTGCGGAGTCTCCCGCTTGAGCGCTCTGGAGAGAGTCGAGGTCACCGAACAAGTACCCACCACTCACTCTAGATGCACCATTACAACATGTATTTTAATTAACTTTAGAATAATTGGCTTATAAATTGCAGTCAATGCCTTACTCGGCAGGTCAGGCCGTTCATTAGCATTTGTCAACCGTCTCTGTGAAGTAATAAAAGCTGACTTTGCAGTTAAAACTTAATTCCCCAGTCATTAACTGGAGTAAGATTTAATACGTGAAACTGTCGGCTGCATGGGGGTGGGTTTTATGAAAACAGCTTTAAAAGCTATTTCTTTTGACGAGATTTTTTTGTCAGCCATTAAGAATTTTGCTTATTCAAGTGAATTAAATTCGACTTAGTTTTCATCCTACCCTCATTTCTCGTTCTTTACAACTTTATTAATTTTCCTAAAGACAGTGAATAGTTCTCCATGTTGCATCCGCTCGATTCGTTTCCACTAATTTCCTCTCAGTTGCACCTATCTAGAGAATGTATGCGCGTAATTAGTAAAGTTAGTTAAAGGGAATGTTTTCCCGTTCATTCAGAATGGAACATCGAACGCAACCTTTCACGCGACTGAAATAGCATCGGTTTGCAGTTGAGTGACTCGCGTGTTTTATATGCGTCACAGATATTCAGTTCAACGTCAGCTGAGTCAGATCAGCTGAGAAAAGCATCGATACCTTATATTGCTCCTTAGTGTTCATTCATTCGCAACAAGTTTACGCGATCATAGAGCTACGTTATAAACACTTCAGTTATAAAATCGGGCACACGCCCTTGATCGGTTTCGAAGCTTTATTTCCTTATAGTAGCAGACTTCCTGTAGACTTTCCTCTCATCGTATCGAATTGCCTTCAGATACTTCGTCCTAGATTTTCCTGCTGCCTAAATAATATAGAAGAAAAATTCACTAAATTTAATTCATTTTTACTCTAATATAATAAAAAGCGTGTGATTCCCAAGTCATTGTCTGCAGTATAAATTAATTATGTGGAACTATTCCTAGAATTTATGGTCAACCAAATAAGTAAAAAAAAACTAAACAGTTTTCTTATGACACCGAATTTTCTTAAATTTGTCTTAATTTTTTTCATTCAGCGTCTCGACCGATTTCTCTCCAAATGTCTCTAAGGAAACTGCTGCGTTGGGAACAACGCTTTTGCGCACGGATAAAAAGTTGTAAAGTGCAGTAAGCGTAATGAATACGGCCGTTAGTCTTCCAGCCGCGCCGCCAGCCGGGATGGAATGAGTTGAGGGGGGGGGGGGGGGGGGGGGTGCACAGCAGCAGTAATGCTATCCTGCTGATGGGACAGGCTTACCGTAAACATTCCTAAGCTTAGCAACGTCGCAAAAACACGTCCCATCCAAGCGAATACAAAAGTAACTGGGACTTAGCGCTAAGAAAACAGAAACGAATGCTTTTCAACCCTTAAAAAATAATATATGTCCCTTTTTATTTCATTTTATATAAGATTTTAGGGAACCTCCTCTATTTGAAAACAAAGGAAACCGATTAAAATCTTTATAAAAATAGTCTGCAGTTCTCGAAAAGCACCCGCGTGCATTCATTACATTATTTTTATTTGAACTACTCTGTGCAGTGTTTTCTTTTTCCATTAGGATAAAACCAACTTTATATGACTATATTTTTCATTATTACATACACTAGCTCTAAAACTGCATGGGGATGATATTACTTTACTCGCGGGTGGCGCGGGGTCGAAACCAACATTGAACACCGAGAACACAATCTTTCATAATGCATTGTTTTCACCCTCCTAGAAAACTTTAATTGAATGTAAACTATCCAGTTTAATTAAATGTAGTTTTAATTTTATTCAAGCTAGCGTCAATTTATATTTTTTTCATTTCTCATAAAACTCCGTTGTCTGCTTCCATTCAAAGTCCCGCTCTCAAAGAAAAGAATGTGCGTTGCTCGAAAAGGTAAAACATTTAATTTCCATTTTAATTAAACTTGACAAAACACAGGTCCTCACGTTGTTTACGATATTCTCTCCGAACTCGCGTGTACGGCAGAATAAATTTGAACGGTTCTTTTCCAATTTATCAGGGACCAAATCGCAACTAGTTGGAAAAAAATCCCATTAAGTGTGTCACATAAAACAGAGGACAGAAGAGAATTCCCAAACCTGACACATTCCCAGTGTTTCTTTTTATTTGAAGAAGTCGATTAAAGTAGGTTCCTGTAATAGCCACGGTCTCTGGATATATCTATATATCTGTCGTAGATAAGCAGACATGCGGAGTGTTCAAAGCTGATCGAGGAGAGGCAATCACAGGCGGCATTCGCAAGATAGACGAGTCTATTAGGACGTCGTGTCCTTCTTCAACATACCTCGGCCGTCGCGACGCACAGATGGCCGAACATAACCATTTTTCATGTCGTCGACGCCGTCGACAGATCGCCATGGGAGAGTCCACACGAAATCACCAGAGAGCTCATAGTAACTCAAAGAAATTTCGCTTCATAGACGGCTAAATTGAATTTACTCTTAGATGGAAGTAAGTGAAAGCAATTAAGGTCTTCGTCGATGAGAGATTATTAAAAAATTCACATTAAAAATTGGGAAATGTTGCTTTTAGGAGGAAAATCTTTCCGAGAAATGTATTTCAATAAGAAAGATGAAAACATTGTGATGCTGCTTACATAGTTTCCAGCAGTAACCAACTGTCAAGTCGAACTGCCAAGCATTTGTCATTTTCTCCTGTTTAGATTAATAACATTCCTTTCTTGTTTTATTTCCAACGAGATGGGCGTCGGTTCCGCCATATTAACACCTTGACTTAGATTAGCATGGACCGACGTCGACCGTAAATTCTCAATTTGGACGTAAGAAAAGCTTGCACATTCTATACTTGTATTCAAATTCACCATTTTCAAAAGGAAAATAAATATGACATCAACAGTTTATTCATCTGAATCATCCATCCTCAAAATATCACACTTTTGACGTTTTCGCAGAGTAATTCTTAGATCATGGAAGAGATATGAAGACCTGTGAAAACTTGGAATTGGTGCTATATCAATGCCGGAGAAGTTAGGGATGTTGGAGAGCACCAAGGGTCACATAATGAAAGAAATAAACTTCGGATATAAGGGTTAAAAAGTTGGTTCTCTCGTCCCCAGTGTATAACTCTTGATGTTTTTAGATTCTTTTCAGCTTTTCAAGAGAAGCAAAATATGATGTTCGCCCACAGAACAACAAGCCGAGTTCATAACAATCCACTCAGCACTTCAGCAACAACCCTAACTTGTAAACTATGAGAGCTCGGAGATAACAAATGACACTGAAGAAATCTTCATAGAGCAATATCTCAACAGGAAGCTAGTCTCATCTAAAAATGATGATCAGAGGATAAATATAAAAAATATTATTTATAAAATATACATATAATACATATATATACATAATACATTTGCAGCTTATATTGGAACACAGCCGCTGCAATGTGAACTGCCTCGGAAGCTCAGCTGGTAGAGCATCTGACTTGATACCTCCAAAATCTGACTTGATATCGGAAGGTCGTGGGTTCGAGTCCCACTCGAGGAAAATCTTTTCACAATGCAGTTAGTATTTATTTACATCGACCTATTTGAGGTTATCGGCAAAAATCATATTTCATACATACTATAATATGGCTTTAAAGTAACTTGATATGACATCAATCTTGATGATATCTAACATACAGACATTATCTTCACGGGCGATTCAATCGTCGAGTGGCTACATGTTCTAAAATATTGATACTTTGAGTGATCAGACTAAACAAATGTGGTGCGTATAACGCTCTACTGCTTTCTCTAGAATGTGCTAAAAACTAAATGTTTGGTATGACGTGCAGGAAATTGCTCGCTTCAGGTTGAGTGAGACGCAAAAAACTCTCCGTTGAGATATAACACAAGCCCGTGACTTCAACCTCTTTAAAACGAATTTGACGATTCATATTGCTGGTCATGTATCTAATTCGAAAGTCAATTTTGAGATAAACGTTACGTCGGCCATTTGTAACCCTTCGTCCGCCCACCAGACTTTTTTCCCTCGGTTTTATTGGGTAGTACTTAAAGGCTGATCTTGTATTCAGAGAGCAACGTGCGCCTTGATACATCAGTATTGCCGTGCGATAGTTGGCAAATGTATAATCTATATATGGCAGATGGATAGGAGGGTTTCTTCGGACACCGGTCATTTCGTATTCAGAAAGTGGCTTATAAGGGAACACGACAGGAATAATACAGAGATAAGGCCAGACAGAGAACAAAACGTTGCAGAGGGTTCAGAAGATTACTTCTGGATTAATCTCCATACATCTCTGAGTTTAATATTACGCGGTAAAGCAGTCCAAGTGGCCTAAATAGTTTCCCAAGTGGATTTCATAAAATAAATTGATATTCAGACTAAAAAAAGGGGAACTTGGAATATATAAAAATACATAGTAACTGGATTTTATGATAAGCGAGACTATAATTTAAGATACATGCCAATTTATATCAGAAAACAACGACGGCGTATCACGTTCCGGAAACCCGGACGAGATGGAAATTCACTAACTATGTAAATTTCAAATCGACAGATCAAGATTCGATGTTGCCAATTGAACGTACGAGCGTTCTTTGCTGAACAAATCCCAACTTATGAGTAATGCATAGAGTTGAAAATGCGAACTAGAACGCGAGTTGTGCGGACTTGGAGTGTAAACATAAAGCAGAATATTTTGTCGCTCGGTAGTGAGCATACAAGTAGAATGTGGGTTAGCCCGACACATAATTATTATTCCTCGATAATATTGTCCAAGCAAGTAGAATGTGGGTTAACCCGACACAAAATCATTATTCCTCCATGATCTTGACCAAACAAGTAGAATGTGGGTTAACCCGACACAAAATCATTATTCCTCCATGATCTTGTCCAAGCAAGTAGAATGTGGGTTAACCCGACACAAAATCATTATTCCTCCATGATCTTGTCCAAGCAAGTAGAATGTGGGTTAACCCGACACAAAATCATTATTCCTCCATAATCTTGTCAAAGCAAGTAGAATGTGGGTTAACCCGACACAAAATCATTATTCCTCGATAATATTGTCCAAGCAAGTAGAATGTGGGTTAACCCGACACATAATCTTACATTCACCATAATCTTGTCCAAGCAAGTAGAATGTGGGTTAACCCGACACAAAATCATTATTCCTCCATAATATTGTCCAATCAAGTAGAATGTGGGTTAGCCCGACACAAATCATTATTACTCCATAATATTGTCCAAGCAAGTAGAATGTGGGTTAACCCGACACAAAATCATTATACCTCAATAATATTTTCCATGCAAGTAGAATGTAGGTTAACCCGACACAAAATCATTATTCCTCGATAATATTGTCCAATCAAGTAGAATGTGGGTTAGCCCGACACAAAATCATTATTCCTCCATAATATTGTCCAATCAAGTAGAATGTGGGTTAACCCGACACAAAATCATTATACCTCCATAATATTGTCCAAGCAAGTAGAATGTGGGTTAGCCCGACACAAAATCATTCTTTCTCCATAATCTTGTCCAAGCAAGTAGAATAACCCGACACAAAATCACTATTCCTCCATGATCTTTACCAAACAAGTAGAATGTGGATTAACCTGACACATAATCATACATTCGCCATAATCTAGGCCAAGCAAGTAGAATGTGGGTAAACCCGACACAAAATCATTATTCCCCATGATCTTGTCCAAGTAAGTAGAATGTGGGTTAACCCGACACATAATCATACATTCTCCATAATCTAGGCCAAGCAAGTAGAATGTGGGTAAACCCGACACAAAATCATTATTCCCCATGATCTTGTCCAAGTAAGTAGAATGTGGGTTAACCCGACACATAATCATACATTCTCCATAATCTAGGCCAAGCAAGTAGAATGTGGGTAAACCCGACACAAAATCATTATTCCCCATGATCTTGTCCAAGTAAGTAGAATGTGGGTTAACCCGACACAAAATCATTATTCCTCGATAATATTGTCCAAGCAAGTAGAATGTGGGTTAGCCCGACACAAAATCATTCTTTCTCCATAATCTTGTCCAAGCAAGTAGAATGTGGGTTAACCCGACACAAAATTATTATTCCTCTATAATCTTGTCCAAGCAAGTAGAATGTGGGTAAACCCGACACAAAATCATTATTCCTCCATGATCTTGACCAAACAAGTAGAATGTGGGTAACCCGACACAAAATCCTTATTCCTCCATAATATTGTCCAGCAAGTAGAATGTGGGTTAACCCGACACAAAATCATTATTCCTCCATATTAATCTTGTCCAAGCAAGTAGAATGTGGGTTATTTCGGCATGTAATTAGGTATTATAAGAAGACCAGATGTGAGCTGCAGATATCTCATGAACATAAAATCCTACCATAATTTAGGCCTAGTGATTGAAAAATGAAGTCCCTTTATCCGAGCATCAAACAAATAATAAGTTATTTGAATAGATCCAATAATTTGTGCCGTAGATTTTGTTTCAGTTTCTTTGCGTTTCGGCGCACTCCGTATATTCAGACGTTCAAAACAATGTCCTGAATCCAATTGGAGATGTGTATTCTTTTATTGACAAGTAAAATTTTTTCTTGACAAAAATGTTTCATTTTCTCCTCCAGTATTTATCACGTCATTTCCAACATGGCGGTTATATATGAGTGAGAGAACCACCACCAGAGTTCGTTGCCGTATAATTGTCTGCTTTTTAATCCACTTATTCAAACACAGCAAGCGAGTGGACGAGAGAGGAAGGGGGGTGGAGAGGGAGAGAGAATATGAGTGTTTACCTGTGCCATTCGCTTGTGGCTAGAAAACCACCGTTATGTTAGTGTAAACAAAACGTGGGATGAAAAACCCCTGGTGGCAGAGCACGACACTACAGCAGTTCGTGTTGTCATGAGCTTAGTATAGCTAAAGTCAAACTTGTCATAAGCTTTTGAAATCTGCCACAATGCAATGGAATAGACCACGGTTCGTCGCAGTGATTCGCTGAGGTTTCCGGGTTCACTTCAAATGGATTTTTTAATACATGGTAATCATTAGGTGTTGTAAAAATACTCAAATGTCATTACAACTGTCGCTTATAGTGGTGGTAGAAGAACTTAATACTTAACGTTTTCATAATCAATATATAACTTTAGCTGATGACAACATACTTTCATGTTTATTCACACGGCGATTGTAAAATTTTCTACGCATTTTCATTAATTTTGAAAGAAAAATGTAGTACCTACCGAATATTAAATTACTAATTTTTACGAATTTTCAAACCGAATACAAATTCTTTCACATGAATAGCTTGTATACAATTCCATTATTATGTCGGCCTGGTCTCACCGTATGTGAGAATGGACTATAGATTTGCCTTTTAAAAAAATCTGAACATGTATTTTCCAGTAGCTGGAGGCTATGGGGAAATCAAACCAACATTTACGCAGACCTACATACACTGAATGCACGCTTTACACGGAAAGAAAAGATAAAAATAACCCCATCCTGAATACCGCTAAAATTTAAATTATGTTGTCAAGTTTGGTGGGGAGGCAAGAGAGGAGAAATTCCGCGAATTTCCATAATTTTCGTATATTATGTGAAGGGATGGAAAAGTTATGGAGGGGAGGGGGTTGGGACGAGCGAAGGGGGATGGGCAGGAGGGCATGCGCTCCCAAGAGGAAAGACAAAGAATATTTGCATTTCACTGAAAACTGAGCACCTCCAGGGCCATACGCACTAATATATGCGCGCATAACGTTAAATTTGCGTCAATTAAATGGGAAATAGGCGCTGGTTTTACAAACTTTTGTTTCATTAGTTTGAAGTTAAACGAATTACTCTAAAAATGGAGTGTGGTCAATCACGTCAGACTCACCGGACTCTGGCCAAGAAGGATATTTCCAATCACCAACTTACCTAAAACAAAGAAACAATTCGATTTAGTATTGTGCTATGAATAATGGAAATGATTTAAGCAAGGCCAATGACTACATCAAATTTGAATACCGCATGCAAAAAATCGAATACAAAGATGTGTGTAATATACAGCTTCTTGCTTCCCTTTTAAAGTTTTCATTATTCCCTATTTTAATAACCAACAGCGTTAATTACATAATTTATGAGTTCATCTCTGTTTTTCATGAAATTTTAAAAGTGGAACAAAACTACACACTTTCATGTTCATAATTGAGAAACATTACGTTTTAATAAGTTAGTTATTATTACCTTTTTAATATAAACTAACTTTCATGCATTATATTTATATGACTTTCTTGTTTATTACACCGTATAATTCGTAATTCATTACACTAAAATTATACCATAAAAAACACTCCGTGTAAAAATACCAGCCAAGTCTCTTCAACTTAAAAAAAATAATGAAATCTAAAAATTCTGCACTGAAAAGTAGTGATATCAAAAAATTAGCCAAGTCAAAACTTTATTTGAAAATCAAAAAATACTTGGCGCATCGTGTACATAAATAGCTTGGAAGTATAAGCCAATTATAAATTATACATGAAATATACATATACATAGTATACCTATAATGCCCTAAAAAAACGATGCGCCAAGTATTTTTTGATTTTCAAATAAAGTTTTGACTTGGCTAATTTTTTGATATCACTACTTTTCAGTGCAGAATTTTTAGATTTCATTATTTTTTTTAAGTTGAAGAGACTTGGCTGGTATTTTTACACGGAGTGTTTTTTATGGGGATATCACTACTTTTTTTAGTTTATTCTTACAACTTACGTGTGACACATATCACATGAACAATTACTAAATCCTTTAAAAAAAATTACCCTTTACAATTTGGTTATTCTCATGAAAAAAACAAAGGTTTCATTCCAATCGGTCAACCCAGTTCCGAGATATGGCAACACGTCGGTTTTCAAAATGGCCGCTGAACTTTCTGCACTGCCACATAGAATTTATAACTATAAATGATGTGTATCATTTTTAGCTTTCTGAATATGTATTTATTGTATAGGAGGGGATTATAATGATTTATAAATTTGAATGACGTCATTTCCGGCCTCATAAATAGGAAAATTCTAGTTTGACTGTTCCTATTCCATAGAGATGTCCTTCCGAATCGTTTGGCACTAGTTTCATACCGATCTGTCAACCAGTTTTCGAGATATTACGTCGTTTCTTCCGATTTCAAAATGGCTGCTGAAATCACTGACCTCTTGAATTATAATTTAAACATGATTTCATTTTATTATAAGCAGTCTCAAATAGTATATTTATTGCATCAAAATGTAAATTTGTGCGATTTTTAAAATGTGTGACGTCATTTCCGGTCTCAGTATGGGAAACTGCAAATATTATTGATGATAATACATAAAGTTGACCGTCTAAATTGTTTAGCGTTGGTTTCGTTTAAATCTATTAAGACGTTATTAAGATATGATGTCATTTCTGGTTTCAAAATGGCGGCTTCCGGTTGGTTTTATATCAAGTCAAATAATATCACAAAAGAACATACGTTACATAAATATCAAAATAATTGGATCAAATTTGTTGCCGAAATGCCAATCGATGAATTAAATTTCATGACGTCATTTCCGGTTTCGTTAACATAAATTTTAGTCTGTTGCTATTGATTATCCATATAGATGACCGTCCGAATCGTTTGGCGCTATTTTCGTTCCAATCGGTCTAGCCGTTGTTGAGATATGACGTCACTTCCGGTTTCAAAATGGCGGCACAAAAAATTCATGGGGTGAAGGTTAAATCAGACGCCAAAAGTGCACACGTGGTAAAAATGTGAGATCAATCGGTTCAGCCGTTTTGGCTGTGGCCATGTTACCGGATTTGAATTCCAGGAGACTACTACTACTGAGATTATTATTATGAAAACCGCCCTAAAACACTGTTTTCACGGCCCTCTAGCGTGCAAAGGGCGTAACCTATTGTTCCCAAATTTGGTATATGTTGTAGGGTGGGCCATAGCTCGAAATTAAGATATATCGCAACAATGTGAGATTTCCCAATTTTAAGATCCAGTAGGCCGAAAATGCCACTTTGATGCTTACAGTAAAAGTGGGTTTGCTCCAGCCTTTATTTGAGAGTTTGCGCGCCGTACGACTTGGCTGGCGTGGAGCGACCGCTCCACTAGATATCTACAATATTTGAATTTGTAAATCCAACAATGAACAATCAACCTCTTCCAATCTTCCAATAAAAGTTATTTAACTGAATACGATTCTAAAACGTTTAACAACGGTTATTTCATTATAGCCATGTTTAACGGTCGCTCCGGTATGCGATAGAACATTGTGAAGTGGCAACACTGCATTGCAATTGAGCCACCTACGAACGAGCCTTGGACACAAACCCCGCTTTATTAGCAACTTTATTAATATCAACGATACCGAGAACCCAATGTCACATCCCGCACACATTGTTATCCCTTGGAAAACCAACACGAGGGTGGTGGAAACTTGCAAAATGCCGTGCTACAAAATACTGGATTGAAAGAGCAAAATGACCATGGCCATTTAATAACACGAAGCAAAATTTTTCGTTTCTTATTTGAATTGTCTTATTGTCGAAACTATATTCCCTTGCATATGACGTCACAATACTATTTGAGGGCAAATGTTTCCGGACTAAAAGTAATAGTCGATGTAAATATTGACCTGACAAATGAGTATAGATAAATATTTAATATTGTAATCATCTCGTACTTAATCTTTGTTTCATTAGTAATCACTCTATGAGATATTCGGTATGGGCTGCTGTCAAATTTGTTTATCTCTAATACCTTTGAATGGGTTGCTATGGCAACAATTTCTATCACAAGATGCATATTCCGTCACAAAATTATATAACAGGGCCGGTGATTCAAAAGGTTTTTAGCTCTGCGCTGGCATTACTTTATGTCGGTATTGCATTTTAAATACCTGTATATCTAATAAATCTTGCTGATTTTTATTTGTAAATTGATATTCGTGCAATAAAATTCATAGAGGTAAGTTTAATTTTATTATAGCTAATATTGCATACAAGTTTTATCGGTCATAAAGCTATACTTATTTGTTAATCCATTTCCAGGATATTTTCATTGAAAAAAGGAAAGCAATTTCAGAAAGCTTCGTTTTAGAACTAAAAAAATGCACAAGCACTTTATTAGATTTCCCTATGAATATCCCACAACAGGACTTTCAATCAAAGCTTTTTCTATTTCATATAACAAAACGGATACTTTTCAAGCCATAAACAATCGTTTTTTAATGCTTTGCTGATTTTGATTTGTATTCGATATTTATTTTGAAAGTTGTTGGGAGTGAAATTTCCGGTTGGCTCGCAAGGAAACCGGATGTGGTACAGTTCTGAATGAACCAGTGAATAGACTAGTCAAAAATACTTTCTTTTATCAATCATCGAATCACTGGTCGATGACAGCTCGCGGGCAGAGTGCCAGAACAGATGGATTCATGAATTACAAGGACAATCAACAGCGTAAGTTTTACTGTTGTAGTGATGATTTGTTAAATACTCCCTTTCATTTGTATCGAATCAATATGACAGCTAAGATACGTAGTACATTAACTAGTAAAATAATAGACAAGTTGTGAAATCCAACACGAAAGAATATGCTTTCCTTGGAGAGTAATGGATTTAAGTGGAATGTATGACATCTCGGCATAAAATAACAAAATTGTAAGTGAGAGGTCAGTCAAGTCCTAATTGTACAGATCTTGAAGCCGATGGTTTTTGTGACAGATTATTTATTATGCATCATGATTTTATTTTTTATATCAATTAAATATGCTTTATTTTAAAAAGTAATTTAAAAAACTAAACACTATGCTAGTTGGTATTTAATAGGCTAACAATATTATCAATAAGAATGAAAAATATTGGCTCCTCTCAGTTCAATGGCTCTAGTTACATCCACTGGACACGGCGTTTTCAATTTGACAATTTTATGACACTTTCTGGGTAGGACGTGGGAATAATAATTATGGGGGTGCCGTTTTATAGTGTATCGTATGGATAGTTCGTTCTTTTTTTCTCCACACTCATAAAATGATTAAAAAATGTAACTTGTATTTAATTGTCTGAAATTAGTTGAGTCCTGCATGAAACATTGGTCGCGATATGTGAACACGCGCGTTATCTCCTGCAATATTTATTTTTGCCCGTATATGTCACGTGAGCCGATAGTAAAACATGCGGGTATTATCTAGAGACCCCCTCCTCCCCCTCTCTGTTTATATTCACCACTATGCGAGGTAGGCCTGGAATAGACAATAGAGTTCAAGGGGGTGCATGTGGAGGGGGAGGGAGGAGAGAGGAGGGTCTGGTCACCCATTACATTGAGGAGGTACACCAACTAGGAGGAATTGATTAGTGATAAAACAGTAGATAAAAACAGAAACGCAATGTTTCATGGGTATGGTTAACATGTCCAATGCCTCCCACTCCCCTCCACCTGCTCACTATCCTCCCTCCAAACTCTCTCGATTTAAATCAAGAGAAATCTCTGTGGATATCGACGATAAATTCAAAATGTCACAAAAGGATCACGGTATTGACTTTTCTGTCACTTCCGGTATTATATCCTGGGAAGTGGACTAAAAAGTAACCAATAAGTTGTAATTTATTCTTATATTGATTTAATTGATGCCAGTAAGATTGGATATCATTATCAATCGATTTTGCTGGCTATAAGAATTCGTTCAATGGGTACTGAGTTTTTATCGATAACTTCCAGTGGATTCAGGATGATAGGAAGGAATGCGTGATGTGAAAAACATCATACCGAACATGAGCGGGTGAGATTGGGGTGAGCTTTTCCCAAGTGGAGTTCCGGCTTCGCGCTCCGGCTCGGTTGGATATTTGTATACATCGCACAACTACAACGAAGATCTATTTCGCACACAGTACTGTTATTAATATCTGCATGAATTCCCTGGAGGTATGTATCTAGGACGATGCTTGAATATTATTAAATGTTTCAAACTTTATTTAAGTTAAACAATAACCTGAGTTTCTTGTAAGTAAAACTTTTTCATGAATGTATATTTAATTAAGCAGCATTGTCTACAGAATCTTCCATCCAGTGATCGATTATATTGAAATAACTATTATGTAGATATATTATATCTTCGAAGAATCGTACTACTTTATACTTATTTATCGTGTGTTACTTGGTTATTTTGTTTTTTCCTTTGTACTGTTTATATTGTTATACTCTACTTGTGAATTATAAATCTAGAAAAACATATTAATTTACTCCCAGTTCGAAGTACTATCACACGACTGAAATAATACCCGAAGTGCAGCGAACAATATAGTTTGATTTGTACTTTCTGTGTATGTTACGAAAGTAAGTTGATTGAAAATTATACGACTCCCATTAGAAAAGTTGCTTCCTGAATTATTTTATTAGGATGTACTTCCTTACAGTTTGTAATACATATATACAGTTCGTATATAGTTTTTAAATTAATCGAATGAAATATATTTTAGTTAATCCTTCTACAAAATACAAGTTAGTAGATGTAACCATTTTTAAATAATAAGATTATACTTTATGCATAGAGTTCACTTTACATAATATCTTCTTTAAAACTAGATTTAGTTGATTAACTTTATCAAATTGTCTTAACCAATCACCGCTCCGAAGAAGGTTCAAGAAAGCAGTTTACCATAATCATTATTGTAAACAGGGGATTTCGATTCCAAAGGAGGAGCTCTCATTGTGAATTCGAAGCTAGTATTTCTAAGAGTGTGCTAAAATCACACAGGGTTTTGCATGTCGCTTGTATTAAGTCTTCCAACGATGTCCAACCACTTGGTCAACGTTCGCCACCGAACTGCTTGCGATGTGCGCGCAGTGTCGACCAGAGGGTAGGCGTCGTCGGCAAATATTTGAACACTCCTCGTCCAACGCCATAAAGCAGTGGTGTTACGGCTACTCGTGTTCCATCTCCCCCCCCCCCCCCCCCCCCCCATCACTGTTCCTTTATATCCACACATTCCTGCGTCAGGCACTCCACGAGGCTCAACACACGGCGTCCCGGAGCGATTAAGAGATTCGATATCAGACATTATACAAACTAACAAGAACATGTTTTCCTCCTGTGTTTGATGCATTGAAGCAAACTGTTGTTAAAAGTTTATAGAAGATGCAATAGTGTTTGAAATAGGTCAGTACGATGGACTTTTAGTGAGTTACGAAGTGAAGTTACAAGATAATAAAGTTAGTTCTTGTAGTTTCATAAACGTCTTTCAAGTATTCAATCAGACCGTGTCGTAAAAATCTTGTTTCGAAAAACTTACAAAATGTATCTGATTTATGTGTATACTCTTTAACAAGTTAGAAGTAGTATCAGAATACATAAAAAATCACATAATCACCATCACCAGTTTTTTTAAGGATTTTTGCAAGGCATTTAAATTTAGTAAATCATTTATATCACACATTAGCATTTTATCATTGAAGGGCTCCATTTCCATTTTACGTAATCATCTTTATAATCAATATTAGTTAAAATATTAGCCATTAGTCATTTATTATTCTCAATTTCAATTTATTATTTTACTATACTGTGTCCTAGTGGCAGTCATGTCTGATGACAGTGTTTTGTTTATTAAATAAAAGTTTTCTCTCTCTCTCTCTCTCTCTCTCTCTTTGGTTTATTATTACTAATTTATAAGAACGTTAATTTTGCAAATTAAATAATATACATCAGTAAATATTAACGCAATGTCACTTGATTTGAATTGATCGTTTTCATATTTTCGGGATGTTTGTTAGTAGAAAGTATTTTTGACTTATTTTACAAACTTTTGGTAGCGCCATTACTTAGACTATTAATGAAAACGTGCTCTTCTCTATAAGCAGAGCTGCAGTAGTTTACAAAATAAAACTACTGTTTCAAGTTGAGAAATACAAGTTCGAATCCAGGTAATTCTAAAACTACTTGAATATTGAGTAAGAGGCAAGAATGTGTGTAATACAGGTATTTACTGTGGTTAATTCACGACATGGTGGAAGGAATTTGTAAGCTCTCTTGAATGCTTGTTTAGAATAATGATTCGGGAACAAAATAAGTAGAAATTCTGTTGAGCTAGAGCTTTCCAACGACTGTCAATGCGTGCTGTACACCTTCTCGGAGCAAAGTTCTAATCGCGTAACAAACAACAAGTAAAATAATAACACCCCACGGCACAACTAAATATAATTTAATCCGCCTGTAACAATGTTTTGTTAGATTAACAAAAGCGAAATGTTTCAATTGATTCTACAGAACAATGCGAAGAAAACAACTCAATGAATTATACAGCTGAACCTTTCCATTCCGTAGTTTAAAAACAAATAAGTAGGTATTCAAGTTTTCTAAGGAAAGAAATACATTGAAAGTTTATTTATATTTAATTGAACATTTTTTATATCCCACAAGCTTTTATATTGGAATTGTAAGCAATATTGTACAATACGATGGTTGAAGTATTTGACTAAATAAACAGAGAAAAATCATTAAAGCAATTCCAAGTTTTGGGATATTTCGTAATGTTTTTTTGTGAAATTATTTATTTTTATCAACCTTTTCGATTTTCAAATCGAATAAAAATCGAAACTGTTGAAAAAAAAATTATTTTACAAAAAACATGACGAAATATCCCAAAACTTTGAATTGCTTTAATAATAATAGGTATGAATCTTTAAAAACATGTTTAATAAAACATTTATGAAGCAAATGGGTTAAATTTGACGGCATTGAATATAAATCATTTTTCAATATACCTAAGGAAAAATACAATTGTAATTTATTGCATAAATACTATATAAAATGATATTTTAAATATATATTTGCAGGGTATTAATAAATTCAGAAGAGAGATTAAAGCAAGAGTCCTCGGAGTTGAAGAATAATAACGACAGATACAAAATGAAACGACATTTCTCGCCGAATCCGTTGGTGAAATCTCGCGGGACGCGTTAAATAAATCGTTCGGTATCAGGACGACGCTGGCTGGTTGACGTCGTGGCGCACGTGACGTCATTCAGCCATTGTAACGTCAGTCGTAAACTTTGAATTAGTCGAACATCGTTGACAATCCGTGCTCATGAAACTCCACTCATACAACTTAAAGGATTTGATATGCACGGAGAAATCCAGGGAACATTGCAGCAGAGCAAATGGGAATTACAAGTTTTACTTTCGAAGATTGTCTTTGGATAGAATAATTATTGATATGCATGACTGAACGTTCGGTAAAGTTGACACATTAAACTTAAGGAGACGAATCAAATACTTTCTCGGTTAGAAGGCACGGGGACGCTATGAAACGAACGGTATGTATTTAAACCGTACTAAAACTTTGATGGGCTCTATAATTTACGAAAGCAGTTCAATCAAGAAAGATTTTAATACGTAATTCTGCAAGTTTGTATTTTATTACGGTAGGGGTAGGTTTGATAAAATATTTTGTGATGTAAAACATTCAGAACTCCTGTTAGGTTTAAAAACATATTCACTTACATATTTTATTTTATTCTATGTTTCGGACAGCTTGTCTGTCCATGAGCAAAGGCAACATTGGCGAATGTTTTGAATTTCGTCCGTTTGAAAAGATTGCGGCTGCGACAACGTTTGTCAGTGATCGTCTTTGACTCTGCATTATGCTTTTTTAACATTGTTCTACTGTGATAATGTTTTGTTTTCCCTTCGTCATTTGTCAATAATTTTGTCTTTGGTTTTTATGATTAACAAAACAAGCTGTCAAAATCGTTGTTTGCAAATTATATGGAACTGAACTGAAAATAATTCATTTCGTAAATTGTGTGTTTCTTTGTATTGTTTAACAACCTTTTAGTTTGGAAACGAAAATGGTTGGTATGAATATCCACCATGCAGTAATATTTCTTCTTCTCGGTTTTGCGAGATCTTGTCAGTATAATGTTTGTGACATGATCTTACGCTGAGAAGGATTTAAGATCAGGATAGAATTCAATTCTGAAGGAAAGCTCTTTCAATTCGATTCAGAGGACTTGGGTCAGCAAAGGTAAAGAGAAACATAGCCATAGGAAGAAGAAAGCCCACAGAAGAAAGCCCAGAGAACAGGATAGGGTGGTGAAAGAAGGGAGGCCACACGAAAAGAAAAGAAAGAAGTATTGAACTTGATAGAACCGAAGTACGATTCAGTTCACGCAAAGAAAAGTTCTCCGACAGATGAACGTGAGGTTGGGTTGATGGATTTGTTCTTGTAGTGGAAAATTTATCCCTTAGAATTCCATAATTTTATTTTCGGTTTCCTTTTCGTGATATTTTATTCCGGCAGAATCAGATCACACACGATCACGCGTCGGCGTCGCCGTCGTGACGGTGGATTGTAAAATATGTTTCGTATATTGCAAAAACCTTTCCACACTTCCATCTCGATCCTTATTTACCGCATTTGGTTCACCAGCCGCTGCAGAGATGGAGTGGTCCACATGTTTTAGTCAATCATCATGTAATAGGATCTCATCTCGGGGAGAAATTTAGTTTAATGTTATTCGTCAAACCAACTCGACATGGCTGCTGTTTATGCTCTCTTGCACCAAATATATCTCCAAGAAAAACCATCATCACAAAATGGAAAGAAGTTTCATCTTAAAAGTGTTTGGGCTGAATCAGATGGTTTCTAGTCAGCCCCCGAAGAGGAAATCTACAATGTAAAATGTCATCCCTCCAACACCACACAGAAAATAAAATAAAAGTAAAATTCGCAACAGAGCAAAATGTCCCCAACTTTCTATAGAATCTGTAGAAGCGACGGCGACTTTGACTGAACTGTTCCAATGGTTCGAACTCGTGTTCGATTTAATCATTGTGAGTAGCTCTCTTCTAAACCAAGTTAGGCGTCGCGACGGCGTACTGGGGCGTCGACCCTTAAATAGACGACATAAGTCACAATAGACTCATCCGTCATCCGCTCGATGTTGCTTTTTACTCTCATTGGTTGGTTTCCATTGAAAGTACCGAGTCCGAGTGAAGTACTCATATAATCCTCGTCCGATCAAATTGCAGATTACACACTGGGCATGTGATCATGGCTGCTTGGACATAAAAGTTACGGTGGGATTTTCTTCTCAATAAAAGTTTAAAGTTCTGCATAATCTGCAAAATTGTTATTTCTGTCGACTTCAAATACATTACCTAAATGTTCGGGAATCACTGTTTACAAACACTGTTTGAATCAGAGATCTAAGAAATGACTTACAGTCGGGGACAGGTAAAGATGAGCCCAGTTTAACATGGCCAGGTATAGGCCGGCCCATGCTAGAGCGGATTCATCTTTGCTTGTCACCGACCGTAGTAATTATATTACAGTTTTTGCTAGATCCACAGTGGAGTATTATAAAAAGAGACACATCTTTTACCAAATTTCAATTACACCAACGTATGTGAAGTTTGTCAATGTACTGATTCTTTTCTACGAAAATCTACCAAGATAAACCGAGCTTTTGAGAACAAATCATACTATAAGTTTTCTTTATAAAGAAAAGGTCGCCCTATAATCAGAACATATTTGAGAATATTAAACTCGAGGTAGTTATAAATAAAGCTGTGTGTTGGCGCAAATGTTTGATTCGCGACAACACTTTCTCTTACTTCTCACACATCTTCATCTGAAAGCGTTTTCAAAAAGGATGAGCTCAAATATGAATTGAGCAGTTTTTCACTTGAGTTACATAAGTTCTACGTGGTCTGGGATTTGAGTCCCACGGAAAATACAACCTCTGATTAATGTGAAAAAGTTTTTTTTTTATTTAATAAAAGTAGTCCTTATATACACAGAATCCACGTTCGTTGAAAATGAAAAGAATCATCTAATCTATCGCATAGAACTGAGTTGAATGAATCATTTTAATTTACCAAGGAATTGTCTAAATACCACAAAACGTGATCCTTGTTTGCATTGTTCGATTACATAATGGTAGTGGAAGCTACAATCACTAGATTTAATTACGAAGATTGCTTCTAGCCTCGCCGACAAGAAAGACTAATGGGTGACCGTCTCTGAGCTAAGACGCTACTTCCTGCACAAAGCGCGGAGAGGACAGAAGTTTCTTAGTCTCGCTGGGAAACTATTTAGCGACTTGAGGAAGCAAGAGTTAAGATGGTAAATCCACGGGTATGGCAAGGTTCATGAAACGAAGCGTTGTATTATGGTTGGCGTCCACTTGGGAGCCTGTTTAATTACGACCATAGGTCTCAGGGCGTTTCATGTACAAAATTACCTACCACTTATGAATAATGAATCCAGAAAACAATTTTGGACAAGATGAAAGACGGAATATTTTTAATTGTGTCATAGAATACAATGAATAAACATCTCTTCCAAAAACTAGTTTTTTAACCTCAAGTCTAACAAAAATATACCCTGGTAATATTTTATGCTGTATTATTCGTGAAAGCTCACTTTATGTGAAGATTAGATTTTTTAAAAGTCCTCGTTGAGAGCTTTATGTGTGAAAGTTCGTTTCATATCTCTGTGATTGGGTAATTGTAACAAGCAAGACAGCCAACGGCAATGCTTTAAAATTAACATGTTTTTGCCGTAGAAAAACTTTTTGAAATTGTCCATTCAGCCAATCTGTTCCGTACACGCAAAGTACACCCTCGGGATTAAAAGAAAGGGTCTTAGTTAAGAGAGCGAGACAGGAAGAGAGAGTGAGAGAGAGGAGAGGAGAGGAGAGAGATAGAAGAGAGAAGGCTTGGTGCGAGTGTGTGGTTCCCCCAACATTAGCGCCGTACACTAGCGCCGTACGGCGCGCGGCGGCAACTAATAGCATGACGAAGATAAATGAGGGGAGCCTGGAGACGCATTAAGCATTCCAAAAGTCACGAGTTTGCCCTCCACTTGGCCTACTCCGAGGAAAGTAAGAAGAAAAAACCCTCCCAAAGATGGAATGCCATGTAATGAGCATTATAATTGTAGTTCTTGGTATTTCAAGTATTTAATCTTGTACCTTCTTGAAGCTCGAACTTTCTGGATGGTGTAATGATCCTGGAGCTTGGAGTGGAGGGGATGGTAGAGTTGGCTGTTTTTCTGTGTTGCTTTTCATCCAAGGTAAATACAGGAAGGACGTCAAAGAAAAACTTGTGCTGTCGTCTTGTACGCTAACGGTTCACGAAGCAAAAAGCTCAACTTTCATACAAGTTATTTCTCATTACTTTAACATACTGTAATATTTTTTGCGTCCTCGTATTACTTACTTTTGTTGCTCGTTAATTTCAATTTGGTTTTTAATCAAAGTTCAACATTCGTCACAAAGTCGAAAAGTTCAGAGCTCCTCTTTTGATTGCTGACTATATTCTAATTTTGTCGATACATCACAATTTTCTAACATTTTTAAAAGTAACCCAACTTTAACGAATTTTGTCGTAGTTCAATTAAATTAAATGAGAAATTAGTTGAGAATTTCATTAATTGTCGAAGAAAATGAGATACAAGAGCAATTTTTTCCGAACTTTTAATAAATGACAGAATTAATTTCGCAGATGTGCTCATCCCTTGTCAGAGCCCAAAATTAAAATTAATAGCTCGATAATTAAGTTACGAACTCTCTGATAATCACATCACAATATCCTCCCCCCCCCCAACTGTGGCAGCAACCAGCGCCAGCGCGCAGCAGCAGAGGAAGTCAACGTTTTGGGCAAATACGTTTACAGCGACCCAATATAAAAGTAATAAAGATCTCCTGCATCTGACGGCACGGTTTAATTTCCGGCCTAACCTCAAAATGACACCCCCATTTATCCCGCTTGCTGTTGGATTGCACACACATGCACACACTCTCGCTGGTTATTACAGAAGTACGAAATCAGTCGAGTGATTGCGAGTTCATGAGGAATACGTTTGATATTTGTTAATTCATGAACACGACACAAACGATGGAGGCGATATCAGTGATAACGTATTAGTGACATAAAACTAAAAATGTCAGTTGGTTTTCCAAGTTTTAAAATAGTAAACTACTTAGTACTCAAATTTAACATAACTTCTATCCAAAAACCGTTATAAATACAGTGTAATTTATGCTATCGCTACTAAAACACTGCTGATAATGCACGTGTTTGCTTAATAAGCTTTTCTATTATGTATTATTTTACGTGAAACATATTAACACAATTATCTCAATATGCATAAGAGACTTCTATGATTATCAATGAAAAATACCAAAAATGTATCGCAATTCGAGCATTGCTATTCGCCATGTTTGAGTGGATCCGAGGAGAGTTGCAAATAAATCATGTCGATGTGCTCCTCACGGTGTTCGACGCCGGGACTCTTGGGATGTTCCCATGTTGTAGTATTTATTGGTAGAGCCACCCTCGACTACAGGAAATATCGGGGGAAATTTTATCGCGGCTATAAGTTGAGCCCTCGAGGAAACAGCATATCTCAAATTCAGCCTCTACGCGGAATATCATATACTACTACCATACTTTACCCTACTACTACCCTACTACCACACGCAGAATCATTGATTTAAAACGAAAACCTCGCAGGAATTCAAACCATATTTTGAAAATTATTTTACCGTCCCGATAGTATTACAACATTGATCTAATAAGCATAACTCATTGGAGGATATTCAGAAGGAGATTGGATATCACCTCAGTATATGCCATTGCATTCAGCTGTTTTTGTTGTGAACTGAGAAAAGAAAATATAAAATCAATCCATTCTTGAAGAATTGTCTAATTATCAAAAGGATGTTTCTCATACCATATTATTATTAGTGCATAAGATATCGAATATTCTTATACCTTCTCTTTTGCTGCATCAACTTAACCGGTAATGAGAAGTTTATTTGTCTTCGCAGATAGATCAAGTCAATACTTTCCCAAAAGTGAAAATAAATCCAATATGTCTCTATATATTAACCCCTGTGCGACGTTTCCCCAATGTACTTTTTAAAACACGAACATAAATCTGAGGTCGCAGACACCGAAGCAAGATTTAGTAATAACGAATTCCAATTCACTTTGTTAATAATAAAAAATATCGCCCCGACAAAAACGTATTTCCTATATTCAGCAATATTTTCCAAAGTCCGTGTCGTATGATTTTCCCCTTACAGCAATAAATCATATAAAATCTGGTACACAGAAACGCAAATGCTGATGGGATGGCCATGCCCATACCTGGTGAAAACCGCAGCCCGAACAAAAACTGGCAGAAGGAAAATGAATTTTCAAATCGATGGCGCGCAAGCACTGATAAAAATATGAAGAGGTGAATTGAAGTGGAAGACCAATCCTTTGATCAAAATGAAAGTTATCGGGTTCTATGAGAACGTTAACTATTGCATCAATCGAGCTTGAAAGAGAGAGCATAAAGACACTTCACTTCATGATTTTCCAATATTTTCGGTACTGAAAGAAATATCAATAATGGCAGGTGATTATGTAACATCATAAGGTATCTAATTTTTCGTCAAGATTTTGCACGATACTCTAGTTGAAAATGACTACATTGATTAAGAAAGTGTATATCTTTCTTCATAACAAATAGTGTTTTAGAAATCTATTTGTGTTTATCTTTTGAGAAAAAATGTTACAAAGCAAAGGTGCCAACAAAAATAATAATGTATAACCTAATTGGATTAGACAAGCCAATTTAGGAATTCTGTAACTTCGTACTGTGAATAACTTTCTATGGACAGCGTTTACATAATACAACACAATTTTGGATCGGATAGTTTAGATTGATCATAATGACACAACCAGGTTTATCAGATATCAGGGCTATATTTGAAATTTGGTTTTACACGTTAATTAGATGAATAGTGAACCAGCCATTGTGACCAACAGACACCCATTATCAAGTGTGACATCAAAAGCGCTCTCGTTCAGCAATTAGTGTCTTCCTATCGGGATTTATAACAATGCTACGCGCCATTTAATAAATGAAACTCATTTGATTTTGTCTTCCCGCCACCAGAGTTGCGTCGAACGGGTCACGGCCTAACGAACTTGAATAGCGCCAAAAACCAGTCCAATGGTCGTGACGGTTCGCGCCAATCAAACATTCCAATAAAATCATTCAAAAAGAGAGATATAAACCAATGTCTGCATTTGGAATTTAAATCACTATTTAAAACGTTGAAAAATGGGCCTTTATTCGAACTGATAATGGAATGTCGGACGAACTCTCAATAAGAAGCATTTTATCTTGATATCTAATACTGTCTCCTATTTTATAATATTAAACCTCGACGATATTTTCGTAATATCCACCAAATTACTGTGGATATTATTAAATAAAGGGATATCCGGGGGGCGTCTATAGTGTAGATAGTTACATCATATCGACAACAGCCTCGCCTCAAAGTGAAGCAAAATTAAATTAAAGATGCAGTGGGATTGGAATATCATCTTTCATCCCCTCAGATCCTCCCCTCGCCGCTCACGCAATCAGCACTGGTTCAGGAAGTACAACCAGCAAATGTTCTAGCCAGGTATAACACTGGATATTTACATGAGCCAAGGGCCATTTAGATTTCATTAGTTCAAATGATAAAGCCAGTATTCTATAAACGTCAGGGAAGCTGCAATTAAAACTTGATTGCACTAATATGGAGCGGGAAAGTTACAAATGAAATTACAATTGATTTAGCTCGCACGCTCGTTTTTAATTGCACATTGAGCGTGGATCTATAAATTAGTGTTCCTTAATGAATCTACGTTCGTTTGCTGTAGTTGTGTCTCTATAATTTCAAGCAAAAGTATGGCTCTGAAACTTGGGGAAAGTGCCTCGTGTGCGATTTTATATTCAACGTTACTTAATTTGCTTCCCGGGGTAAAATATAAAATATATCTTATATATGAATGAAAGAATCGAAGAAGACCTTTTTAATAAGCTTAGCAATTCGTTCTTCATTTTCTTGCATAAAGAGAAAACAAAATTATCAACGTAGATACAAAACATCGCGTATGGCGGAAAGAAAATACCAGAAAATCTTCAAACTTTATTTGAACAAGCAAAGACGTCATTTGAAAGACGCTTTGGTTCGATAAGATGTTCGTGATATGTATTATGTTTTCTTTTATGTGACTATCAAAATACAAAATGTTAACAAATCATGCTGAGCATAACCGTGCTTATCATTCTCGAGAGAAGTTCGTAACTGATATCGCCAAACGTATCCTCCTCAAAGAAGCTAAATAGCTAGTAAATCTTGCGCAATGTACAAGATGTCCAAATGGAACTTGCCTTAAGCCTTTAATATGTAATGTTATACAAAACTTTGACCAACAACCATTAAACGAGCTGAGGTCATTGAGGTTAGAATTTCCCAGAGTTGCCTTGAGTTTGTGAAAATAGCGAGTGAAACGGGTGTGAGGTGTGGAAGGAAGGAAGATGGAAGAAGGGATGGAATGAAAGGACATTACGCTGATAGTTAGCGTCCTTCTTGATGGCGATCGTCTGACCACCACCGCGTCGGAAACCTGATTATTGCGTTGATGGGACGCGTCACGTGACGCATCGACGCCGACGCCGACGTCGATTGCGGATTCTTAGACAGATTCGGAATTCAAGTTGGGAGTACTTTTAAAGCTGGTAGATTAGAGGTCTTTGTGTAGTTTTAGTTTAAATGAGTTAGGAGCAATCATGAAAGAAGTGCTGGAAGATTATTATTTAATTGAGTTGATTATCGAAATAATTATCGAAACGACCATAATGACCAATTGTGATTTTTTTATTTATATTATTAATATCAGTCTTTATTATATTATTATGATAGTTATTTCTGTTGAATAGAGGTATATCACACATAGTTGGAAGGAAGGGTTGGCCAAAAAAACATGGCGAACCTGTATGAGCAAATAGACGATTTGAAAAGCTGATCACAGCAGGAAATGTTCATAAACAACATACAAATATATAAAATATGATATCTACCATTGCCTCCTTTCTCCTTTGCTGATTGGCTGATTGGCTTGGCACGGTGTTTCCAACTAACCTTCTGCCTTTGAAAAATATATAAACTTTCCTAGATTTGATCTTGAAGTTTCCGATTCCATTTGGTTCATAGAACCCGTTTTAAGCAACCAAACGGTATTTCCAACCTAGGAGAGTCCGCCTTTTCAGATCTATCATGATCATTTATGTTTGCATTAATGTTGTAAGCGCTGATGTTAAATCTGATATTTTCATATACGTGATGTGTCTTTGTAATGTGTTGCCCAAATTCGTCTAAAATTACCTCTCATTAGTCGCAGTCGTGAAATCTGGTCTCATCGCAATTTTAACATTAATATCAGATATCCACGCCGCTGTAGGCGACGTCACCGAGTTTGTTTTATGTTTGTGTCTGCGCTGTTCACCCAGGTAACAATGCCTCCCTAACTCACTGAATTCGAGAACACAATATATTGAAAACAAACGGCTCTCCAAATTTTCTCATTTATATTCTGCGTGAACAAAAGCTGTACTTTCAGTGCGTCGCTTGAGCAATTCAATGCATTTCCATCAGAAGAGGATACCCGCAAAGCAATGGGTGAGAACATCAAGGATTGGACCACATCGGTGATACCGAACCAACCCACGGAATATATCACTGTTTTTACACAATTTCCTTGGATGAACTTCTCTCTTTTTTCGCTTCTCCTCCGAAGTGTTTGGTAATGATATTTTCGTGGCTCAGTGTTATCTAAGAAACACCTGTGTAGTAGTAAAGACGAAGGCCGTGTATATAGAGAGAATGGGGCTCAGCTGTGCCTGCTAATGTTAGTAGTTGAATACATAGAATAATGAGGTTGGAAGTTTGATGTGATTTCCAATACAAAGCGCCGTGAGAGCGCCACCTGCAGCCCTCCTGGGAGACTTATATAACCCCATCCTCGGGGGGCTCAACCTCCCACACCGCCACCCCGAAGCAACAACCGCCAGGCTCATCAGGCGAAACCGCTAGCGAGTCCACTGCATACGAGAAACCTCTGCTAAGCTTTTATTTCTCACGGAGATATTGCCAAGGCGTTGGATACACAATTATCTAGCTAGAGTATTAGGAGGAGAGTGTTTACTTTTGAGCCATAACTATTCTAATCAAGCTCGATAGTATTATAGATGATTTAGTTAATGACCCCCCTCTAGAGTCTGTGTACTCTTCATTTAAAACCCTAAAGGTATTTTAATTCCAATCAACGGTTACCAAAATAATGAAAGTAACATATGGGCATTCTTTAATGCACTGAATTATGGCGCGTTTCAACGAATAAAAACCAAATGCAATTTCACATGCTCAGTTGAAATATTTTTATTTCAGGATCATTATAAATAATGTTTTACGAAATAGATTTCATTATTCTGCAATGCATCATAATGTATTATTCACCCCCCTTTGTTCGAGCTTAAGTATATTTGACGCTGTCAAAAAGCTTTGTGGTCTAAAATTTATGACGAGTTACGTACAACTAATTAGGGAAAAGCACAGACGACGTTCTAGAAACTCAAAGGTGAATTGTATATATGTGTTTTACTTTTAACATTATCTTTTCTAGAAATAGCCGTAAAGCATGAGGTGTGAGCTAAGCCATAAGCTATGTTCACAGATGTGGGAAGATCGTTCTTTTATCACCCAGTGCATTCTGTTACACGATATACGAGGAAAGTACAATATCGAACTACAGGTTATTGTGGAAAAGCCAAATTGTATTTTCAATAGAGACTTGCGGTAATAGAATAAAGAACTCGGCTCACAAAATACGAAGTCTTAGTAGAAGTGGCGAAAACCATTCTGGTGCATGCGCGCCAACACGTACAACAAAAATTGAACACAGCTCCAGAAGTACAAGTAATTCGTACAATTTATTCGATATTTAATTAAAAATCAAAATGAGGTCAAAAGGAATGAGATTCTATACTAGGAGTGGAATCAAAACTGAATTATGTAATACTACCAAAATTAAATTTAACAGTTCAATCATTATTAGTAAATCATCCTTAATTTTATTTTCAGAATCAGGTCCCATATAGTTTATAAAATCTTTGTTGTATTTTTGTTCAAACTCAACGATAGGGTTTCAAAACAACAAACTGAACCAATGAATACTATAACTTTTTATGTTTGAATATTATTGCTATCAATATTATTTATTGGATCAAATTAAGTCAAGAAAAGCAAAAGAAAGATAAAACATGGTTTTATCTGGAGGCACGCAACTTTATAAATGGAGAAGAAATCATTCCCACGCAAGTTCCTATATCAAGCTGGAGACGGCCGATGCTCGTGGTATGTGATAAGCTCCCAGTAGAGAACGTAGGTCATTATATACGTAACAAAAGACAAGACCATTATTCAAAGCCACGGACATTTGTATGTGGCCACTGGAATAACGTACGACTCCCCAAGGAGTAGTAATGCCACACTATTAGGACATTTTCGAGCACCAAACAGTCGTCGGTAATAAATGTCTGCGAGGCGTCCCGACGCCTAACTGCGAGCGTCATCAGAAATATGTTGACAAGACAAGATGAAGATGTTATGATTGGCCGTTAGAGAGAAGTGGAGTGAAGGATGACTGTGACTGGATGATGGAGAGTACAACTTCTTGTAGAAGTTTGTGAAAATCACACTGATCAAAGTGACCAAGATTAAGTGGTGAATCTAGTGCTAGAAGTACGAGCGATATATCCGCACACGTTATGGTATTTTTTGCTTTGTATAAAAGTGAATGATTGATTCAGATACAAATATTGATTTTTATGTCGCATAATTTTGAAATAACTAAATCAAAAACCTTCTTGTCAAATGATTAAAATCTTGTTTAAAACTATTTACCTATCCTTCCTTGGTGTAATTTTTATTTATATATGAATAAATATGTCCTCTTTACACTTTTAAGTCTATATTTCCTTTATACTCCTATACCTTAACACACATATCAATGCTATTTTTCATGACTGAAAGCAAAGTGCATATAAAATAGTTGAAGCGTGCAGTAATGTTTTGACAAGAGCATTACTGCACATTTACTGCACCGGAATGGGATTCTAAACGTGTTGTTTATGACGTCGTGTCGCTGTGCACTGAGATATTGCATCCCATGAGGGTAAAATAGTGTGAAACTTAATATAAAATGCACCAGATGCGTCCTTAAATCAGTATAAAACGCACACAGATATTATTCGCAGACTCCAGTCTTTAGTCAAATCCTTTGGCATCGCTTTGACATAAAATAATTAGATCAATCTACAAATTTCATTTATATTTTTATAGGAAAATAAGTTATCTTATCTACGATATTAGTTGTTTGTAACAAAATTGATCATAACAATTTTTTTTTCATTGACGCTAAAAACTTTAGCCAATCACAAGAATGTCAAAAAACAAAGATATTAAATCTTCGATAAAATGAAATGTGTCTAACTCTTCGTAATTTTAGTGCCAATAAAAGGCCTCCCCTAAAATTTCGTTATACTTGTTTTTGCTCTTAAAAACTAGGAGATCACATAAAACCATTGGTTAAACCAGCCATGGTTATGTTCCTAAATTTTTTACATTTACTCACAAAAATAATGACTGGCTTGAATTAACTATAAAAAGTCTGAGGATTACAAATCGACAGGCCGAGGTCCGTGCATCTAGGAGTGGAGACTTACCGTGTTGATGGCTGTCATCTCCTTGGCCCGACCCACCTCCGTGTCCGCTATCCCACTATCACTCTGCAACAGACATAAACAGACACTTAGACTCTGCACTTAGACTCTGCACTTAGACTCTGCACCTAGACTCTGAACTTAGACTCTGCACTTAGACTCTGCACTTAGACTCTGCACTTAGACTCTGCACTTAGACTCTGCACTTAGACTCTGCACTTAGACTCTGAACTTAGACTATGCACTTAGACTATGCACTTAGACTCTGCACTTAGACTCTGCACTTAGACTCTTCACTTAGACTCTGAACTTAGACTCTGCACTTAGACTCTGCTCTTAGTTAGACTCTGCATCACTGGCGAACTTGAATATGATCATAGCAGAAACTCCAAGTAATCAGAATATTCAAATAATCCAAGTATAAATAAGTGAAAAAAGACAATAATATTTATAATAAAATCTTGAAGAAAGAACTAGGCAAGAAATAAACTAAATTGACTACTTTTTTCCTTCTTTCCAGCATGAGCTGTATTTTAACATCTTGTCACACTGTATACGTGTCCAAAAACGTAAACATTGTTGAAGTAATGCATCTAAATCAAAATAGTTCATAGTAATAGTCTCTTGTCTCGTCGATTCAATATCAGCGACGCCGACGCCGACGCCGACGCCGACGCCGACGCTGAACGTCGACGTCGACTAAACACTATAAAGAGTAGTAATTTATGTAGCTCGACATCAAGAGCAGAGGTGACAGGCTTACAAATCAGCTGCGCATGGTTACAAGTTGGAGTTGCGACCCACTTCGAGGGGAAAAGTACCGTCCTGTGAGGCGATGCGAGACTAACTTCTGGAAACATCCACCAGGGTAGTTGTTGGCGGTCGATCTCGGAACTAAACTGATCTGATTTGATGATTTCTGATTTTCTGACTTTGATGATTTTGATGATTTGATGACTGTGGTATTCAATTAAATTAAAATAAATATTTTTTAGGGGTGAAGCCCCTCACTGCAATAAGTTATCGCGTTTTGATATTTTTAAAAAGTTTTGTTTGTGTCCAATATTTGTGTACGTCAGATTTTATAATATCACAAATAACTTAAGAAAAACTTAATGTATTAGTAAATTTGCTCGGACAGAAATGCTCTGGACACGTGCTTCAGAGATCCCAGGTTCGATTCCCGCGGCCTTCTTTCCTGACTGATTGTTCTTGGTGGTTCCCTCAGTCGTTAGACAAACATCGGGAAGGTGCCATACTAATCGACCTCCTCCACCAATCATCCATTTCGTCTGCATTCTCACAAACATACATATATTCTCAGTCGTCGTCACCAGTCAGTCGTCAATCAGTCGTCATCAATCATCAGCAGTCGCTATCTAGGCTGGTTTGGTTGCAGAATAGTGCAACGATTAAAATGAAATTATATGTTATTATTTTAATGGTTCTGTCAATTGAAAAGTGCTCAGTAAGTTATTTCACGTCAGCATTTTTAAATCGCATGATAAATGCAACTTTTTCGTCATTGACATTTGAAAAGAAATCAGTTGATGCACTCTTCTGTCATCTACAGTTCAGCATTTTTATGAAGTTCTTTTTAAAACGAAATTGTGTTTGACTTGGAACTTTTTATAACGAAAAACAAATTATATTTTATTATTTTAATGGTGCTGTCAATAGAAAAGTAGCTCAGTAAGTTATTTCCACGTCAGCATTTTAAAATCGCATGATAAATGCAACTTTTTCGTCATTGACATTTGAAAAGACATCAGCCGATGCACTCTTCTGTCATCTACAGCTCAGCATTTTTATGAAGTTCTTTTTAAAACGAAATTGTGTTTGACTTGGAACTTTTTATAACGAAAAACAAAAAACTAATACTTGATAACAGTCTCAAAGAGATACGGTATTTACATAATATATTCTTTGTTTCAACCAGAATCAGTGCATGTTTTAAGATAAAAATGTGACAAAGCAATTTAGAAACCGCCACTGGGTAGCATTCAGAAGTGGTTTCAACGGTAAGTGATTGCCTAAGTTCTTGCTTCAAGGCAGGCAGTACACGATTACTCAGTATAATATATGTTGAGGGATTTCAACCCCTTCCCTATTCTATCTCCATCAACCGGTAAGTAACATCCGACCATTCAACCAGCCGACACAAAAGGAAACTTTCGAGGAAACTTTCAGGGAAAAGATGCAAAGTCGTATGGAAACTTTGCTCGCAGAGGAATGATCTTGGGGAAAGATAGCGTGCACTGGGAATTGTTTTCCTTACTTCAAACGATCAGTTACTACACAGAAGAAGCATATAATAGAGACATAATGATCAATAGCAAGACTCGACTATGAATTAGTGATTGTTTACAACAAATAATTCAAGTATTTTTAGTTGATGGGAAATCGATATGTTCCACTCATGTTGTCCATTTCAAGCCAGTCAAATGTAGTTACTGTAATTGCGTTTAATCAATAATTAAACGTGTAGGCACATTACTGTCTCACTCATTTAATTTTTGTGCTGTCTATCTATTTGGAGGTAACGGATTTGATGAAAATAAACATTATGTAAAATATGGATGTCTTGTTAGTAATTTGTTTGATAAACAGTTGCATGTTGTCTAGACAACATGCTTGAGTGTGGGATATAAAAGTGTATGAGGATCTCAACGCAATTCCGTAAGTTATAACAAATTATAGTAACTTGTTTAACGTTGACATAAAAATTTTAATTGGATTGTTGACGTGATTTTTATAACAACAGCTTCATATTTATACGTCAGTATTTTATATTAGCAATCATAAACTTTTTGTAGCGTTAATGTACATCAGAATACATGAAAAAACTAAGTGTAGTGTAAAGCCAATTTTCTAATCCTTGTGACAAGTTAAGGCTGTCAACTTAATCTTCAAAATGTAACATCGTGCTTCAAGCATGAATATATAGACTGAACTTGGCAAGACAAAATTTGAGGAATTTTACCTTCTAGGTTAATTGTTATTAGAGTAGTTGATTGCAGCCCATATCCAAACGTGACAGCGACGATGTTATTTTAATAGCAACTTATCAATATCGTAACTTCTTACACCAGTGTCTATAATTCAGTCTGCGAATGTCTCCGCGACTAATTGTCGCCGAACTTCTGGTTGAAAGTTGGCCAGTAATTGCCATGGTAACTGTCCGCCTGGCGATGCGATCTCTCGCGACCAACCACCATCGCCGACTCGCATTTCAATTGACTCGCACAGCATTCAGTGGACGAACGCCAATATAGAAATAGGTTATTCAGGACGAAGATAAAACCTTTGTTTCATTATTTATATGTGTTTTTTTTTTGTTTCAACTGACTGTCCGTTCTTTTTTCGTTTCTTAATTCCTGACAACAGACAGAACTGCGAACATGTAATGATGTTCGGTACAATGAGTGTGGACACACGGCTAAGAACAATGTGTGATTTGGGAGATTGTTCTGTTCGACACATCGTTCAGGAATGTACGTACCGTTTCAGTGTCTCATGTCGCTGAAAATCACACCAATTACCCTCATTACTCATCCGGCGCCTGCACTAATGAGAGGTGATTGCCTTATACAGATATGTGTTCGAAATTGCGTTACTCTGGATGTGTTGCCAGGTTGTTGAAGCAACTCGGAGCCACCACCGGAGTTCGTAGATGTGTACCAAACTTTAATTAATTACATTAAGTTTCGTTTATTGCTAAGCCTGTTACAGAGAGAAAGTGCATAGGGACGAAAGATCAGTTTCAAAAGTGGTGACGTTATTGTTGAGACAATGAATTGACTTAAATCTAATTCTAATCTTAAATCTAATCTTGTGACGAATCTGTGAAATCTTATAACCATAAATGGCATTGGTTTCGCTGAAAGATGCTTCCAGATGGCACAAGCATTTGTGCAGTATTTACTGTATCTTTGCAGTAAACTTATTGTGGAACATGCTTGAAAATAAAATATAATTTTTTCAACTTCTTCAACTTTTATGTTTTTTTATTTTTTTTTTTATTTTTTTTTAAGTTATTAGTTTTTTTAAGAATGAGAGATTCTAACCTTAAATCTAATCTTGTGACGAATCAGTGATATTTAAGAACCATAAATGGCATTGGTTTCACTGAAAGATTCTTCCAGATGTCACAAGCATTTGTGCAGTATTTACTGTAACTTTGCAGTAAACATATTGTGGAACATGCTTGTTCATAAAATATATTTTTTCAACTACTTCAACTTTTTAAAATGAGATATAAATGGTGGCAAAGAAGCTTTCGTCGTTGAAAGTATTGGAAAATTCAGAGAATGTATTATTGAATTTGTCGGGATTCCGTCAGCATATTTCAAAATTGGATCTATGGATTGACTTTCCGCTAATACACAATTGGTTTTGAATGCACTACTTTTGTCAGCAATAAAACACCAGCAATGGTAGGTACTGGATTGTGAATCAAATCAAAGAGGCGAGCATTCCAGAAGCTTGTATATCTCGACATCAAAGAGTAGTTGGAAAACTATTGGAAGTGAATGACTGGTGATATTAGTTCTCTTCTTTGAACAACCTTCAACGCTGCACGATGAAGGTGAGTGAAGTTCATCTCAGCCGAAGAATGTAATTGCGCAACGACATCGGGATTGCATTTGTCTCAGAATAGCCACGCTTTGACCCAACAATCAACTTGGCTAACCAATGCGAAGCAACTATCTAATTAACCAATGTAAGAATTCATTAATACTTTCTTTTAATGTAATTTACACGCATCTGAATTAAGACAAGAAGTAAAGCAGTAAAGGACCGTTGACAAAATTAGAATACGGGGTACTCAGGTAGGTACACATTATTATATGGTAGCACTTTGACCCCGTATTACAAATTGATTAGGCGGTTAACTATAATTTGGATTACATTCTACTGTTTCAATATTTAAGAAGTATCGGATTGTCTAAATAAAGTTGTTTCAGTTTTGTTAAAGGTTTTTAATGAAATGTGATTAAAATAATACGAAATTTTATGAGAACACATTATATTATAAAATTTGCTTTTGGTATGTATTACTAGGAAAACGCTCAGTGTAACGCGTTGATGACCGAGCACCGTTACGTGCAAATTCTCGAACGGGAATTCCGTACCAAACGCACAGAAAACATATACATCCAGATTCAGTTGCAGTGGAAAAACATTCATTTCGATACATCGTATTGTACTGTATGTATTTATTGTTAGCTTACATAAGCCAGTTTGTTTACACAAAGTACATAGAAGTTACAAATAAAATATCTCTTGTTATCTATATCTACTGTAAAACTATCTTAACTTTCCATCCAATATCAAGTAAGTACATTTGCTCTTAAAATTTGAAACACTATCACACATCCTTAACACCAGTGGTATTTTATCAAACACGGATATTAAAAATATTAATAAGTGCATACTTCTTGACAGATCGGGCTGAAAATTTGTAAATAAGAGACAATGTTGGTCTTAATTTCAACGTTATCTATCTGCTCTATATGAATTTTTATTTCTCTCAAATTGTAAACAACTTTTAATTCTTATCGAATGGCATCTGAAGAATCTGTGTGCTGAGAAACGCATTTTCCAATCTTAACTTAAACTTTCTACTTTCTACTTTTAAACTTTTCTACTTAACTAAGGGACAGTAATATCAATTGAAAGACTAGGCCGATTAACTAAACTTGGGCTTAAACTCAACTGTCTCAGTGTCTGATTGCCAGTGTCACCAATTTAATCCAAATTTAGTTAATCCGTTATACCAACCTCCCTGGCTATTCCGCCCCTAAGCAAGCTTACTACTGATATAAATCCAATTCGCAGCGACTAATGAACAAACTCTGATCCGCTTAGAGTTGAAACGTGATTGCTGAGACTTGACCGCAAGTGCATTGCGTCGCACCAGTGCATGGAGTCACGTGATACGCCGCGCTTCGATGTGACATAGATTCACACGTGCGTGAATGTTGAGCGAAGATCGATCTCTAGGTAGGTGACTATTTGCAACGTGTGACGAACGATGCCAAAGTATATATATTTCATGTGTGTTTCTGTCGTTTCGAACTTACGACATAGTATACTTGCGCGTTGCAATGATGTGAATAAAAATATCACGGTGCCAATGACATGGAAATATCTTAACACTAGAATAGATATCTTCGAGATGGTTTTGCACACGAAGTTAGCATAATATTATGTTGAATAAGTTTCGAACATATTCAGCAAATGACAATTGTTTTCTTGTATAAAATATGTAATAATGTATACAATATTGAAGGAACAATCTCATTTAGAGTTGAGTTTTCCTATTTTTAGACTCATTACGTGTTTTTATGCGTTATATTTTTCTTTATATTTTAAAAGAAACAGGCAATATCGTTCTAAGATATTTCCCACTGAACACTAGAATGTAAAAATTCTTGGGCTTTCAAAACACATAGTATAATCAAAGATAGGTATAATATTAAAATAAACAATACGGTATTATACACTGTTTTTTTTTTCTGAACCTGGTGAGAAGTAAAACCGATCACTCGAAACGTCGCTCTCATTAAATTTAGAGAACTATTGTGTCTTTTAATACTAGAATGTATGACGAAAGGCATTTCAAGCATTCGCAGTCATCAGAAATGTTCAATTTCGTTCATTGTTTTCTTCAAAATCATCAATTTATTTATTGTAACCTTCCGCATAACGCCTTTATACCGGCGCCGAAGGTTATAAAGAAGGGTTTAAACTTTTAAACTTATCGAGTCAAAGGGGCAACGAGGGCGCGTGTCTTTGAAACAGATGGGGTGGTCACAGGGATGGGGGGAGGCTGGGATGGGAGAAGGGGGTCCAATCAAAACGTACGAGGCTGGAAATTGCACAAGATTTCAGACCGTCCATTGTTCACTGCAGTATGGCATACAGCAGAAATATCGTTTAGAGAAGGAAAAAAGACAACACATTTTCTAATTAGCTCGGCAGCTAGTTTGCAGCAGTGGAGTAATGTGGATGCAGCTGTACGAGAATGTCGATGAACAAGAGCACAACTGTCTGAAATGTTGTTTCTAGAATAGAGGAAAAAGATCTGCCAGTGCCATGTGCTTTCAACTAACTGAATCACAGCTTGAACAACAAACCTCTTAGCAAGAAACATCATTAGGACACCGATGAATTCTTAATTAAAAATATTGTGCAATTATTGCATTAAGCTTATTCGCTAATTATATGCATGTATTATCGCATGAAGCTTGACATACATGACCACAAAAGTATCATTTCGCAAACTTTTCTACGTTTTATCACTTTAATGTATCAAGGAACTATAGTGAAACACATAAATATTAATTATATAATTACCTAATTTCGTAATAGTTTAGTGCTAAGTGATTCTTTGAATACTCAGCACAGCTACTGCTGTATATGATTATGCATTAAAAAAAGCAAAAAGGCTTTTCTTGGCGGCTTATTTCTTCCACTCGTGCGTTTCCAATTCTGTTCTAGGCTCGATAAGCCGATTGAAAAGGTAGCCAATGAATCGGCAGAAGGCTTTAGGCGGCGAAGCTTTTCGAAACAGTGCCATCTCGATTCTAGGCTGCGCAATATTATATGTACTTCCAAGTCATGATAATACATTTTCCTATCGGTACTACCACAAGACCCTAGGGTACTACAACATGTGAATTATATTATGGATGCTTGTTGTTGGAAAATGATAAAATATATTCACACAAACTGAAATATGCAATCTCCTTTCGTAGCAGGGAAAGAAGTGAAAATACTACTTTCTCTTAGATATATTATTATTATTATTATTATTATTAAGTATTTATTTGCATACAGAACTGAATCCACCAGTGCAAATATAATAAAACATAGAACATACACTGGAACATATTTATATATTTATATCAAGTTTGCGGTATTTAATAAAGCAAAAATTGAAACAAAATAAACGTAAGCAAAATAAATCATTTTTGAAATCCAAACTTAAGTAAATTTTGAGAAACATAAAGTAATAAAGTGTCACTGCTAAGTCCTTAATTTATTTAATTGGAATTTTACGATTTTATTTGATCTGAATCCAAGAAACCTTCGTCGCAACTCAACTAAATAAACAGAAATACTTACAAACCACCCAAGCATGGCGGTGCTGAGAATGTCAAACTTTTCCGTCAAGGATAAGCTTAATCCGCCATGTCGTGCGAGCTGGATGTCATAATAATGATGCCATTTATGACTTATGTGCAAGTTCACTTCATAGTCGCGAACACATCACACGAGGCACTTAAAAAACCGCTGTCAATTCTTATAGTCTACATCATCACTCCGTTCTTTGAAGTCAAACAAGAATACCATGATTCGTTAAAAATAGCAAATAGTTGACGATATAGTTGGTGATATTTATTTAACAAAATCTATATCGGCTCTTCGATTTATTTAGTTTTCTGTGGAGTTAATCAAAATGGAACGGGTGCTTCTCGTCAGTAAAATTATTGCGACGGCTGTTCAATTAGTAACCTACTTTTCACGAATATTTTCATTGGCATCGCCTTTGATGTGTTGAATAGTTTGTCTAACCTTCCTCTTTATGATGTTACGACGGCACTGAAACGCAGCGAAGTTGCGAAACGCATGCATATGGCGTTACTTTCTAGTGTTTATATTTTCCTTCTGAAACTGTTTCACGGTGCTTCGCATCGAGTTGAAAACTTCACAATTCATTTCCATCACATTTGAAGTTCTTCTGCCGCTTTGCAGAGTCCATCATTGCGTGACATTCTCTCATTGTTCATCAGAAGTCCGGTTGGAATTACTAAAACTCGAAAGCTGATTAAATTAAACTCCCCGGCCTCATCAACTGCGGTACAGCAAACAATTATTTTCTAATTAACAAGTTTGACACAAAACAATTACAATAACGTTTACTTAATTTATTAAACTACATTGTTTCATGGCAGCGTCAGTATTTGTGGATGAGTACAATTACTCATAATATATTATCTAGTGTACATTATGAAAGTGCACTACCGTAATATGTGCACAACACGTAACAAATTTTTGGCAGGCTGATATACTAATAAATATTACAAGTGACAGGAAAACTGCACCAAGTTTACTTCGGTGAGAAACTGAACAAATATCCCAAAGCAATGTCAAATAGCATCACGCACACAAGTCGCGCACATTGGTGACACACGCACACACTGACGCACGCACTGACGCACGACGCACGCACTAAACACAATCGCCCCTCGGTTGAGTGTCAATGACAACGCCTAGACTAAGTTCCATGCGAGTGTCTGTGGCCGAGCGACGACTGAGCATACGGCATCGCGACGCCGGTATCGCTGGACGCCCACCTGCTAGCGACGACGACGACGTCGACGACAACGCTGGACGTCGCGTTTATTTCCGTAGACAACTCGCTCCACCCCCTTCAGCACATAGAGGACACACTTGTCGACGATTTTTCTCTTCTCTCGCCAGTGGAAATCTATTATTCACTTTGAATGTGGTTTCGGTAGGTACGGCTTTTTTGTATGTGTTTGTGTTATTTGTGGGTTGCCAAGAAAGAGGAATCGCGTCAACTGGAAGCTAGGTATTCACTGGTGTGAATTCGTTACGCAATGCCAAAGGCGGAGAGATCTGCGCTGAAGCCACAGAGAATTGTAAAAGTGCAAATATGAATTTGTGGACATAGTGGACTTTGTGGATTTATAATTAATTACATTTACCAAAATAACCTTTTATGGAAACAATGCCAACACCATCAAAAATTGATATTTTATTCCAGAATGGTGATACCTCTATTTCCATGTTCCATGTTCCACTGATGAAATTTACTAATTTTTTAAAATTTTTTCTTTGATAATTTATATTTTAAAAGAAATCAAATTTATATTAAGTAGGTTTCATATCGATTTAAATTTAATAATAATACGGACGTTAATCATTTTGAGAAACAGTAACGCCGTATACACAGGCATGGAGACGCAGCTTAGTTTGTCGCGGCAAACAAAAGAAATACTGAACAATTAAATTCGTCTTATAGCACCGCAATCTTATTTTTGTAACAGAACACAAAATTGAGATGAATTCCACAAGAGGTCGTTAGAGCATGCGCTCTAGTGTTTCTGACGTATTTTTACTCAGTTACTTTTGCTTCCCACTGTCTTCGGATCTTGGCAAAACGATCCCTACATAAAATCAGATGTTATAAATCTGTGCGTTCTGCCTTACTTTTAATAACACATTTTTTATGCGTTGAAGCTGTGATCGAACTCCTGGTGTATAAATAGTAATACTAAAAGGTTATTTCCAAATATTTAACTAGAAGATTTTGTAAGATTTTGATAAATTATCGAGATATTATTAAATATCAATTATTTGTCAATGATGTGTGATGAAGGTGATAATTAACTAAGTTTTCATCACCAGTATCTAACAAAATATATAAATATGAACGCAAGTCCTCCAGGAACAAATCTGACAAAGCGCAGAAGGCTTTGACACTTCTAAACATAGTTAATGACCCTTGAATTACGGTTCATTATCATATTTAAAAATTAACAAATGAAAAAAGGGAGAAACTTGGCAAACGTATTATATGATTCAAGAGTTTTCATTCCATGCGCCAAAAATCTTCGTAGCCATCCTTGAAGTATGCCGCCTACGTCAGCTTCATTCGTCTTTCAGCTACTCGACGTCACACGAGCGTCGGTGACGTTCAATGCACCGCGGCGCCATAATTCAAATGTTTGTTATGTAAGATAAGAGCCAAGTAGATGCCGCAACAAATTATCACAATTAAAGAGATTCGATCCTTGAATTTGTCAACAAACGGACGAAGATTGTCGTTGCAAACGATCTGGAACGGCAATATTTTGTAGATTGCAGCCAGCTACTAATTGCAATAGAGATATTATTAAGTGTCACGCAGACTAATTATACACAATTATCGTTCTGTATTATCAAATACTAACTGATCGTGATTAATTTATCTCGGAAATAACTTGTTGTTGCATGTTCAAGTACTATAGTTATTCTAAACTCTGATAATCTATAAATAAGAACTAATGGTGCACTAACTTTTTTTATATTCGTATAAAGGGCAACCAAGATGAATTGGTCAGCAAACAGTTTTAATAACCTATTTTTCCATCTTCAAATTTCTGTGCAAAAATAAAAATCTTCAATTTTAATGAGTATTATAATAACAAAATATCTCAATTCTGTTGGGAAAAGAGTTATTCCTGTAGAGCGTTGATGAGTATATGAAAGTTCCCCGAGGATAGTTAATGAAAATCAGTCGGAGATACTAGCCGAAACCGCGAAAGACATTTTTAAAAATAACCCCAAAAGCAAATAAGATCACAAAAAACAGTACAATTTGGCAATCTGCAATAACAGACAGGCATTATGAGTTTCTTAAACCTGTGTGTGGGTTTCAGCGTCGGCTAGCGAGAATGAAGATGTGTCGAGGACGCCGAGCGATGCCAAGACAAATGTTAGCTGGTGCAGTTGTCGCTGGTTCGACGCCCGACCGAGACGCCGCTCATCTACACGTCTATTGTTACAAAAAGACTCTTCAAGATTTCAATCACAATTCATTAGTAGGTTGATTAGTAGAAATACTTAGACAAGAATAGTGTGCGATTCTTTTGTTACTTGAGATTAATGCTCTTTGTTTCCATGTATAATAATGATTGTCAAGAGACGTGCCGAGGGAGACAATAAGGAAGGAGACAGCTGTACCAAAAAATTGGAATTATCCCAAAACACGGTGATCAAGATAGTCGGTAAATTGACCAATCTGTACGCTCACACTCACTCAACATACTGTAAATGCACAATAAACTGAGGAGCAGACCAAACACTTTTACTGTAATCTAACTTTATTCCAAACAAAATATTCGTATATCTGTAGGTATGTAAACCGAGTTTCTGATTGCATTGGTTAATTCAATTGTAATAGAATTTTTAAAAATTGTGAATGCGAGCTAATTGGTCATAGTGTGTGTTCTTTTCAATAATCAAGAACGGTTATATAATTGAAATTGGCCGAGCCACAATCGAAGCGTTTCCATAAATATACACACATTTTAACATAGGTCATGGCAATGTAAAATCACTTTCACTTAACGTTCTAATAGCGTGAAATGCCAAATACGAAAGTTGAACTCTTCTAAATCACTTCATAAGAGGCAACTAAAAATATATATATGAACGATATTTCACCATGTTATAAAAGTCAACGAGTTATTCGGATGATGCAAGTAACACCACCCAGGTATGCAGCCGGTGATGACGTCACCCAAGAGACGCCGCTGCTGACGTCGAAAGCGAAGGTTATTTAAGGAACGTGTCAGATTTGGTAGGCGCCACAACGTCTGTCAGCGTCAGCCAAAACCTGTCATGCCAGAAACAAGTTTTTTTAGTCAAAAGAGCGTGTCAAAAATGAATTAATATTTCGACACCCACTAAGTGTATAAATGCAACATTAGTTGGAATATAATTTAAATAGAAGCAAATTGACTTGAGAAAGAGAGGAGAACCAGAAGAGCATTGGTTTGATTAACTAGTACAAATACCTCGTTGTTGTATACCAAAGAGACCAAGTCATATGGGTACGAGAGTAAACGTACATTATTATGACACACAAAGTGTCTAAATATTACATTGCGAGTTTTTATCATATCTAGTGGAGCGGTCGCTCCACGCCAGCCAAGTCGTACGGCGCGCACACTCTCAAATAAAGGCTGGAGCAAACCCACTTTTACTGTAAGCATCAAAGTGGCATTTTCGGCCTACTGGATCTTAAAATTGGGAAATCTCACATTGTTGCGATATATCTTAATTTCGAGCTATGGCCCACCCTACAACATATACCAAATTTGGGAACAATAGGTTACGCCCTTTGCACGCTAGAGGGCCGTGAAAACAGTGTTTTAGGGCGGTTTTCATAATAATAATCTCAGTAGTAGTAGTCTCCTGGAATTCAAATCCGGTAACATGGCCACAGCCAAAACGGCTGAACCGATTGATCTCACATTTTTACCACGTGTGCACTTTTGGCGTCTGATTTAACCTTCACCCCATGAATTTTTTGTGCCGCCATTTTGAAACCGGAAGTGACGTCATATCTCAACAACGGCTAGACCGATTGGAACGAAAATAGCGCCAAACGATTCGGACGGTCATCTTTATGAATAATCAATAGCAACAGACTAAAATTTATGTTAACGAAACCGGAAATGACGTCATGAAATTTAATTCATCGATTGGCATTTCGGCAACAAATTTGATCCAATTATTTTGATATTTATGTAACGTATGTTCTTTTGTGATATTATTTGACTTGATATAAAACCAACCGGAAGCCGCCATTTTGAAACCAGAAATGACATCATATCTTAATAACGTCTTAATAGATTTAAACGAAACCAACGCTAAACAATTTAGACGGTCAACTTTATGTATTATCATCAATAATATTTGCAGTTTCCCATACTGAAACCGGAAATGACGTCACACATTTTAAAAATCGCACAAATTTACATTTTGATGCAATAAATATACTATTTGAGACTGCTTATAATAAAATGAAATCATGTTTAAATTATAATTCAAGAGGTCAGTGATTTCAGCAGCCATTTTGAAATCGGAAGAAACGACGTAATATCTCGAAAACTGGTTGACAGATCGGTATGAAACTAGTGCCAAACGATTCGGAAGGACATCTCTATGGAATAGGAACAGTCAAACTAGAATTTTCCTATTTATGAGGCCGGAAATGACGTCATTCAAATTTATAAATCATTATAATCCCCTCCTATACAATAAATACATATTCAGAAAGCTAAAAATGATACACATCATTTATAGTTATAAATTCTATGTGGCAGTGCAGAAAGTTCAGCGGCCATTTTGAAAACCGACGTGTTGCCATATCTCGGAACTGGGTTGACCGATTGGAATGAAACCTTTGTTTTTTTCATGAGAATAACCAAATTGTAAAGGGTAATTTTTTTTAAAGGATTTAGTAATTGTTCATGTGATATGTGTCACACGTAAGTTGTAAGAATAAACTAAAAAAAGTAGTGATATCCCCATAAAAACCCTCCGTGTAAAAATACCAGCCAAGTCTCTTCAACTTAAAAAAAATAATGAAATCTAAAAATTCTGCACTGAAAAGTAGTGATATCAAAAAATTAGCCAAGTCAAAACTTTATTTGAAAATCAAAAAATACTTGGCGCATCGTTTTTTTAGGGCATTATAGGTATACTATGTATATGTATATTTCATGTATAATTTATAATTGGCTTATACTTCCAAGCTATTTATGTACACGATGCGCCAAGTATTTTTTGATTTTCAAATAAAGTTTTGACTTGGCTAATTTTTTGATATCACTACTTTTCAGTGCAGAATTTTTAGATTTCATTATTTTTTTTAAGTTGAAGAGACTTGGCTGGTATTTTTACACGGAGGGTTTTTATGGGGATTCTCCTTTCAATAAATAAAGTGAAGGTAAAAATCCTTTGTTCTCAAAGTTCAAAAACAACAGAACGGAAATTCAGTACGAGCTGAAAGCTTTGAAAAATGATGTTTCCAAATTGAAGCAGAAGCATAAAATATTAAGAACAAGTCAATTTGTTGCAACTTCTTTGTAAAGTTTCTAGAAGATAATTGCCACTTCTAAAGAAATGTCTACTTTGTCTGACAGATTCTATATTGAACCTTATTAAGCTGCGATGAACCGTTAGTTGATTTGACGGACGAGGAAAAAAATATGCGTTTCAGAGGGGATCACCCTTCATTTTTGAAGGCAATCTTAAAGGTTTTGCGGAATGTTAATACGAAAATTCGAATTCCATTCTACGTAGATCTTGTCCGCTGGGATCTGCATATTTGAAGGGTATCAGCGCGAGCGGGCAAATGAGGAAATGAGAGGTGGGTGTGAAGGAAGGGGCAGGGATTAAGGGAGATCTAGCCCACATTTCAGGTGATTGATGGAGGTGATGGTCGATTGAGGCATGTCGCATCACCATGGCGTATGTCACCAAACCGTCAGTCTCTACTCGGCTACCTTGGAGACTGCAGAATTCGGAGACAGCACATTGCCGAACAAGGAAGCGGGGGATTTTGATACATAATGAAAGTTCAAGATATTAATTAATAAAATTACAATGGTGGCAGATGTGGGATTTCGCTGTGACGTCTGAATAAAATCATTGAACAATGAGTACGAAGTATTATGAAATGAGAATGAGTGTTACGGAAACTGAATATTAACGTCATCCGTACTTCATTAATTGTTGTAGGTAAACGAGAACAAACTTCATCAATCATTATACAATTCTTGACATTTGCAAGATTGTATAATTAGTTATGAATCAAGAAATATATTACAAAAAAATATAATCGTGGACAGAATTAAAATTTGATGTATAAATAAATCGTTATTCAGGATTTATTTGCCCAATCATATTACAAATGGTGGCATAAATAGGATAATTTTTAAATATTGAAATTCACTTCAAATTGGAATTCGAACTTTTCTAACGTACTGTGGAATCACGAACGTAATACTGAAAATAAGTAATTAATATCTAAAATTACTAGTTCAATAAAGTTTGTATGTATCGTCAGCGAATATATGAAACCCATAAAAAAGGCATTTTATTTGTAGAAAGCAAACAATAAAAGAAAATTAAATAAACCAACATAATAATGTTTTATACGTTATTTTAAGGCTTGTGTAAATAAAAATGGTGAATGTTATGCCTGCCATATTGATTTGTAGAACTCTCCATTCCGATTCTCGTCAGCACTTTTTCCTATCGCTATGACGTATAAAAAACTATCACAAAGTTCTTTCTGATCACAAATCAACTCGTCGACTGGATCGACTCGAATCCATCAGTTGGGTACAAATCATGGCCATTTGACGGTGTTTTTTACGAGGGAGTTTATAGCCTCGGAAGCAGATGAATACCAAAGAAATCATCATTCAATGTCGCCCGCTATATCGGATGGGACAAGTTTGATTACAACATTTACTACTGTTATTTGTCTACGTAGCAATCTTCAGGCTAAATTGGGTGTTGACTGATACGGAAAAGGTATACTTGAGGCATCGATCGATTTCGATTTCTATCTATTTGAGCTAACTATTGTGTCGATTAATAATATTTAACTTTTTGAACGCGGCCTTATTTATCAACATATTGATAGCATAGAGACTTACAGAAGAAAATAATTATTTCACATTAATGTTCATCCATATCCAAAGAGGTACCGTGTAGAAGTATATTTATTCTGAATTCAGTTTTTGATTGTCAAATTAGATTTTGAACAAAATAGCGTTGTCTTTGTCTTCCTGTTGAAAATAATATGATTTTATTATTTAACATAGTGTAACATGATGTTAAGATAGCCAGTGGAGGGGCCGGGTTCTAGTAATTCAGCAGGTGAATAACTGTTATTGGCAACCAACTTGGTTTTAGGTCTGAACGACTTTGGCAGAGCAGAATAAAAACCTAGATTATTTGTTTTTCTGTCCTCACTCCATAATTCATATTAATTATTAGATCCACCATAGCCATGTGTTTAAGTAACAACTCATGTCTACTGAAATATAATTAATACACATTTGAAAACAATGTAATTAATTAATTTAATTAATTTCATATTTCAAAACGATGTATGTCAAATATCAGATCAATTAATAATACAAGTGTTCAATGTACAATGAAGTATTGAATTATTTCTATCCTTATTCTTTCTATATTCTACGTAATTATTTGTGGTGGTGCTCGGGGGTTGACGATGGGGGGGGGGGGGTGATGGGGGGGGGGGGGTCACGTGAGCATAGAGCCCTCCCCCTTAAGCCCCCGGAAAGAACAAAACTCGGCGCACCAAAAACTTTGCCTAGAATTTTGGCAAGATTTCTTGTTATTTTCAGAGGCGAAATATTGTGCATTTTATGTCTTACTATTGAACGGTTTGGAGAATTTATCTGGCGGCCATTTCCCTCCCCCACCCCACCCCATCTCACCCTGGGTTAACAGTGCGTGGATTCGCTTAACGGTTTCTAAGAAGATGAATGATCAACTAAATAGTTTTCAAAACAACTTTTTCAATTTCACATAGCTCTAAGTTTATATTCTAGAAACAAAATATTACCAGGAGGTAACTTGGTTCAAGTTTATATCGAGCGATCAAAAAATGTGTCCCCGTGGCTCACCTTCTACTTACGTTGAAGCTAACAACTTATTTTTTATAATTGAATCTTTGTTTTGTCTAAACTTATTATTGGGTCGCTATCACGGTTAGTTGATGTAGAACATGGTTTTAATCAAAGTATATTGACATAAAAAGAAATCAAATAAAACTGAGTGGGTAGGTTGTGACCTTGGATAATACTAAATATAAAAGTTATTTTAAAGTGTTTCTAAATGCTCATGTAATAAAACTTTCATATAAATACTGCCTTGCGTGTTTCATGAAAGTCAAGACAATAAACCAACCATTATTTTCAAATCTCTTTTAATACCAACGTACTGCGTGACTGAATAAATCTTATGAGTAGTACTTGGAGTGTAAGGTGTTGCCACTTTGGATAGGTCATGATTGGAAGCTTGGCAATTCTGACATAGTGGCGCCACTTGCGCCAGGGTGAGGAGGGCATTAATCTTGCTTAATGCATGTTCGCTTTAATTAATGACGTCACCAGCATATGGGATAAAATACCCGCCATATTACTATCACGTGAATGTGCAACTGGAGATGCGAAAAGCATGTGTCAGGCAGCAAACAAACATTGTAAATAATTCGTGAGCATTTCATAAATATTCGGAGGGAATTATTTTGCATTGTGTGCCGTGGAAATTGCTCTGCAATGTTGTACAACAGTGAATGAGTAGCAATTTCACTAAGCGAAAGAGTCCGGAGCCGCCGTTCTTACCGAGTAGTACATGCATGGAATAATGCAATCTGGTTGGTGTTTGAGACCACGTGACGTGTCTGCGAATATAAATTCGGCCATTTATCATCCTTGATGACGTCACAACAAAAACATAATAGGTTCAAAACAAATTGGATTACGTACAAAAACTGTGAAAGCCGAATATCACAATATTGTTAAAAATTGTTTTGTTTAATTATGTCGACAATAATTATATATTTAACAAATTAATCTTTATCTCCATAATATTAATTGTTTTAAATACAAATTGTTGTGGCGGATAAAATATAGGTATGTAATCCCATTCCCAAGATGATCCTGTGATTTTTTTCAAATATAAAATGGAACCGTTTGACCGATCAACTTAAAACTTTGAATGGTCATCGGGACCAGCATGTGAGGTGTCTTTGAAGCTTTGCTTATACACATCTGTGATTCAAGTGTTATTGACATTTTTATGATATTTTACGCTTATCATGAAATATTTTCAAATGTTTTCCAAGATTTTCATATATTCAATCACTGTATCAGTAGTTTCAAAGTCTGTAAAGTAGCAGCTTGCACACGAATACTGTTTCGCATGCATTTCAAAGGCTCGCTTATCAACGCGTTACAGAGCGTATTCCTAGTTTCAGTCATGTTGTGCCTTTAAAGAGATGTTTTAAATGTATCATACATTAAAAACGACGAAAATCTGTGCGAAATAAAATCCTAGCGGAAATGATAGATAACCATACATCCCTTCTTCAACAATAAGCTTCAGTTTGGGAGTAACTATATCTCGCTAAAATAAGCCGTTTGCCGTCATACTCAGTGGTCATAAATTATTTATAAACTCGGTATACATCGCAACTCAACAGATGTTGATTAATAGAGAGGTTATAACGGAAGCTTCGTCTCAAGATGTATGCATCTTTCCTCGTGCGGCTGTCATTCATGTTGGCGATGTATTTCAAGAGTTCTCAACTTCGGCCTCAATATCACAACACAGCATCACGGCGACGTGCTCGGGACGTCATCAATATTGCAGCTCATCTGCGAGAGATAATCCATTTCATCTTAACGACATTGTATGTAATCATTTTATTGACCTTTTCACTCTGTTGACAGAGTGAAAAGGACCCCTTTTTTATCTGTTACTGGGGATATACAAGCTGCAAAGTTTCTCCGATAGAACAGAAAAAGGGCACACATGGAAGGATTAACTCCGCGGTTTGCAGACTGATTTTTTGAATCCGTTCATTGGTTAAAAAAATAGATTAATTAATTTCTCCCTATTGACCGAAAAATTAAAATGTTCAGATCAAGTTCAAATTAAGACTACCATTTTACCTTCTCTTAAAAAATTTCAGCTTGTTTGTCAAGAACGTCTGAACTTATTACATATTTTTAACTTGTTGAATTAGCTGTCAAAAGGATAAGTTTTGTGTAACTGAGAATCCACTGTAACTTGATCTGGCTGCTTTATGTAACCAAAGCGAATAGATTGCTACCCCAGTTTCAATGAAAATCAGATATTTTTATGCTGAATAAGCGGATCATATTTCAATTTAATATGGATGTATTTTTTTTTGTCTGGGGCTTAACGTCGCACTGTTCTGCAGCGAGGCTAATGGCGACGGATGGATGATTATGATGATGATTGGGAGATGATGGTGAAGAGTAGGTAAGGATGGAAGGTGGGAAGGAGGCGGTCGTGGCCTATTAGTAGGGTACCTTCCCAGCATTTGCCTAATGACTTAGGGAAAACCACGAAAAAACCCCAGTCAGGAAGGACGGCCGCGGGAATCGAACCCGGGCCTCCGGAATACAAGCTGAGAGCGTTAACCACTCACCCAACCCAATTATGTTTTCTGTGCATTACGGAATTCCGTTTTTAGATTGTACATGTAGCGGTGCTCGCTTATAAACGCGTTACACTGAGCGTCTTTCTGGTAACAATATTTTTTGGTGGTAAAAAGCTTGGATTGATAAACGAAAAAGGGCATTCAGTTTCTTTTTATTGGTTTAAAGATCATGTTTCGTCTTGTACTTTTGGAAAATTAAGTTCTATTTTTAAGGGATTCGTTTGGTTTGTTTTTGAGATTTTCCACAAGGTAATTATGTAAATAATTTATTATTTGCAGTAACATAAACATCTGTAAGCTGTATTTAATCATGAATTTAATGAATACTTTTTACTCAAATAACACAAAGCAAATATGTGCAGTGGAATATAAATTTAAATGTTTTTATTACGTGACATATGCCAATAGTTACGACAGAAAAGGAACATCTTAAATTATGATAAGTGAACGTTCCAGTTAATAACCCTGCTACTAAACATATCACATCGCCTAAAACAAATATATATATATATAGGTACCATCATTTTGCTATTTTCAGATTGTCATTTCATTTACTGCATGCTATTATTACGATAGATTTTATGTTCGGTAGACATATTGCGTCGGCTGCACTTCTGCACACCGCATATGAAAACCGAATTAATGTGTGATGGTAATGGATTGCTGAGTGTGCAGCCAGTGACGTGCATTACGATGGAGCTATGTTATATTATCGGGGCAATATGGCGTACAGTAACAAGAATAAATGCAGGCAAATCAATCCGAAGTGACACATTCAATGAGTTAGTTGTAATATTTTATGGGTAAAATGTTTGGAAAACAAAAACAGTCGTAGAAGACAAACGTAAATAAAAATTAAAATTAACTAAAGGTTCCAAAAATAATTCGTTTGTTGGGAAGCGATTGGAAAATGAAAAATGATGCCAATAACGGCTTTAATGCGGTTATTACCGCATTATTTTACCGCATTGTTTATTTTATAATTATTTTATCATTTTCTATAGGTACAATGGCCAATGGGTTCTGAAAATTTCCAAGAAATATAATTCGGCTGTTCTTTCATTTTGACAAGGAAGTAGTAGATGATCTTGCAAATGATTGCTCACACTTCAAAACTCGTCCTATAAATAGAGCTCTTCGAAACTTTACCAAAAACTAAAATTTTGTCACTGAGGTCATCTTAGTTAATGAATTAATATATTCGTGTTTACATCCCGCCCATATCTTCCACCTCCCACACTCCACGACCTCCCAGCACCACGAGCGAACCACAGCACAATGATGTTGCACACACCGATATCAACCAATGACATATCTCAGCGGGGTTTTCACTCATCGCTCTTCTAAAACATTTTCATTTACTAATGCGGATCCATCGCGGTGTTTTAGCTCGTTCAATCATATCCGGAGCACAGCTTGCACTCAGCTGTGTCTCCCCCCCTCCCCCACCCATTCCTCCCACACACCCCCAACCCAAACCCTTTAGCTACACGCTATGCTCACTCACCCGCAACATGCACAAACAAATTATTCATTCACCATGCAAATTAGCATAATAATTTGACCGATCTATCGTTCTAACGCCGTGCGCAATGAAAAGGCCCGACTATGAAAGCAATATGTATGGCTGTTCCATATTGTAATATGTGGAAAAGTGTGAGGGGGAAACTGGGGTGGGGGGAAGAGATATTTACCAATGTGTTTGTCAGAATAATTTATTGATTTCTCTGTTTAAATTCCGCTAATTTCAATACTGCGGTGTTGATTAACGCCTGTATAAAACTAGTCAATTATGTAAGCGACATCGTAGAAATTGATAATGAAATATTCGGTGTGTGGTCATTATAGATCGGTCAACAAAACACACAATTCTGGTAGGAATCACTAACTAGGGTTGCACACACAATGTTACAATCACATGATCTCCGATGAGAGGTCAGGAGGTTACATCCTAGAGACCAGGGTTCAATTCCCGCCCCCGAACTTCCCAACTGAGATTGTTCGTGGATGAGAGGGCAATGAGATTCTGGGAAGTATCCTGTCTATCGCCTCAGTTCCACCCATTCTTCATCATCTCAGAACAAAACTTGGAAGTCATTCGCAGACCCAGTAGCTGTCGACTCATCTATAAACACCACTCATCATTCGTGTGTGCTTTCTCATACTTTTCCACGGTTGGTGGAGGTGCCAGGTTTTGACGTAGTCAGCCTCGTCGCGTCTTCAATACATTTTCAGTCAAAATGGCGGCTGAGTGGATTGTTGAAAGTCAACTATGTCGACCACAACAATCGACTTCCACAAGCTGTTTAACGCCACATTGTGCTGCAACTAGGGATATTGGTGATTGTGTGAGAATGAGCGGTCGGAAGGAGGCGGCCGTGACCTATTGTAAGTACTTATCCTCCCAACATTTTCCTCTTGACTGTACGTAAACTGCGATCATATCTCAGGAAGAACTACCAAGAGAATTGAACCTGGGACGTCCGGAATGTAAGTCCAGAGTGATACTGCCTAATCAGCCAACTTGCTTGAACTGCAACTCACAATGGCGGATAAAAGTGACCATACAAGTTGTTACTTCAGGCGAAAACCGACCAATCCAACTTTAAAGCAACGAATAATTATAATTTATTACATTAGGCATTATAATTTATAATGCAAGAGATGATTGATTATGAATACATCTTTGGCGCAGTCACTAGATCATCGTCTTACGATACCAGAATAACTGCCACGAGCTACGAAGTGTGTCTATGTCAAAATACAGCGTCACTTGCGTTCTTAAATACTACATTCTCGTCGTGTTCAGTACTTGCGACATCCGAAGTCCACACGTGGCCAATTGCAGAGCTTGATTTGACAGCCATTAGTTTGACCAAAAGATAATGATCCGGCTCAGACTAGAGCTGAGACAAGAGGTAAAGTTGCTTCTTAATCGCTTCCTTTGTTACGGACCATTTTAAATACAAGGTCAGTTAAAAGAAGGACGGTAAATTAGCTTCCAAAAATACATGATTGAAAAATGGGAAGTATTCTTGTCGAAAGTGACGTCTTTCAGTTAGAAAAAACTTTTCTATTTTTTAAAAACTTTTTAAGTCACGCTAACATTTAAAAGAAATCTCCAAAAGACAATTATAAACATTTTGAACAAGCTAATTAAAGAGAAACGTTTTCTTAGATGTATAAAGAAATAGACTGCAAAACAACTAAACAATTCATTATTCTAATTTATTGCTGTGGTTAACATTCTTAACAATGTGCTAGAAGGAGGTATTATAATAAAAAGAGCTGGTAAAGATGGATGCCAAATTGCAATGACAATAAAAATGCCGGCAACAGCGTGTTGCCACAGAACCATAATACATTGTAACTTCGGCAATTTTCCACTTTTGCATAACATTAATGTTGTTCTACTTTGCTCTCCACTTTGGTAATAAAAGTCAGCTAGACAAAATAATGAACTTTAAACTTTATTGCTGCATTTTATTACATTCGTCCCTCTGAAACCCACCTCAAGACTCGGCCAGTTCAAGGGAAACTAATTGGTACGGCAAGATGGCATTAAATTCACAAAGTGCTAGGATGCCCACCTGTTGTCAATATATAAGTGCGTAATGGACTTTTATTTTTACACGCTTATTAGATTATTTATTGTAAAATCGGATATGATGATCTACTTGAAATTTGAATTTGATATGATGATAGTTATTTATCATTCACTATCATCGACCGTAGAAATGTTTTTTGTTCAGTAGTAATTACTTTTTTCCAAAAAATTACATAAATAATAAATTTATTTCTATTTTATTAAATGCATTTTTTTAAAAGTCAACTACCTTGAAGGCATAAGATCTAAAAGTTTAATTTCGTCTGTACACCGATCTCTTTTATAAATATATCTCTCAAACGTCAAGTAAAATATTTTTTAAACCAAAATGGTTGACCTGGCTATTTTCAACCGTCTAAGATGAAAATGATTCACCGGTTGGTTATATATAGCACATATGGGACCAACTAGCACGGAATTTCTTCTCAAAAGCTATATCCGACCGAAAGTTCAATTAATAACAAGTTGAGCGTAAATGTGGGCCACACTTTCATACAGCACCAGCAGTTGAGTGACGTGGGTATCAAAATATGATGCAGACTTGAAAGATGGAGCCAAACATGCTAAATGGTGCAAGTTTGTTGGCTCGCTTGTGTTGTCGAAGTAGCGTAGGTCGTGCTTTTTCTTCCCATCCTCTTTTCACGCCCTCCGACGTAACACGCCACGCCAGATGCACAAATAAATAATACAAGAAAATATTGGCGAACATGTGAATAGATAATGACCATTTAAATTTTATTTAAAAACAATATACGGCAATAAAAAATTATTCCCTGATGATGGATAATGAAAGTCAGTCGAAAAGTTGCTTTTTATCTAATAATTAGGACTGGAAGGATATCGCATCAGGTTTCTTTGCGGCTATTAATATTTTTAAGCTTACAACAGATCGTGCTGATAACCTTTTTGGTAAAAACGAATTATGTTCATTGTTAAAACGCTGTTAAAACGCTGAAATTGATGATGATAAGGAAAGGGCAACTAAAAAATATTGTTCTGGAACTTCAGTTTGTCTTCAAATAACGACGTATAGTGCGCAGAGCAACTCTTGTTCCTATTAAATAATACTGCAGGCGTAAACCCAACTTTTGTCTTAACCAAAAGTTGCTAGTTTGAATCGGGCTTTCTTGAGGTGGGAAAAGAACAACTGTTTACCTATCTTATAATTAGTTGTATTTATATGTAAATGTAGAGAGCCTATGTAGGTAAATGTAGCTTTAAAATCTCGTTTGGTTTATGTTACACCTATTTATGCATAAATTTTTATAGTTAGGATTTTGTGTAACTATAGCTGATTGGAAATGTTTTGATTACATTAAACAACACTTGACCTACATTATGTTCGAATTGAAAAGTGAAATAATGGTGTTTAAATTTAAATTAATATTATATTATTGTTAATATAAAAGTGCATTTAAATGTTTTAGTACAGTTACACAAGTGGAATAAATTATGTTGTGAACAAATCAATAAATAAAAGCAACATTTTACATGGATTCAAACTGTTATCTTCACACATGGGTATTAATCAACATGCTTTTAGCCAATAATTAAATTTGATTCAAACAGTGATTAAGCGTCCAAAGTTGAACAACTCTTTCATTTCCTTCAGCGATTCACTGGCGGAAAATCCTTGTGAACTTTCCACACGTCACGGGACATTGTGACAGCTCTATTGATAACACGCATTGATTTGCGGAAGCCAAGCGTTTATTTATTCATCTACTAGTTGATGACGCAGTGAAGTGGGTACAAATCCATTATTAACGCTCACAAAGTCACAAGTTTCCCACCACGATAAATTACCCCGGAACCAAAGACATTGAATCGAGAAGAAAGGCGACCGAACGATGAATGTAATTAGAAAATTAATTCAATTGTCCGACCTTAAGACGATATAAATCTGGATTCAAGATGTTATTCTGGCTTGTTGCGTCACTGAACCAATGCATTGTCTTAAAGTTGAACAGAGAAGAGTTCAAAAGACGTGATGTTACTGCTGAAGGGTTACGATGCTGTTTAATATCCCTGTTAAATCACACATTGACCTAGTATTTAGTTCATAAGACTGCCATGAAAATGTAAGTAATGTTACACGTACTTCAATAAATTGTGCTTATTATTTCTCAATCGAATGTTAAAGACGGCACCTTCATCACGATATTATCGCAGCATTGTGAGTAAGTAATAAGACAATTGAAAGGAAGTAGGATTCAGTTGAAACCGGGGTACGAACCCGGAACCTACGAAAGCTCGATCAACTTCGTCATCATAACTCATTTCATATGACTCCTAATGTTCCTTCAAACCCAAGAGTAAAATGTTTTGCACGGAGCAAGATAGTATTTTCAAGTTATTTCTACAAAAATTGGCACAATTTAAAACTTCTGATGAAACTATTCCTATTGGAATTCTTACAATTCCTATCAATTCGAATGTTTTGTCTACAGATTTAGCATCCGAAGTTTTGTGGAGCTTAAGATTTTTAAAGAGATCAAGGCTGTATAATTTATTAGTCTATTAGAAGAATATAAAGAATTGATCACATTATTAAAAAATTATATATGCTTCATTTATCAAGTAAACCCACCCACAGCCTAACAAAATGTTTTATTCCTAGTTGACACATGAAGGCAAGTTCATAATTAAATGTTATAAATATCTGTTATACACTTTCCATTCCCCCTCTTTTCGTGTTACAGAGAAATACAACGAGCCATCAGACGCCTATGTTAACCACGGTGACATATTTTATAAGATATTTCTGACTGCCATTTGCACTGGTTGGCTGCCGTAAGACAGCACCGCTGTGCTTCCCGACAACGAGTTACGCGATCCTAACGGCAGTGTCCGCTACTAAGAATAGCACTGACTACTCGACTTACTAGATAGAGCAATACTACCTGGCTACTGGCCATTTGGCATCAAATTAAGCACCACTATAAGTAGTAGTACTAGATATGTACGACAAAGAGTTATATCAGATGGACGCAGCAATGACACGAAGCAAAACATTCAAGGAGACTGACGTAGTGTCTTTTTTATAGTTTCGACTACGGGTTATTTGTTAAAGAACATCCGTTTGATAATTTTATGTCAGTTTGTGTTAAGTTTGTAATTTGATAACAAAGTATGACACCTTTTGATAATTTTTAAAAGTGTCTTTCTTGTAAAATATGACGTTATTTCAGCTTCATCTTTCAGTGGATACACAAAAGAACAAGCACATCGTAAAAGAACGTTTGTACAAAGGTAACATTAGAAAATAAACAAATCAGTAATCCAATCTCTTTTACGTCTTTAGATGGTAAAAACCTACAAAAACAGAAAATTTTACAATAACAAAACAAGCTATGTAACCTGCGTGTAAATTACAATGAATTTACAACCTTTTTCAACTTTCATTTATTTGATTATTTATATGTCGAATGTTAAATTACAACTTTTCATTCCTCATTCCAATGTACACTTTGCTTGAACTAAAATGAGCCATTAAACACTTTTTATTTTCATTGCAGGCATACGGTAATTAATAATACTTAATTATTCTTCATAGAATTTATTTCCTTGATGTGTGGTTGTAATCTCAATCACTTAACATCTTACTCAGTGTATGCAAACTCTTTGCCGCGAACATGGGATCCACAATCTGGACACAAATAAACACCTCATCACACTGAGATATTTATCATCATATTATCAGAAGATGTTGGTAATTATTATTCGTCATTGAAGTCTACGTCACTCTTGATGAGAGAGAGAGAGGGAGAGGGAGAGGGGGGGGGGATAGAGGAAGAGGGAAAAATAAACTTGGTGCGAAGTGAGCCTCTAGACAGACGCAAGAGAAGAACACACAAACGCCGATGGAATGTGCGGAAATCTGGCAGAACATTCCGACTTGCTAAGTCTTGGCTTTCAGCCTGACTTCGCTAAACTTTAGCGGTGGAGGTGCCGGCTATGACGGATCTTGTTCGTACTTTCAGAAAACATTGGGCAGAGATTTGAGGTGGCACCTGAGCAAGCGTACTGCACACGTTTACACGGAAACATTTCCACGAGACTTCATGGCATTTTGCAAGTTTGTTTACAAGATTAATACAACAATTCCCTTGAACATTGTAGTGTTAAATATTTTAAATACCTACGTGCACCGGTCATTATGTAACTTCTGTATTCGTTTACAAGAAACGTTTCCACGGAACTGTACGGCATTTTACAAGTTCGATCACAAGATTATAATTCAATTCCTCTGAACATTTTATAATTAAATGTCTTAAATACCGGTCATTATAATATGACTCTTACAGCGTCAGTATATTTTTACTATTGCTTGTAATGCTGGCAATGTAATGTCACACTGGCATAACATACGGACGGTGACAGACAAAGCACATTCAGAAATAAATTATTGCTAAGCAAAATCGAATCATTAGTTCAAGAGTATTAGTACAATGTATGCATACACATTTTTATCTAACAAGGCAAAATTCATTTTTGTAGAAAAAAAATGATATCTAAAACTTGAATGTTTATTTAAGAACTATCGTGCCCTAACATTGTTGCCTGATTACATTAAACTATTCTCATCTCGTAGCGAAGGGTACATTTTCTGGTTCGTTACTTTATTAAGTTATGATTTTCTTCTGTGGCTGGCAAAGACTTGGCAATGTTGATCAAGTGAGGGCGAAGGCCGTGGCACCGTGATGAAAACACCGACCATTGGTCAGAAAGTCAAGGAAAGAAATGAAAGATGTAAAGAATTCATGCATAAAGACGGAAGGGGGGAGGGGGAGAGGTAAAGGTAGAGAATCGAAGGGAGCTGATAAGAGCAAAGCGAAGGTATAAGGAAACGCGAGCCAGGAAGGAATTAAATTGGTGGAGAGGAAAAAGGGACCTAACGCCGAGGGGCCAGAAGAATCGGGTAGGAGGGAGGGGGTTTGGAAAAGTCTCACAGTCTCTTAGGTCAATCGAGCACCGAATCAGCAGGCTGGGTGGGTCGGTGGGGGGATGGGGTATCACGTGATCTGACTTGACGTGCTAAGATCTTCACGACCCCCCGTGAAACTGACGGGCAGCTCGGCACGGGAAAACGTCACCCTCTAGAGACACACCGACCGACGGAGCCACCGTAGCACGTGGATAGAGAAATCCCAAACAAACTCGTCTCTTCGAGATCGAGAAAAAGTTTTAGAATTATTTATCATCGAGCTCTCTGGGTGAAAATAGCGTCCTTGACGTTTCTTGACGAGACATGTATAAAACGCATAGCGCATATTTAGCGTCCTTGACGTTTCTTGACGAGACAAGTATAAAACGCATAGCGTATATTTGTGCGGGGTTTAAATTTTGATGGCATTTAAGTAAGGTGATATTTCGGGTTCCAAATACCAGTGGAAGATTTCCTGTACAAGGATTAAAATGTACAGATCGCATCTGGCACTGCGTTGTATTTAAATATTTCCTAAAATAAGGAGGGAAATCAACTTGATTGACAGCTATCAATACCGTTCTGGTCCAGCTTACTCAGTACATACGCAATAGTATTATTACAATGTTGTTATTTCATAAACGTTAACTTCACGTACAATTTTGCATGATTTCTATTAATTATATTTTACCCCTTGAAGTTCCAGTGATACCATGAAATTATAATAATGTAAATTCTGTACATTGACAGGTTCTCATATTTTGACGAGGCTGAAAAAGTTATCTTTTCACACTGCAATCAGCAATCCATCACAACACTGTCAATTCCACTTGCCAACTTTATACAATATTATGTTATATAAAAACGTTGTAATGCATTTCAATTACATTTCGTATAACACATATCACGATATATAATTAATGTTTGCCTTGCGACATCATAATGAATGCATTTCATCTGGCAAAATGTCAATTGGGAATACTCTTACCGAACACTGTTCGTCCAAAAGCAAATAGAATGAAACAGCGGTGTGCTTACGTACTTATTGTACAACACACGTCAAATATGCATTAGATGAACACAGTTTGTATCTCAATGTAAAATGTCTCCAGTCCAGCTTATATTGTTTATCCGGCTGTCTTGATGTGGCTTGGGGATTCCGGCGCTCATGGCCACGTGTTCCCCGTCAAATGACGGGACAGTCTCTCTAGACGTCGTGTCAGAGGTCATGTCATGTCCAATACGAGGGTGAAGACGGTGGCGGTGGAAGCAAATAGTGACCTGGGAGATAATGAACTGGGTGTTGTCAAATGAATGTTATAGTTGAGACAACACAGTATCATGTTCACTGTTAGTTTATTACTAGAGAAACGCTCTGTGATAAGAGAGCCGGTTTTGTGTACCGTTAAATAAAGATTGAACAATAGACAATGATTGTCCAAGAGAAAATACACCCGAAAGAATAACATATCATATAATTCATATGTTCGTGAAAATAGTGAGTAATGTGAATCAAGACGTTTTGAGTAAAGAGCTTTCTTGAAATATTTTGCTAATAACTTACAAAATGGCTGACCACAAAGGTTCGAGCTTCGGCCATCATTTCGAGTACAGCGCATCAAAAGTACATCTCTTGTCTGTTATTTTGTTAAAATTATTAAATTTGGGACCAAACCGACAAATTACAATATTTGAATTGTATAATCATTAATCAACATGTAAAATAAGTAGAAATTTGTTTCATTCAATCAACCCGGCGGCTATTTTGTAAAATGTAGACATATATAAAATATGTTGAAAATTGATTTGTTGATTCCACTTCAAGATGAATTTCACTTTACTACTATATCAATACAAATACGTTTTCAATCATTCGAATCCAATACCAGATAATATACATATAAAAATCGTTGATATATAAAAAATGTATACGTGCATCGAAAAGTGGGAGTAAGAATTCCATTTTTATTGCCTACTGACGGATGTTTTGACATAACGAAACCATTAGATATGAAAGCTGTATCAATCTAAAGATGTATTTTTAAAGAATCGTTTCGAGTATTGAATCAGCGAGCGATGGGGATTTTATTATGATTAATGTAATAAAATCTGGTTCCATGATTTGCGTATTTGATAAATCTGTTCGTTCACATGTCAAAGTTTCAACAAGCCTCGATCATACAATCCAATGATAGGTGTAGAATAAGACTGAGCGAAATGCACGATAAGCTATGTAGTGGGTGTAACATGAATCATATGTTTTAAATTTTGAAAAGAACATCGATATAGATTGAAAAATATGTAATGCTTACTTAATATGACCTAACATTTTTATTTGTATACCTTTTTCCGAAAATGTGACTCTATTCTTGCAGTTTTAAAATAACTCTAGAAAGTTCAATAATGGCGGTTACATTTTTGATAAACACTAATAAAACTGGGGTTTATATTTGTAAATGCTCCAGTCTCTATAAAAAAAACATACAATACCAAATCCGAATATCATTTTCCGTTAATTTATCGGTCATAGTTTCAATTTTCTGCGTCAATCGAAGACCTGAAGGTTTGATGTTACAAGCAGGAAGAAAACAAAACACATATTCACCATCAATACTTTTTATTGATTTTTAAATCAAGATATTGTGTCTCACAAAGCCAAGTTATAATACAGACTTTATCAATCTAAAGATATTCTTTTGACATACGCTTTGAAGACGTTGAATCCGATCGTTTGAGCCCGACCTGTATTCAATACTCTTTGAGTTGAGAGACAGAAGAGATACCATTATGCAAAGAAGACTGCACGTAAAGAAAGCTCGACTAGAGATACGTCGTAGAGGCTTACCAGAATGAATGCATGCTGACTAAAACACGACTAGATCAAATCAGTTCACGACAGTCGAAAAGCTCCGATCCTGATTGTGTTTTTTATGGTGAAGTTTGATTGATAAAAAACAGTTTTACGTTTCCGTATTAGCGGTTAATGGTAAATCGTTTTTGTTTACAAAGAAGATCGATTTGAAGTTTAAAAAATATAGCTGTAAAATGATAGGTGAGGAGTGTATTGAGCTTTACAAAGTTAAATAATATTCATTGCTTTATGACGACGTAAAATATTGAAAGTAATAATTGGTACGACATTGTTATTAGGATTGAAAATAAAAAGAAAGTACGTCACTTTCACCTCGATATACTTGATTTTCCTAGATTATCAGAAAATAGTCATGACTTATACGGAAAGTTTTAGTGAAGGTAAACTATCAACTGAATTGTAATTGAAATCGTAAAAGTGGAGGTGCCATGTCAGCAATTTGAGTTCAACTCATAGAGCCCTAATTTTGGGTCCCAGTGGGAGTGCCCATTTTTGGAAAACATGGTCATAATAGGCTGCTTCGAAGCCTAATCGTATTCCAGTTGGTTACCGTCAATAAAGTAGAAAATTCGATCATCACAACCACGTATAAAATAAATCCCCTTACATTAATGGCTTCCATAAAAGAATGGAAGTGTGCTACCCGTTGGTAACCTAATCCAAAGAGCTAAGTCCAACATCAGTACATAAAAGCACGGCTACATTTTATAGATACTTTCATTAGAGTCCTTTGAACGGGCTTACATGCTAGTCCGCTTAATCGCACTACTCGGCCAGTCATGGAAGCCACGTATTGCCGACAATTGTCGCTTGTCCAGCCTCCAGTGCAGCGCCATGAAGATTAGTGATGATAATTCCACTTTTATTCCGGTTTTATGAGAATGCCGTTGCCATTGTGAAGCGGGAAATAGAACAACTAAAGCATGGGGAAACTATGCGAGTTTCTTGTGGGAAACCACATTAACCCTTTCTGTCTACTACTCCTATTGCGAAGTAAAATTTTCAAGCAATATGAATAGCAATTTTAGAAAATTACGTGATATTACTGTCGTATTACAAAATGAATGTTGACTATAATTAGTTTCGTTATTGCACACTCTTCCTAGATGGCCATTCTCAAGTTACTTGTTTTGTATGCATGTATGTTTATTTTTCTACAATTTGTTACATTGAACAGGTGGTAGAGGTCTTAATGCTAAATATTTTCTAGAATCCAAGTCAAATTAAAATACAACTAAAAACAATCTTATAGGTTAAAGTAATTTATACAGTTTAAATTAATAAACATATTTGATTTAGATAATCGAAGTTTCTGGTATTGGTATTAAATATGTGAGTTATTATCAATTGTGAACATCTAATTTTTATTTATTTCTTATCATGCAATTATAAGGTACAATCTTATCAAACTTTTTGTCGTATGCATCTACAACAACAAACTATTCGCCATTTATTTTCTTAACGATACAATACAATTTTAGTCCTGTAAATCATTGATTGACTTCGTATTTTAACTTTCTGTCGAAAAATTCTTTACATCAATACACATCCTCATTATTTGAAAGTTTCAAGAGTGGAATCAACTAGTCGCTACCTCTGCTCGGTAATACGCAGGACATGAAAAGTCTCGGCTTGGTGTAATATGGTTGAAGTCATGTTTTTTGTTGACTTTGGATCCTCTGTTGGTCGACTGAACGATCAAATTGCGGACTCGGATCTCTTGATGTCGCATCGTTTCGCCTCTAGGTGTGGACAGAATGGCTACGCGGTTCGTTGCTTGGACTGAACCGTGGATAATGAAATACCGACGACATTGGATGCGTCTCTTCACACAGGGTTTCATTACAGATGTACAGTTGTTATCGATTAGTTGCTGATAAGTTGCTGAAATTTAGTTGATGCTCATGATGTTTGTGAATTAATATGGTATGGTTAATAATTGCTAATGACAATGACATTTAATTACAGTTCTAAGATGATTAACATTTTATGTAAATAAAAGAAAGCGCCAGGCTTTTGATGAGAATTTCCAAGATAAATGCGTTGCTTGGATAATTAATATCGAGTGTTTGATCTCAGAACATTGGCAATTTCAGCTGCGAACACCAAGTAAATAACGAGGAAGAACGTTAGCGTTATTCAAAATGTTAATATTGTATTAGTTTGCCGTCCTTTGATGCTGTTCTATACATGAAACATGGCGCAGCAAGATGGGGCAAAATATTCACCCAGCCAGCTTCTTAGTTTTCAGCGTGGTGTTCCTCTCTTCTTCCGCATAAACAATGCCAGTTCGGGAGCAGAACTTTATGTTGTACCGTGTTGCTTATGATATGTCTCTATAATTTACTTTGCACTCTGCTTCTGGCTGTTTCTACCAGTTCTCTCTCCCTCTCTTTCTCTCTCTCTCTCTCTTGCTATCGTATTCTGCTAACACCGTTAAGCTCACGCACAGCTGTTGGAGACATATTCTACCCTACTATTTCAAGATGGAATTTATTTAATAGTTGTGCCCACGCGTCTGTATTTATGGTATACAGTAGGAGGAGAAACTGCCCAACCAATGTTACATCAACTCAGAATATTTAAGACTTTATCATTTTTCATGTATGTGAAATAAAAGTGGACAGAAAGTTTTTGAAATTGTGACATTTAAAAGTTTTATTTAGTGTGACCCCAAGGTACTTTAAAATACTAGAGTCATCTGAACTTTAAATCAGGATAATCATATGCCGTCGATTAAAATGTCCCAAAGAAAGGAACCTGTTCCAGAAGTTCTGACCTGAATTGCCGTGACAAAAACTTAGACGAAATCTGCATGGAAACTTGCAAAGTTTCTCCCTCAATCTCTTGGCTGGCTTGCCAATTATCTTGAAGGAAACCCGGCCCTTTAGGGGATGCAACTGGAAACTTCTATAATGGACCACAATTGACCCGCAAGGGTCACGAAAGTTATTTGAATAAAACGTCAGGATTCAAGAAAATCTAATTTCAAGATGGAATAATGCTGCTTGGGTACTACACGTAGTGAAATAGCGTAGGATGTTCCACAAAACAATGCAATATTACTCACTGACGTAAGATGTGGTTTGGTAAACAAACAATGACATATAGAAATTCCATTTCAGGTCGTGTGAAGTCGTTGAAAGGTGCGCGAAGAAAGCAATTTGGGATAAATCAATTCGCTACATTAGACCAGCCGTAACCAACATCAATATAGATCAGTGGGTCACTATGTGCGACTGTGCAGAAGGGAACATAAAATGAAGATATGTATTCTCGATATCTTTAAAAATGTATATTCCCATTTATATGAAATGAGTTTCAGCCATAATGGAACTTCCGTTAGAGACGGCGAGAGAAGTAAGAAAGGAAATAACTCGAGTTTAAAATACTGAGAGAAAACGTAAAAGTTAAAGCCATTTCGGTTAGTTTTCTCATACTGAACTAGCGTAATAATTCAATAGCGCGCCATTATACTGATCCTGTAGGGAATAACACATAAAACTGCTGTGATAGATAATATTATAGCATTGAAAATGTGCGGCCTCACGTACTGTCGTTTTAACTATCCATCTAGTAAACATACCTACATATTATTTTATAAATACATTTGATGATTATTCCGCTTTTCAATCATTGTAAATTAAATTTATTTTAATAAACCTCTCTAGTTCCAACATTTTTGGGTCAGGAGGTAAGCAAAAAATGTAGGATTATATTTTGTCATACCAGACATAACTAGAGCTACAACTTACTAAACCAGCTACCCGGGCATTGGACGGTTAATTGTTACCATAAGAAATTAATTTCGACTTACTGTGTTCTGAACGACATGCGAACTTCCATTATGCGTATTCTCTTAACATTACGACTCACCTGGAATAAAAGAACAATGCATCAGATTAATTGTGAAAAATCATTTACATCCAGGGTTGTGAAAATTATCAGATCTGTAATTCCAGAACTTCGACGAAGGAGGAAACTGGAGCAAGAGGTCATGAAGTGGGTTAGATTTTAGTATAAATAAATTCTGTATTACCGAATTAACTATACACAAGAAGTCCAGAACTATTGCTTCAATGAGATACATAGTATTATGAAAATGGGTATCTCTTCAGTGGATTGATTTCTAGTTTGAGAAACGAACTTAAATTATTGTTATATTCAAGTTCTAAATTAAAGAGTGGCTGATATTATTCAATCTTGATGACAGCGACAGCTACTTAAAGAAAAAGTATTCAATCTTAATGTTGCGTCCTTCTGGGGAATATTATTATGATAAAAAAATCTCTAGAATACAACTTTAAGCTATAAGTAATGGGTGGTATGAGGAGATACTGTGTGCTTGTGGGAAATATTTCAATTTCCGGCGGTACTTCACTTTGAGTGGCATTGAAGGGGTAAGCGTCGACATGGGAGAGGGAGGGGGGATGTGTCGACTTCCGGTGTCAGCGTCGCGGCGCCTGAAATAAACCAGAAGACGTCGAAACAAGCGTCGTTCAATGTGAGCACATTTAGATTGGTGATAATGAATTACCCGTCAGTTGTGAGCCATCAGGAACCATGACCTACTCAAACAAGATGTTTTATTCTGCAAATGCATTGCACTTAGCAGTCTAATAAATAAATACACAAGTTAGATGTAGAAAGGTTATTTACTTTTTTAAAGTCAAACATTCAAATAGATTATCTATAATTTAAAAAACCGTGTATTCTGAAATTTAATTATTTATTATGAATAATGACTTAATTTTGTTGGTTAATAGTGTTTTATAATACTTATTTTGAAAACAAAATAATGCAGGGGGCGACATTTGTATGCAAATGGTGATTGTTTAATGCATCTATTGTATAGCGAACTATTGTTGCTAGTTTGGTGTTTTCCATTAAAATGAGATGGATGGAGTGATGCTGGGGCAATCATAACTGGAATTGCGTTGCAAATGGACATAGATTAGTCAAAGAGGGTATTGAATGGAGGAATAATTGAGCGAGCGAAGCGAGCGTCTCCATTTGGCTCTTTTGGCACGGACCTCTGTTTTCTTTTTTGTTTTTTTTTTTTTTTTCTGTTACTGACGATATACAGGTCAGAGTTTTTCTTCGATCGAGCTGAAATTTTGCACACATGTACGTAACATTTCTGATTGTTGCAGACCCTAATTTTTTTGAAATCCATTGATTGGTTCAAATTTAAAAAAAAATAACTTTCGATTGGTTGTTTTGATCAAATTGAAATTTTGACAAGTCATTACCCCCAACATTGTACCCAATCAAACAAAGTTTCAGCCAAATCCTCCCATTGGTTAAAATTTAAAACCATCTTTCCTGTGTTTTTAGAAATTTAAACTATAACCGATTGAACGATCAACTTATAACTTCGCATGATGGTTGGGTCCAACATTATCTGCATTTTTGACAATTTTCATACTAATCTGTGTTTAAATCCAAACGTTATTGACATTTTACGGACTATTAGCGTGTTGGCTGTCAAATTCACGGCGACTTCGACTCTTCAGTTCAAGGCAAGGTAGTTAGAGCAGAAACTTTCAAACGCAAATGAAACTGATAATGACCGTTCAACAGTCGATCTGATATTGTGTAGACACACTTATATCATATGAGTGGTCTCAGGTATATTTTTTGAAGGAGATCCTGTGATTTTTGAAAATTAACACGGAACAGTTCAATCATAAAGGTTCAATTGATCAACTTAAAGCTTTGCATGGTTATTTGGACCAATATTTTAGGAATGTTTTGAGATTTCTATACAAATCTGTGGCGAAATTTTAGAATTATTGGCTTTTAATGACATTTTCGATAGACAGAATTTCGGTTCGAGGTGTTGCGCGTATCCGTGCTCGCTCATCAACGCGTTACTCAGATTCATTGGTTAAAATTTAAATAAATATCTCCTGATAGGCTGAAAAATGAAAACGGTCTTCGATAATTCTGATCAAACTCATATTTTGCATGATCATTAAGACCAATATTGTCTCTTATTTTACAAAATTTCATCCCAATCAGTTAAGAACGTATGAAGTTATTTACATTTTTAATATCTGTCAATAATGAAGTATCGAAATGAATGTTTTCCAGTGCCAATTGAAAATTGATTCTGATTTGCTTTATGAACCAGGTGCTTAGATGCTATTTTAAAGTTTCGATGAAAAGCATACACTTTTAAGTTGATATCATAATCAATTCCATATGGATGTATATGTTTTCTGTGCGTTGTGTACGCATTTCCGGTTCGAGAATTTGCACGTACCCGGGCTCGCTCATCAACGCGTTACACTGAGCGTTTTCCTAGTAATATTCCATCCAAGAATGGTGATATACGGCATCTAGGGCGAACGAATGAGTTATTCCCTCAGGAAATTGAACCTTGTAAACAAGTAAGAAAGAGGGACAGTGACAAAGCTGAATACATCAAAACACAAAACAGTGTGGAAACATTGTTATTCCTCTTTTTCTGGATTAGTTTTGGAAAATGCACACCTGCTGCGTCCTGGTGGCAAAAACGTACACGAATAAACAAAGAATACTCTACAACAGGAGCAACAACAAATCGTTTCAGTCCGCATTGTTATCTCTGAACCGTTGGAATATGGAATAAAGTTCTCGGGAGGCTCGAAATCTCTGTCCCGAACCAAGTTTTAATATAGGTTTATGAAAGTAGCAGCAACGAATAATATATCTTCAGAACTGCTATATTTTCCAACCCCTAATGAAAAATCAAACAATATAACATGTTCCCTCTTCTCCCCGTGCTGGCTTAGACCCTCCCAGACAGAAACTTCCCGCTAAACTTAACGGATGGTCCTATCAATTTTCTTATTACCAATTTCCCCGGCAGCGATGTATCAATTAATCACCATCGTTCTTCTTGAATCTAAGTTCCTGTGAGATAAGAGTCAGTTCCAATAATACCCGCCCGACCGTGTTGCGATTAGTCACTGGTAAAGATGCGCAAGTTATAAGTTCGAACTTGGAAATGGCGGCACGTTTCAATACTATTTATCAGGAAAAAACACGTGGGCGATAAAAATCGAAAAAATAATCCGTCGAAGCATTATTAAAGAATTTCTCGCTGTTTCTTTTTCATTTTGGAAAGTCAACTTTGATATATAAAGCTCGGTGAATTTTCACGGCGATTTTCCAATATTTTTCATGACTGATTTAGATAGTGTCAGCAAGAGACGTTTTCAAAAAGACTCCCCAAGCTGACGATATAAAACATAAATTAATAACTCAATCACGAACCTCAGCATGAAAAATTGAATCACGTCAGATCTAAAACTCGGTTGGAATCGGATGCGCGACGTGTTGGCGAGTTTGTCGCGTAATTTCAAGAACTAAACTCGCACACGTTCGAAACCGGACGGATGATTGAACTCTGGGCAACTACAAAAGAAATTATTCCCGATTCTTCTCAACAGAATGTTCTCAATTAACTTGATTGTAGGTTTCACTCTTTGAATTGTAAATCACGATTTAATAGGATTAAACTATTATTTTTTACAAGGAAGCTCATCAACACAGGGCTTTGTGCTCAAGCTGGTACCGTGTTGTTGTTTTTTCCTCCTAGATTCCAGAGTTTAATTACTTGAAAGTCGAGTGTTGGAGTGGGTGGGTGGGGGGAGAACGTGGGTGGGGAGGTAGGGGAGCGAGAGGGGGAGGGAGTCTGATCAAAGGGCTCTTGATGAAGCTGTGTTCTGTTGTGATGTTAGCTGATTATCGTTCCTGATACGACAAGTTGTGACGGAGAGAGGGTGGGGGGAGGCGTTAGGACGCGTGAAAGATCATCCTTGGAAGTCAGCTTTTAACGAACCAATCACCATCAAGCACGCGGATAATGCTGCCTGGGTACAGGTTGGCACGTACTATGAAGCCGAGTAGGACAGTTGGATATGCAGGTAGATCTGTCAAGGAAGAAGAAATAGTGGAGAAAGCTCAGGTTCTGAGGGAAGAAGGAGAGATGGAATATAAGATGAAAGAAATGAGACTGAAGAATTGCAAGTGGACGGAAAACGTTATATATGTGTTTTGAACAAGAGTTAAATAATATAAGAAAAAACAATTTCGAGATAAAAGTTAGAGGAAAGTTTGTTGTATCAGAACGCAGAATAGGGGGAAGTAGAGGAGAAAATGGATCCAAGAAAACTGAGGCAGCGTCTAAGCTCGCAATTCATAAAACCATGTGAAGATTTGAATGTGGACCCCTGGTGTAACTTAGTAGGAGGGCAGACAAAATTCTTTTCTGATGGCATTTTAGAAAGAAATATTGAAACTTTAGGCGCTCAGCGGAGGAAAAGTCTTCTCCGACATCCGATAAGTTTTGACGAGTTGCGTCAGCGAGTAGACACACGCACGCCGGTAATATATTTTTAGTGCTTTGTGTACATAGAAAGTGAAACCTTGTTTAGAGTGAGATGTCTATAAAATTATAGGCAGTACGTATGTGGTTTTGCACATGTTTTTATTCAAGAATGTTAGTCTTTAAGCAGCCTCCAGCAATAGAATGTTAGAAATCTGATCGAAGTTAAAACAGACACGGTCTATTTAAATACTAACAAACACCGAACTCCGTGTGATAGAAGGAATCAAATAACTTTATTCCATTTTTACACAATTTTTGACGTGGTAATTTTAATTCTAGAACAGCCAATCAAAATGATTACGTAATTCAAACAGTACCTAATTCTTCGTAAAGTCGATTTTTCAGAAGTATAATGAAAAAAAATGTAATTCAAATTTTGAATTTTAATATTTTGTCTCATGATTTGCAACATTCTTCTATCTACGTAGACAAGATAAGATAAGCCATAAACGTAACATCGCCAATGTTAGAGCGTAAAACTACGTAAAAGATAATAGAAAACTAGATTTTTATGTGCCATTTAAAACAATAAATCTCATTGATTTAAGGCGCAGAGAATATAATATTACGTATAAGATAAAATCAAACATTTCATGATCGACCTTCGGCTGGTGTCGGAGTGACTCACATTCTACTGAACTATGTACGGATTGGATTAACAGTTCATCATGCATTATAGATGCAAGATGAACTGCATACAAATAATGTATTCAAATTATGCCATTAGCTTATTGAGCTAATACTATTACATTTCCCATAGATTAGCTGGGGCTGGGGTATAGTGCTTCACTCGCAGCTGACCTAAATACTGTAATTTAATAACTTTATAATTATTATGCATCTACACCTGATACCATAGATCCAACGTACTACGTACAATAATTAGCTCACATAATGCCGCATCGATGTAACAAAACCGTTAATTAAAATCTCTATTAGAGAAACCAGAGATGATGTAATTAAGATGTGGATATTGGAAGCAAATGTAAAGTCCTAATCTTCTCAAATTTGCATGGATGCACAAATGTGGAGTTTAAATTCAACCTCATGAATATTATTATAATGATTATGTAGACCTTTTTAGTAAGATCACAGTTACTTAATAAAAGAACATTAATATTTATTTTTCATGAACCACCCTTCCCCAAATTAATTTGGCAATGTAACGGAAATTGATAGGCATTGTAGGTAACTTGTAGGAGGTTTTTGTATGTCTAGGCGATCAGAGAGTAGGCAGTTTGGTTTGATGCGTATAGCCTAACTCTAGTTGTAAACACATCAAATTGTTACCAGTGTATTTCCGATATTTGATTGAGGTTTTATGTTGGTCAGAATTGTTCACATTATCTAATCCGTCTCTGAAATATTCAGATTCGGCACTAAATAAAATGCAATGGTTCTGATGTGAATGAAGGTTGATATTTTTGATTAACAGTTGGTGGACAAGATTCATAGTGTGCGTTTCATGAATTTCTGGACATGCGAATGTGGTACATTTTCATAACACTGAAACATTATAAGTATTTTGTTATTTTTCATTAAAAATGAAAACTAGGTTATTGTTGGGTAGTTATTACTTTTTGATAGTCTTTTATTTTATTTTTGTAGTGATACATTTTATTCTTATGTGATTTGTGGATTACGATAAAAGTGTATTTTTTTTCTAAAAGTTCCTGCCTACAGTTGCCAAAAAGAACAGAAATAAAATAATATATTATTCATAATAAAATATCTCTGCGATAATCCTGAAGATGTCCAACGTGTCGCTTCTAGATAACTCTGTCACAGAGGTCGTTGCGCATGCGCACATATGTGCAGCGAAGATGTAAATGAGTGAAATCGAGAGGAGAATGAGGCATTAGTGCAGAGTTCTGGAGCAGGGGGAAGGAGAGAAGATGAGTGTGAGGGGGTGTGGGTGGGGGAGTAGGAAGGGGTTATGGTTTCCAAAGAAGACATCCATCGTGGTTGGATGAGTTGGATTTGGTCCAGAATCAATAGACCTTCTCCTCCACTTGTTTTATAAACACAAGAACACATCTACACAGTAACTTGAGTTTCCGATGGCCAAAATACAGGCTATACTGCTGAGCAAGATAAGCTGTGTTCAGATTTCATTGTAACTATAGTAACTATACTATTGGCAAGATAGGTACGCAGAAGAAAAGGTAGACGCCAAACATGATACAATGAGATACACACAACTTCATACTTTATAACTCTTGTTGTATTAAATCTTGTTAATAATATACACAATTATTACGGTATGTTGAAAAATATAATACGAATAATATTCGTACCTAAAATACTATTTTTCAAATAAAACTGCCAGGTTATGTTATTACCAGATAATAATAATAATTTTATTTTATTACCGATGGCGAGTCATTTATTAAACACACACCATTGTGATTTGATTCACAGGACTGATGATTTTGAGTCATAGAACGCAAGATGTTGAAGAAAAGAACAACAAAGTCGGTAGTGCTTACATTCATCTAGATATGACGAAATAGCTAAAGAAAACACAAAAATCAAGCAGTGCTTTATGTTAGAAATGAAAAAAAAACACATGATTTGTGATCAAAGATCCAGCTACCGTATCACTTCCCAAGAATCAAGATTTTGGTATCAGTTAGGGACGACTTCCCCACCGAACCCTTGTTGACGCCAACTCCCGATTAAATTTCCAACACTCAGGATCGATATCTCTCATCAACAACACTTTCGAAGATGAATGGAGAACTTCTGCTAGCAATATATCTTATGTTTTCTTCATTCAGCTCAAACTACTTGAGGCAGTATTTAATCCACTCGACCTATTGTTGTGATAGTTCCTTCTCCTGACCTACTTTACCATTACATCAGTTGAACCATTCAATCTCCCTCAATGGCTCGCATTGTTATTGGGACACAATTCTCAATCAACTCTCCTCCAGTAGCGACTGGAATCGACGAGTTTACGATCGATCAAAGTTCAATACCGATATTGCTGTAGCAGGAAGACGATATTATATCCTAGAATGTGAAGTTGCGAAGAATGTAATATAAATTCCATCGTATACGAGGGTAAAAGATAAGAATGCATTTTCAAGAATATTTTGATATAACGTGGCATACCCTTATGTATGGTAAAAAATTAAGATGACATAGTTTAAAAGATAGTCAACTTTATTATAAAAAACTTGTTTCATACAAGTTTATTTATGAAATGTCCACAATAATCTCACAAAAAGAAAACTAAAACGAATCTGTGAATCTGTGAACTTGTATTCCGGAGGTCCGGAGTTCGATTCCCGCGGCCGTCCTTCCTGAATGTGTTATATTCGTGGTATTCCCTTAGGTGAGAGGCAAATGGTGGTAAGGTACCTTACTGATACCGTACGGTCACGACCGCCTCTTTCCCACCCTCCATCCTTACATACCCCTCACTATCATCTCTCAATTATCATCATAAACATTCATGAGGCGCCATTAGCCTAGTTGCAGAACAGTGCGACGTTAATTAAACAATACTTATAAAAACCTATTTTAAAATGTAATACAAAACATGCTTTTGGGTCTGATTATATAATAATATGGTCATGGATATCTATGAATAGACTAAGATTGGATGTAAATGTAATTGGATAAAATATTTAATGGCTATACTAATTTGTTGAGAAATCTTTTGTGAATATATCACAAAGTTTACTTCCGATGAGACTTTCTATTTAAACGTTTTCAATTACTGAACTCGTCATTGTCGTCGCACGTGTTTTGCATAATTCATGGCGCCATTTTGATTATCGGCAGCCACGCGATGCCGACATTAAAGTCGAATGCGCATTGTATCGGTCGAGCCACCGAAGTCGCGCTCGCGGCGGGGGGAAATGGAACTAGTCAAGTATAGGAGCCGACGTGTCTGCGGCAGATCAGTCCAACACGGAAATATAACACCCTTCATTCAGTCTTTTGATCGAAATCGAAACTTGACGAAAACTTGATGGGTGTTGGATATATTGATGAGAACTAGAAATAGAAGTAACAACTTCATTTCTGGAACGATAAATCCTTGATGCTAAAAATGTACATGAGTCTAATCTTAATCTATACACAACAAGTATGTAACAACTGTAACGTTTAAAACGCAATGCTTTTACACAATGACGTGAAATTGCTTACAATTAATTTTATCTCTATATTATTGTTAATTCACACACTTTTTAGGATAAAATGACCGTTTCAGCGTTCTAAATTTGCTTTCTATTGTCTCATAAATATGTACCTTATGCAATTAGAAAATTGATACATTTTCCCTTCTGATAAAATGGTTGTGCATCACTGACATAATGAAATCAAAGTCTGAGCGAAATCAATGAGCGAAAATTTAATTGGATTTGGTTGGCATTGTTGCTTTAGAATGGATAACACGTGCCGTGGTGGCGGTGACAGCATGTTTCAAACTCATCTACATATTGAAATGAACTTTTCATGCATAACGCTAGTGTATAATAAAATGTGAAATTCTCAGTTCATTATGTTCTGTAAACAGTTCGTCTTTGTTGTAAAATAGGGTTTTAACGCCATTCGGCCGTATGTTACTCTTTCAGGTTACTATGAACATTTTAGTTTCAATAAATAACTCGTTGGTATGGGTAATATCAAAGAAATATGTACACAACTTCTGACAAAATGTTATTGTCAAAATATTTACTTTAGTATTCCTAAGGCATATCGTGAAGCGATCACTCCACGCCAGCCAAGTCGTTCGGCCAACACACCCGCACAAAACATACCGATAAAATGCCTAACTGCAATGGTTAACAAGCATATAAATGGTATTTTCGGCCTACTGGATCTTAAAAATGGAAATCTCGCATTATTGTGAAATAAACCGGAAGTGACGTCATATCTAAAAACCGGCTAGACCTTCGGAACGAAACTAGTGCCAACCTATTCAGACTGACATCTTTATGAAATATCAATAGTGAAACCAGAATTTGTATACATAATAAGGTTTGACAAAAAAAGCACTCATTGTTAAAAAATACCAGACAAGTCTTTTCAAATAATAACACATAAAATAAATCTAAACAAGCACTGAAAAAAATGATTTAGGAAATCGAGCAAGTCAACACGTTATTCTAAAAATAAAAAATTATTTGCGAAATTATTTGTATTTTATAAGTAAAGTCATATTATTTGATATCTGCCCTATACCTTCTACTTTTATACACGTATCACTGCTTTTCAGTGCTGAATGTTTAGATTTATTTCACTTTTTTAGTGACTTGGCTGGTATTTTGACACGAAGAGTTAATATTAGGAATAACCTTACTTTACGTGAAAAAAGTGTGAGTTGTACTGACGGGAATAATCCAATGGGCTAAGACGTTATTGCGAATTAACATATTTTTCATTCTTATTACCCCTTCCAACATGTAACGTTGTATACCGTCATAAATGGCACGAGATATTATGAGAGAGAGAGACTTGGACCGAGTTGTGTTGCGAGTGTCACATGTTTTCTTCTCAACAATATTGTTTAATTGATCGAAGCTTACAGGTGATAAGGGTTGACGCAGCATTGTTGCCGCTCAATTAGGGTGAAATCAAGTCACAAGGCGACGCCGACGTCGACGACGCCTAGACAGTTGTAGGGACGTCGTTGTTGCGAGGTAATTAGGCGCTACTCGACGACTAATAGAGATAGAGTCGTGTGACGTCATCACAGGCAAGGATCCCTCGGGAGAGAGCTCATGCGCTGCATACCCATTGATTTACACCACTCGATGACGTTTCAAAATTCATTTCATTCCAGTTAGCAAACAGTACAGAGAATAATAATGTAGCTGAATTTATATCGAGTCACAAACTAAAAAAAAAAAACGTTAACCTTTTCAGACCCAGGGAAATAATAATTTTGGTAGATTTTTTAAAAGTTGATATTTTTCCCGCCAGATGATTAAGTTTTAAAAGTTGTGACCCATGCATAAAGATTGTTTAGGGTCGTATACATCGATAATCAACAGTGGAGCTGTCAGATTTTTTCCAAAGGGTATATGACATTTATCAAAAACCCACACAATTGTGTGGAGTTAGTTGGCCTGTTTAGAGTTGTTTTTAGGTGTAGGAGGCGTACAGCCTTATGGCTTTGAAGAACTTCAGCATTACGTCACGATGTCCTTAATTAAATAGAGTGATAGAATATAATTTGCTTCAATTCCAAATATTATATGGAATAGCCTGAAAGGAACAGTTATATATATTAAATCCCGAACTTTTGGTCTATTCTTGTTCACGAAATAATTCAGTTCGTCTCTAAGCTTGTATAATTGTTAATTACTGAAATTGAAAGTTCTGCCGTGGTTCGAATGATCAACGGTGCCTAAACCCGGCACCTCCACCGCAGTGCTAATTTATTTTTAATGAGGATCCCAAAAAACTCGTCCACTTAAATGAATTTCCGGTCCACTTCTCCACTTGAACATGGCAGAATCCTGCGAGGTAATCTAAGCGTTAATTACAACAAAGTCTTATCGCCAGAACACGTTTATGCGTGAACAAGCAAAGAATTATTTTACAGAAGGGATGCGTATATTAATGAAAAGAAAAAGAGTGCGTGAAATTTCTCCTGCAGTGAGAGCTCTTGTTATTAATTCCTCGTTACCATTAGGTACATAAAACATGGTAAAAAGAGGGTTGTAATCGTCCAACTGTTTTATTTCCTCTGCCGAGTGTAAGGGGGGGGGGGTGAAGGGGAAAATGTGGGGCAATTGAGGTGGATCTTTATCTCAAGAACAATGACTGAGAATTTCATTTCAAACAAATCTCCGAGTAAACAGTTGTGACATTTTAAATGCCTCCTGCAGTCCTTGTACATAGTGTATTTATTATGTTTTTCCATTGATTTCTTGGGATGAGGGTAGTGAGCGTGGATATTTCCAATACCAATTTACAATTATTTTTCAGTGTCAGCTTTACCAAATTCTTGTAATTATGTTTTATTCCACGATTTGTCAGTTGGTAATGAAGGGATAAACTTTACATCGCAATACGTACCTACATATTGAGAGTAGGTAGGTCTGCTAAAATGAAAGCTACTAACCAATAATACAATATGAAATAAAAATGAATATAAAAATTAAATATAAATAACATATTATGTTTATTATAATTACTATAGGCGCTATTTTATATCTTAAAAGGTACCTAGATACATGTTTCCATAAGTAATCAATCCATTGGTGCATGAATATAAACAATATATTATGTAATATATTACAATATATTATGTAATATATTACAATATAATATATACAATTGATAAATCAATAAGTTTAATATCACTTTATAGATTTTTTGTTTTTGTCTCTTTGAATTTAATCACGAACGTTACGATTTAATAATTAAAAAACGACGTCAAATTTATTCTGTCTAATTTTTAAACGAATCGATTTTTAAACTTTTGAATTACTTTGCATCAAGAATGACTTTGATTGTATGCCGGCTGATTGACCAATGAAACGTCAGCATCCATGCAATGTCAATGACTCCATGCAACTCGCAATATGTGTGGTTGCTACTAGCAACGCATGACTGCGTTCCCACTGACAAATAGCATGTCGCTTCTGCTATTCAGAAAGACATCATTATTAACGATGTGGCAATGTCATAGCACGGATCGACGATTGCGCCCCCACGCAGAAACCAGAACCTTCTTTTTATTTGCCCAGTCGCGTTTATACTTTCAAGTTCTTTCAAAAGATAACGTTTCGCAGTGAGGGTGGGCCATTTTACTTCAACGAGAATTAATCTTCTGGGCTAAGTAGAAATGAAAACAAATGTGTGAAGGTATATGAATGATAAAGGAGTGGAGAAATGGCGGCAATAATTTCAGAGGGAGAGAGATTTGCTTTGTTAAGGGTGAGTGAGAGAGATGGCAATGTTCCTGATTGAGATGGTTTGTGCCAGAATCAGAGTGTTAAAAAGGTTCTTCTGTGATTTTTAACAATGTAATAATTTGTATTAAATGCGATTGCACTGATATTTAAATTCAAAATGGCTACTGCCAATCTATATTACTTATATCTAAAGCAAACAAATGTGAGTCGTATTTTAGAATAAAAATAATAATTGGAGCAATTAATTTATTTTTTTTAGACACGTTTTGGGCTGCGACAAGTATATAAAACAGTAATAAGGAAAGGAATAAACCGATAGAAACGCAATGTTCCTTCGTTTCTACGATGCTACAAGGAGTACAAGGAGTAAAGGACACTTATTCCAGTAATCCACAATTTCACTTATTCCAGAAATAAGGGAAAAGTGAGTAAAACCATGAAGAATTGTTATCAGCCAATAAGAATCCAGCACTCATAGAAAATATTAGTTGAAATATATTTTATCACTTTTTTACTCACAGTCACTTTTAACAAACTTCTTGACAAGCTTTCCTGAAATAAAACAAATCCTCGATATTTGTTAATTTTCCCTCCTACTGTAAGCCCGTAATGTGAAACACAGAGGCGAAATAGCTAAGTAATGCATATTCAATGAAGCCCCTGCATTCAGCTCTGTACACCGTTCATTCCTCGACCAGGTCTCATTGTTTGGGCCTCAGACATTTTCGGCATGTAAAATATGCAACCATGGCGAGGCCCCGTGCATAGCTAGAGCAGGGGGAATGTAAATGTCCGGCAAAATATCTCCACTGAACACATACACGTGGGGTAAACAATGTTGCCACATATACACGTCATATTCTACTTGACGGTCTTGCAAGATTAGAACAGACCATGCTTCAGTAATAAAACTAAATGTAAACGCCGGCCTGAACATAAACTGGATCTATTTCATATGGGTTTGTCCCGGAGCAAAACTTCCCCACGCATATGGAGATTTCTTCATTTAAATATCCATAATTACGCTTAATATTCGTATATAACTGAAACAGAAACTTCTCGACAGACTTCTCGATTACAGCCAGGCACTGATATTGAAAGTTTGATAGACTTAGTGTTGATTTTATCTAGTGGAGCGGTCGCTCCACCCAGCCAAGTCGTACTATACACTCACAGTCACTCAACATACCGTAAATGCCTAATAAACTGAGGAGCAGACCAAACACTTTTACTGTAAGCAACAACATGGCATTTTCGGCCTACTGGATCTCAAAATTGGTAAATCTCACATTGTTGCGAAATATCTTAATTTCGAGCTATGGCCCACCCCACTACATATACCAAATTTGGGAACAATAGGTTATGCCATTTGCGCGCTAGAGGACCGAGAAAACAGTGAAATTACACCACTTTCTGATTCTGAAGATGATGATGATTCTGATGATATCACGAAACGTCGCTATCACCGCCACAGCCTAAACGGCTGAACCGATCGACCTGAAATTTTTACCACATGTGCACTTTTGGCGTCTGAGGTGCCTTTTTATAAAACCAACCGGAAGCCGCCATTTTGAAACCGGAAGTGACGTCATAACTCAAAAACGTCTGGACCGATTAGAACGAAATTAGCGCCATTCGATTTAGATGGTCATCTTTATGAAGTATCAATAAAAAAAATATTATTTTCTTATTTTCTAAACCGGAAGTGACGTCATAAATACGCAATATTTAACTTATTTCAACAAATTATACTTAAAATACGTACATAATTAACTTACATTGTAACATAGACAATACAATTTATATATTCAAGGTAGCAGTGTTCTCGGCCGCCATTCCTGAAACCGGAAGTGACGTCATATATCTAAAACGCCTGTACCGATTGCAACTGAACTAGCTCCTGCGTATTCATTCTGCTATTTATTTGAAAAATCAATTGTGAAAAATGAATAAATAAATTAATGGTACCGGAAATGGCGGCAGGAACCACTAAATGAAACCGGAAGTGACGTCATATATTACAAACGGCATGACCGATTTTACGGAAATATAGGGATTAGGAATTCAGATGGTCGTTCATGAAGGTATCAACTAGATAAAACTAGATTGTTTTCTTATTACCTATACCGGAATTCGGCCGCTATTTCAAAACCGGAAGTGACGTCATGTATCGAAAACGGCTGGATCGATTATAACGAAACTTAAGCTATTCTTCTTGGATAATCATTTTCATCTTATACCAAACGCAACTTTTCATAGTAACCAAATCGGTTGAGGCGTATTTTTTTAAAGAAATTAGTCCCTGCTCGGACATGTGCTACAAGCTGTATGAATAAACTAACAAAAGAAGTGATATCCCAGAAAAAACACTCCGTGTATAAATACCAGCCAAGTCTCTTTAACTATAAAAAAAAATAGAAGAAATCTAAAAATTCAGCACTGAAAAGGAGTGATATCAAAAAAGGAGCCAAGTCAACGAATTTTCCAAATTTTAATCGTACCATTGAAATAAAAATATCAACCCCCGAGAAATACTTAAAAAAAGGACTTGGCGCATCGTTTTTTTAAAGACACTTTTCTATCCTAAAAGTATAGGAAGAACTCTACAAGTATATTTTCCTGAGTATATCACATTCATTATCGACGAATCATACTACGTTTTAATATAACTAGTACTCTTACCTACTGGCAGTTTTGGTATTTTGTCAATATTCAGAGGAAATAAACGGATAAACGAATAACGAATAAACGGAAGCGGCCTAGTCTATTCGTTATTGCCACTATTTCTAGGGTCATATTAATCAATCATACTTCTCAATATCGTGACTGAGGGAAATAGCGAAAGCGCTCATTACAAGAAGGCCGTCAATGAGATTTGTATAAGTGACTAGTGCACTGAGCCATGCTGCTCAAATAATTACTGACTAGATTTTTATCTAAAGTAATACGTTATGTAATTTATGAATTTTTTTGGTATAAAATGTTAATTAATAGCAATTAATTACACGGCGAGAAGGTTCAAAGTATAATGCTGTAGTAGGTATGTTGATGTACCCACAAAACTATAGGTACCTACCAATCACAAACACAACTGTTCTGTATTTATTGCTTGTAAGACAATGCTATGTTTCTTTGCGTACTTATATTTAAATTTAAAATATTTTACAGAATGTTCAATATTTAATTTGAAAGTTTTGTCCCAATTTTTCTAGGCATTTCTGAACTACGTAGTATGTGAGTGGCATAAGCTTAAGAATAGAAAAATGTCTTTAAAAAAACGATGCGCCAAGTCCTTTTTTTAAGTATTTCTCGGGGGTTGATATTTTTATTTCAATGGTACGATTAAAATTTGGAAAATTCGTTGACTTGGCTCCTTTTTTGATATCACTCCTTTTCAGTGCTGAATTTTTAGATTTCTTCTATTTTTTTTTTATAGTTAAAGAGACTTGGCTGGTATTTTTACACGGAGTGTTTTTTCTGGGATACATTCTACTCCAGAGGGGATGGGGCAATTATAATTTTAGTGTGGGCACAACAAATAAACAAAGAAGCTATTAAGCACGGGGCTTCAAGAATATGAAAATTGAAAGGGCTTTCCCACACACCCACACAACGAGTATGCACGAAAACATGGTGATAGCGGATTGGCACCCCAGCTTTATGCTATTACAGATGGCATAGCACAGGGAAAGAATGTGGATTATAGGGTTTCTAAGTATTTTCTGCGTAACATTGAACTAACATTATAATTTGTTTAAAAAGAGTCAAAATATTTATTTTATAACTAATAGTAATAAAAAATTGTAATTTTTACAAACACCTACTACCTAACTTTCCACATATCCAAAACAGTCTGTCGGGAAATAAAAATAAAAATAAACATAACTACAAACTAAACAAGCTAAACTAGAATTATAATAAAAATGAATCATGCTGTTACACCTCATTGGACACACCTGAAACGAACACTAATTATACGGCACTAATAAAATAATTGACAAACATTTCAAGAACGAACTAATAGTTTTCATAACGCAATGCGACATTTGCTGTACTTAATTAGTGCTGATTTCCTTTTCTAATGGAAAGGGGATTATACATAGAGGAAAAGTACTAGTCGAATTCATTGTGAAATTTCCTATACATACACGGTAGCTTGACGTTTTGAAATTACATTTGTTCTACCATACAATTTAAACCACCCAATAAAATTCCGTTCTTTGGATAGTTTTTAAACTATCGCGAAATGCCAGTCATAAAGATTAATGTCAAGACGATTCCTTCCATAAAGAGAAAGAGAGGAGAATAGAGTAGGATCCGATATTCGATAGAAAAGTATTTCCATGAAATTTGATTTAATATTGAGCCCAACTCGCTCTCTCGTGCGGTTTTTATCACCAAGGTAGACCCCGAAGTGCAATAAATTACGACTCCGCCAATGGTATGTAAATCAATGACTATCTCTGCCGACATAATGGTGAGAGAAGACGATAAAAACTTTTGGCCGAATACCAAAGTGTTTAGCGCTCGCCTCGGCGGAATTGCTATGCCAGACTCGGACAAAAACAATACCTACTCAAAATAAGTAGTGACAAAAACAAAAACATGTCATTTGCTGTGTGCATCCGATTCCCGGTTCTACATACCACACCACCCAAATTTCAATTTGAACGAGCTTTTTTAGACACATCAGAGTGAATTTGCAATTAGTTTCTCGTTAGATGTATATATATGCTAGAACTATAAGCTTGGAGCAATTCTACCAAAGCAATTCGTAAGCGTCAGTAAATTCTGTGTAAAATTAAGTTTATTTTATACATTTTCATTTGTCAAAAATACTTTTCTCATAATGAAGTCCTTCCAAAAGTAAAAAATTGTCTCTCAACATAATAAAGTAAAGAAGACGTCTAAATTTAGAAAGTTATATTATTGTTAATGCATAATAGGTACATAGTACAGCCACATTCAATAATACTTCCTATACCGGTTTTCCATACATACCAACATGGGGATTTTGGCTGTCTTCTTTTGAATGTGGCCCTACACTATAAGCTCAAATGTAAAACAATTCTATTTTCTGGACTCAATACAATATAATTTGTTTTGTTATAACAGTGTCATTACTCAGGAATAAAATTGTTTATGGACCCCAAAATGTGCAAATACTCCAAATTCAAAATATTCACGATTATTCCAGTTTATAAAAAAATGTAATATGTTATATATTATCATAATATTGCTTTATGAAATGTGAAAGCTAAAAGATGTCCACACATCCGCAAGTGAATGTCCTGCCTGTTTCATGTTCCTGGAACAAGTTCCAAGTTTCCCGACGACTTGGCGTAATGCAATCAGGACTCCTCTATAGACGAGCAGTCGACTTGTTTTAATAACGAGACGCTCCGAAACACGCACAGAATGGAATATTTATAGAAGCAACGGCTGTCGTGTAGGAAACATACTCGGCCGATCAGACTTTCAAATTGTTTTCACCCTATTGTTAACTCTGATCAGTCGAGACTATAATTGCAACTTAAATATTCCTGCGTCATATAATATGCATCGAGGTTAATGTTTGCTCCACTAATAGTTTGCAGAGAGGAGTAAATAAAGTGGCCGATGCAGCGTTGTAAATAAAAGGTTGCATTGTTAAAACATGATTAATTATTCACACCCTTTCAGCCATATGAGATAATCCCAGACCAACCAATATCTTTTGCAAACATTGTATCGATTAAACATGTGAATTTTGTTATTGTAAAATTGATCAAGCCTAATGGACTTTAAAATGTACACTTTTACCTGCTACGCAAAAACATATCGTCCAAGCAAACATGGTTGCGGCCAGCTGTGTATGTAACATTCAACCAGCCATAATTATTCTGTAATCATCGTATTTTACAATCCAATCTCTCTAACATATGCATCTCGTGGATTTCCACGATCCAGCTTCTATGTAACTCCAGTGAATGACGGGCGAACGAGTTACTAAATTTATCACGGAATTATTATTACCATCTAACAGCGGACGTAAATGACGTAGACGTTTCAAGGAGTTTAGAGAGGAGAGGAAACGTCGGAAACAAGAATCTTTAAAGGAATGCCGAAAAGGAGTTAAAAGATAGCTTTAATTCGCACTTTAAGTAGGCATTGAAAACGAGCCTAGTAACCTCCAAATAGATTCACGTTCCTCACAAGCCACTCATAACTAATCAGTAAAGAGCGACGCTTTATAGAGAGAGTGAGAGGGGAGGTGTAAAAAAAACAAGCGTAGCAAGAAGAGGAGGGAATTTGGGCAACGTGCCCACGCTTTAGAACGCGCGGCTCTCCCAACATTTTGACGTCTCGGAACACGCTTTCGAGATCTGAACACGCGCTTACCTTCCCCGACGGAGTGTCCTTTTCGTTGGACGCCAGATCCGCACACACAATCCATACATTCCTCGTGAAAATGTTTCAAACGGTAGCTAACACCGTACACAAAAACATGGCACACTGAAGAGCTTGAAGGAAATCACTGGGATGCTGCTACATGGTGATTTATCTTTACGGATGAGTTATTGAATAATCTCCACTCGAATGTAGGCCGGCCGCGTCGAAATTCTTGATTAGTGGTGCGAAGTGTTGACAATATTTCTTCAGGACGAAGGCTTCTTCAGCTGTCACTTACAATGTGTTCTTGAACCGTTACTACACCGATGGCTAGACGCCAACTAGCTTTAAATACCTCGAAATGTCATCCACAAAGATACACCCGCGACTAGAAATAGTTTCCCTGTTCCTTACACGTAAAGAGATCGTCTCGACAATGCTGATTGGATATGACTAGATGTTTGTGTGATGTGTATGTGTGTGTGAGAGTGAGATGGAGGGGTTGTTTTTGAATGGAACGACCCTCTCTCGTTGCTGGAGCGCAACGTACTGCCTGCCTGACGGCGAGTGAGGACGCGGCTCTGTCGGTAGCGGAGCGGCGTGGTGTGGAACCCACCCCCGCTATCGAACGACGCCGCGGCGCGTACAGCACGGCGTGTGTCGCAAGTGAGCTTCAACAAAATGGCTACGCCCACCAATTCCACGCGTAGCACACAAGGATATTTTAAACGCGAACGAAGAATGGGAGGAGCTTCTGTATTACGGCTCTCTCTCTCTTTAGTGACCCAGTTCCATCCCTCACCCCTTTACAACTTAAAAAAACTAAAAGGAGAATACTCATTCAACGAAAACAGCGTGTGCCTACATTAGAAAGATAAACATTGTAATGGTGAAGCACGTTGCGGACTTTTGGCACACAATCTCACTACAGGGATGTATATTTGTTTGGTGCGGTTTGAAGATAAACAAGAAAATATTTGTCAATCCTAATTGAAACTTTTAGTAGATTTCGTACATTCCACATATCTTGTAAAATAACGCTCCTTGGCGGTAAATTTTTTTTTTTACAATTATAAACAATAATAATTGTGACTTCATAGTGCTTATTACTTCAAAATAAAATATAATGAAGTATATATAGGTCAAATATATTTTACATTGACTCAAAGACGCCAGTGTTAAAATAAATGCATGTTAAAACAAATCATAAGGGATGCGTTTCTCCTCAAAATGTATAATTTAATTTTCTGAACTATTGGAGATATTGTGTTCACGGTGAAAGAGTCTCGTAAAAAAGACTCCAGTCAAATTGTGGGGGACGCAATAAAAATATACGATGTCGTTATTGTTCAATCATAAAGCTAACGTAAATAAACATTCGCATCTTTATTGATTTAAAAATACTTGTGTTCATGAAAGGGAGGCGTGCACTTGACTAGAGCGGTGGGAAACGAAATGGCGCGAACTGTGTCAACCAATCAGGAAGCACAGGATGGCTACAGTTCACGCAACGCAACCCTTACGAAACACAGCGTCCGCAAAGTAAACATTTAGACCAAGTAGGCGATTAATTTACTGTAATACGTAGTTAAGGTTCGATTATAAATGAGACAGACCACTATTATTCGGGTTAAACAAAGAGATTAAATTACTTTCTATCAAGAACAACACAAAATCATTAAAAACTGTTTTCTTAAAGATATACTTAAAAGAAATATTCCATAATAAACATCAAATTAAGCAAAATCGAAAATAGAAGATAATGATAATGATAAATAATTAGTTGGGGGGGGGGGGGGGGGGGGGGGGGGGGCAGAACATTGATTTTTCCTGTCTTGCGAGATAATGCCACACTGAATGTCACTTTGTAAAGGTCTATGTGAACAATATCAAGTCTCAAACTTAATCTTCCATCTCAGGAAGAGAGACAAATGTTTACGAAGTTAAATGGGCCAGCCACAAGATCGACTTTATGATGGCACAATTTTTACATAGAAGATAAGAAGAAGCGAGCGGAGAATTGATTTGCCCGTGAGATTCTCGTGACGATGGATATTGTTTTTATGCAATGCTGAGTCGACATTTCGAGTCTGTAAACAGGCTCATAACATTTCACGACCATCCCTTAATGTACTGAAGAAATACTCGAGAGCGGTCACAAAATTGGATCAAGAAACTTTTTGAAATTCTCATTTCTTTTCAAGTCGTTTCTTGCTCTGAACAGAAAACATATATGACTCGATGTTATTGTAGATAATCGTCACAACAAACAACTCAATGCACGTATGTTTTTCACTCTCGAATGATATTACACCAATAACTGGCATCATTATGGTTTAACACGCCATTCACGCATCAAGCGTCAAGCAGTTTGCATATAATTTACATCAAGACTGAAAGTATTCATGGGGATAATTTATATGCATTTCTTTTTATAGTTCAAACAACTTGTGGAAACGAGATCTAGGTGTGAAATAACAACAGACTGAAATAGAACATTGACGAGTTGTGACATTTGAGCGACTTCATTGTCTTACTTCTTGAGTTAATTTAGATGTCCATTTCGTTATCCTTCTTCTACTTGACCCAATATTTTGATATTACACATTTTGATTATGCATTTCACATAATTATGAAATTAAAAATACATATTTATAATTTTAACTTCTGTAAAATCATAAATGTCGTGAACATCTATGCTCTACAGTAAAATGATAATTGTTTATAGAGAACCATTTATAATGCCAGTCAGTATCAAGCACGGCGTATCAAGTGAAACAATACAAGTTGTGGCGAGATGCCTTACATTCTACTTAACATATCACTTTATTTCTTGTATAGGTACTTGTATTATTCAACAAGTACAAATGTAAACAAGTGATAAGATAACGTCATCGAAGAAATAATTCTTAGTTTGCACGTGACGTCATCTCATTGTTGCCTGCCACCATCTTGATGGCACGCAGAATAGCTGTGATTCTCTGTTTTTTTGACGATATTTTATAGTTAATAGCTACCTGGGAAATTGTATAGGCTCCTTGGATATCTTTAGTACGAAGAGGAATCACTCACATTACAAGAATACATCGATATACCTCAATAAAGTTATAATCTGACCCGTCAACGTGCAAACATAATGTCCGTCCTCAGGTAGAAAATTCAATAATTTTGCATTGCTGATATAAAACAAAAGAAATTCGTGCAAGCTATGAATAAATCCCTTCAGAGAAAACTAACAGGTATTTTTAATTTTGTATTCTCTGAACAGTTATAATTTTTTCACGGGATTATTGATTGGTTAAAGTTTAATTAATAGATAAAAATATGTTACCTACAAAGAATAAGAGTAGAACGATGAAATGTACATTGTTCAGGGCATTTTAATTTCTTACTGTTTTAAAGCGGTATGCTTGCTTGAGAATAAGATAGGAAATAATAATAATAATAATAATATGTAACCATTAGGCATGTTAGATTTGTATTAAAACACAAGTAAACAAATCTTTTATACGTCCCATAATAAATGGCGGGTGTCTACTGTTTGCTTTGTAAATAAATAATAATCAACAAAACAAGCTTATAAAAAGCGTGGGTATTTGAGATTCCATAATTAATCAAAAGCATATTATTTGCCAAAACTTCTGGGAATAATTGCATTTAATCTTCCAATTACGTAATCTCTTTCAACGTACAAAACAACCATCGCATTTCTGACAATAATAAATTCTGTCTGACCAAAAACACAACTGCTGTTTTCACGAGCTGCATCATAAATGTAATCAGAGGGTCCAGCAGCAGCAATTAATACAGAGTTTATGCACGTTGAATTAAAATACAATTCCTTTGTGTACGAGAAGCAAAAACTGGGAATTAATTAATTATAATTATACATGACTTAACATTTAAACAGAACAAAACCATACGTTACATGTTTTACGTTGCCGCGCCATCTTGATCACAGAATATGGCCATGCTATTGCTAAGTAAATCAGGAAACAAAATAAGTGGATCTTCAATTTCTCTTGTATCAGAACATTTAAAATGCAGCTATCTATGAATATGGTATTTTTTCAAAGAAACCTGTGGTAATGACGTTTATTTGAAAATCATATGTTTTAGTTGTAAAACGCTGTATTTGAGCATTCCATGAGCGAGCAGTCCAAACAGCATGCATCAAGAGTAAGAGTCATCAACTTTTTTTTATAAGAAAAACTTGAAATATTGCTTGAAGTCATAATGCAAATTTACTTTAATGTTCATTAAAACATAATATTCCTGGACTCATAAACTGTTATAAAAGTTAAATAAAACTAAAACATCTATTTTTAATATTAAACTTATCACTTTATATATAAACTATTAGTTTATTAAACTTTGATGTCGTGGAAGTTGGTCATAAGAATGTACTGATTTTTAAAGCAACATGGCATATATTCTCAGTTTAAAACAGCATGTCATCGTGACAAATTCGATGTGATCATGTGAGTGATAGTACGATATTATAGCAATTTCCAATTTGAACAGAATTGGAATAACTCTTCTAAAAATATTCCACCCTTCATAGAAAATCACTCTTTGTGGTATATATTTGTTGAATTTGTGGCTGCCGTGTGTGGTGCCTCCGTGGCAGCGGGAGTGGGTCCCATTGTGCCCCATTGTGCCCCAGCCTATCTGATATTCCGTCGTTGACATTGCCCCAGGGCCGGAATAGGGTCGTCAAGGCGCCTTTTGGGAAACGTTGGCAAGGAAGAACCCACTGGGGGCCGGATAAGACGTACTGCAGAACACCACGCCTGCCTACACCGACTCCAACACACTTGTATTTCACTCTTGCAAGTGGAAACGGAGCAATGAAAGATTTAATAATATTGATTACATAACCTACCTTGTGGAATATTCCTTTTACTCGATAAAACAAAATGGTAGAAAAGAAGATACTGAACCGCTCAACCAAATCGTCTCTTAAAATGTACACTAATCTAGGATAAAACACTGGTATTAATTATAAGCCATATAAAATGGAACGCGATATTTTACCGACTTATTCGGTCGGCTTCCTCATTCGAGACTGACGAGACACCACCAAAACAAAACAAACCTAACTACTGGCTTCAAATGAGTCCTACTGAGAAATCAGTGAACTTGTCATAACATTTCATACCGGGTATAAGCATCTCGCACGAGCTACCGCACAATACTGCGCCATGAGTCATCGAAGAAATAACTCTGTTGGCTGATAATGTTTTCATTATACAACGTCATAACGTCTCAATTGAAAATAATTTGTACGACCCAAGGTACTATCACAGGAGGCTACACACTAGTAATGGACGCTAGATCATGAATTTTGTTCATGCCTGATGTCAAGGTATGTACACAAATGAAGTAATATAAACAAATCCCTTAAAATATTGTCAACGTTTCGCTAGTAATCCAACTAGCCCCCTCAGGGCACAAAGATTAAAAACTACAAAAACTGTACGTGTAAAATTGAACTAATTGACATTACGAAATTACCTACAAGAAATAATAAGAAATAATTATAATAGAATAGTATCAGTAGTAAAGCACATTTGCTAACTCAGCGGTCAATGACTGACATAATGATATTTATAACCTGCAAATGTGAGTGAAACTTCTGCAATAATTGAATCTAGTGGAGCGGTCGCTCCACGCCAGCCAAGTCGTACGGCGCGCGCACACACTCATTTAAAAGGCTGGAGCAAACCCACTTTTACTGTAAGCATCAAAGTGGCATTTTCGGCCTACTGGATCTTAAAATTGGAAAATCTCACATTGTTGCGATATATCTTAATTTCGAGCTATGGCCCACCCTACAACATATACCAAATTTGGGAACAATAGGTTACGCCCTTTGCGCGCTAGAGGGCCGTGAAAACAGTGTTTTAGGGCGGTTTTCATAATAATCTCAGTAGTAGTAGTAGTAGGGTGGAGCTAAAATATGGTAAACAGGCCACAGCATAAACAGCTGAACCGATTGATTTAAAATTTTTACCACATATGCACTTTTGGCGTCTGAGGTGCCTTTTGCTATAACTGGTTTTATGCCGCCATTTTGAAACCGGAAGCGACGTCATATCTCGTCAACGGCTGGACCGATTGGAACGAAAATTGCGCCAAACGATCCAGACAGTCATCTATATGCATGATAAGTAGCAAAAGACTAAACATTATGTTAAAGAAACCGGAAATGACGTAATGAAATTTGAAATACATCGATTGGCTTTTTATCAACAAAGATTGATCCGATTATTTTGATATTTATGTAACGTATGTACTTTTGACGTCTCATGTGACTTGTTATAAAACCAACCGGAAGCCGCCATTTTGAAACCGGAAGTGACATCATATATCAATAACGGCTAAATAGATTTCAACGAAAACAGCGCAAAACAATTTAGACGGTCAACTTTATGTATTATCATCAATAATATTTGCAGTTTCTCATACCTAAACCGGAAATGACGTCACACATTTTAATAATCTCACAAATTTTTATTTTGATGCAATAAATATACTATTTGAGACAGCTTATAAAATTATAATCATGTTTCAAATATACTTCAAGGGGTCAGAGATTTCAGCCGCCATTTTTAAACCGGAAGTAACGTCATATCTCAAAAACTGGTAGACAAATCGGTATGAAACTAGCGCCAAACGATTCGGATGGCCATCTCTATGGAATATGAACAGTACAAATATAATTTTCCTATTTATGAGACCGGAAATGACGTCATTCAAATGTATAAATTATTATAATTCCCTCCTATACAATAAATACATATTCAGAAAGCTTAAAATGATACACATCATTTATAGAAATAAATTCTATGTGGCATTGCAGAAAGTTCAGCAGCCATTTTGAAAACCGAAGTGTTTCCATATCTCGGAACTGGGTTGACTGATTGGAATGAAACCTTTGCTATTCTTCGTGAAAGATCATTTAAAGCAATTATTTAGGACCATACGCTGCTATTCATTAGTGGTAACGAAATTGTAAAGGGTGATGATTTTTTAAAAGAACTTAGTAATTGTTCATTTCATATGTGTCACAAGTTGTTAGAATAAACTAAAAAAAGGAGTGATATCCCCATAAAAAACACTTCGTGTAAAAATACCAGCCAAGTCTCTTCAACTAAAAAATAATATGAAATCTAAAAATTCTGCACTGAAAAGTAGTGATATCAAAAAATTAGCCAAGTCAAAACTTTATTTGAAAATCAAAAAATACTTGGCGCATCGTTTTTTTTAGGGCATTATGTAGGGCATTATGTATATGTATATTTCATGTATAATTTACCCCATAAAAAACACTTCGTGTAAAAATACCAGCCAAGTCTCTTCAACTAAAAAAAATATGAAATCTAAAAATTCTGCACTGAAAAGTAGTGATATCAAAAAATTAGCCAAGTCAAAACTTTATTTGAAAATCAAAAAATACTTGGCGCATCGTGTACTTAAATAGCTTGGAAGTATAAGCCAATTATAAATTATACATGAAATATACATATACATAGTATACCTATAATGCCCTAAAAAAAACGATGCGCCAAGTATTTTTTGATTTTCATTAGGGCATTATGGGTAAACTATGTATATGTATATATAAAAAAAACGATGCGCCAAGTATTTTTTGATTTTCATTAGGGCATTATGGGTATACTATGTATATGTATATTTCATGTATAATTTATAATTGGCTTATACTTCCAAGCTATTTAAGTACACGATGCGCCAAGTATTTTTTGATTTTCAAATAAAGTTTTGACTTGGCTAATTTTTTGATATCACTACTTTTCAGTGCAGAATTTTTAGATTTCATATTTTTTTTTAGTTGAAGAGACTTGGCTGGTATTTTTACACGAAGTGTTTTTTATGGGGATAAAATATACGCTAAAGAACATTGCGCCGCCCATATAGAACATTTAGAGTAAAAAAATCACGGGTCATAAAACTGTCTATAGAATGATGATAATACAGCAAAATGTAGCCCAGCTTCCATATTAAAAGGGATAAAAAAAATATAAAACGTGTTTCTCTGCTATTCTTGATAATGATGTTTCTAGTTAATTTTGTGTAATAGCACGCATTCTCAGCCTTTTCATTTTTTAATTTTCTTAAAATAATATCCAAATACGTATATTTTTTTTAATAAAGTTAAGCTATGAAATCAGACCCCCCTTCCATCATATTCTGATAACAGGTATTCTGATAACATCTTAATTAGACTGGATTCCTTAAATTAAATTCTCGGAACTAATAAAATTGTGGTAACAAAGAGTTTTCAAACGCACTCAGTTTCTGACCAATTACAGTAATGCGTACGATGTTAATGCGTACACCTCGAATGAAAAGAATGTTACTTTTATTCAAAAGCTGCGATGAGAAAAGATTCGACCTGAAAAATGCTCATTAAACTAAGCCTTTAGGCCCTTCTGAATACACACAAACGAATTTCGACAATGTGCTTTGAACTTGTAATTGGCTCTAAAATAAAATTACAACTATCGCCTGCCATCCAGTCGTACTTTATATTTCAGTAGTCGTATTACGTTCATTCATCGAGCAATTAGTCGAAACAGTAAGTGGTCTGAAATGGGAATTTAAAATGAACCAAAGGCCACTCAACACTATTCTAACGACTTTTCCATTTAAATGTAGGTACACATTTTTTCAAATTCTATTGAACTTTTTTTCTGTATAAGTCTCAGTTAGGCAAAGTCTCTAAAAAAGTAGTTAAATTATGTTGTCAGATGTTCTCGTATATACTTGCAAGGAACAAATAAAAAAAAATCTGTATTTACCATAATGATAATATCGGAATTTATTCTGAGATATTTTCAATCGGGACCCTCGTCATCGGTTTGGCAGTGGAAACGGTTTTAAAAAGGTGAAGTATTTTGTGAATGTAAGACTTACCAAGCTGGAATGTACACTAATCTAGGAGAACACTTGTATTATAATTAAAAGCTAAATAAAATAGACCGTGATATTTCGCCGACTCATTCGGTCGGCTTCCTCACAAGCGACAATGACGAGACAACACCAAAACAAAACAAACTTAATACTAGCATAAAATGACCCCTACTGAGCAACCGGTGAACTTGTCATAACCTTTCATCCCGCGTAAGCAAATCTCGCACAACCGGCCGTACAATACTGCGCCATGAGTCATCGAAGATATAGCTCGGTTGGCTGATAATCTTTTCATTACCCAAAATAAAAGCAGCTTCAACAAATGCTCCTTTTTCTCACATGGCGTAGTACTGTGCGGCCGGTGGTGCGAGATTTTCTTACACGCGAGATAAATGGTTGTATGACAACACCGACACGAAATAATTTCCACAATAATATTGTCCAAACAAGTAGAATGTGGGTTAACCTGACACAAAATCATTCCTCCTGCAATATCATCCAAGAAAGTAGAATGTGGTTAAACCCGACACAAAATCATTACTACCATAATATTCTCAAAGCAAGTAGAATGTGGGTTAACCTGACACAAAATCACTCTTCCTGCAATATCATCCAAGCAAGTAGAATGTGGGTTAACCCGACACAAAATCATTTCCACCATAATATTCTCAAAGCAAATAGAATGTGGTTTAACCCAACACAAAATCATTTCTACCACTTTAATTGTCCAAGCAAGTAGAATGTGGAACCCGACACAAAATCATTCTTCCTTCACACTATTATCCATGATACTCGCACTGAGTGGTGTTCGGCAGTAGAATCACTCTGATTACGGTTGAGCCAACACGCGACACTATATGAGGTATTCATGTATGCAAATCTGTCGCCGTTGTGCAGAGAAAAAGAGTGTTAGAAATGTGATGTATTCCCTTCTATCATCACACGTCTCCTATAGAGGTGATCGACTTTCCTTCCCGAGGCCAATGTGACGTCGGAACACCCCCCCCCCCACACCTCTCACACACACACGCCTCTTAACGTTTCACTTCATACGGGATCACACACAAAGGGGCTCGGATCACTGCAATATCTGCCACGGAAAAGTGCAATTTACGACAAAAATTGCATAGTAGATTGATTTATTTTTTAGAGTGGAACTGAGAAATAGAGTTCACAAAAGCGGATTTGAAGAAAGAGGGATAAAAGTGTTTATATAAAGTCATGATATTTGGAAACAAAGGTTCTGACTTGATACAAAAACGATTTGTTTTTTCAATTTGAAATATCCAAAGCGATACATTTCACATCTTCATCTCATATGACTTCGCAATATTATATGTTTTTACACAAAGTTAGCTTAGTATTACTGCTAAATTATCAAAAATATTATAATCTCTTTAATTATGACATATATTTGTGTCTTTTCCGAATTGGATACACGGAGCTTTCTACGGAGTTATTTTATTCAAATAACAAATATCGGACGCACATTAGACACATTGCACTTAAGAGTGTTTGACATTCCGAGGAGAAGTGAGTTTACCTGTATTCTCATCTGTAGGTATTTGTCTAATGGCCATCTGTCCGGACGGGTAGCTCAATTGGTAGAGCTCTCGCGCGACAAGTCCCAGGTTCGACCGAATTATTTGTATTATATTTCATCCTGCGTTTACTGAATGTTGCCCATAAAATCCAGTACTTCATGACTAAAGAGAGCATTACTGTGGGGCTCTTATGGTTTTTGTGCGTGAGATTTTGTGGGCAATGCAGTCCAAAAAACTACTAATGTCTTGTATAGTTTTGGGGCAAGATCCCGTGATTGGTTGATATTGAAACTGGTACCGTTTGACCGATCGACTTCAAATTTTGCATGGTCATGGGAGCAACATATTTGGTGTTTTTGAAATTTTTTATACAAATTGGTCAAACTTCAAGATATGTTGAAATTACTCGGCACAATAAAAAATTATCGATACACAAATTTGAATAATTGCTGGTCATGTTCCATACTAATCAAAGCTTGTTATTATCATTGAAATGTGAGGTCACCTACTAGAGTGAGACAAGGACATCGCTTGGACATACTTCTGATGGTGCGATCTAACATTTGTCAGTCAATTACATTTATTGAACAACCAATTTTTAGTTGCGCCAAGTGTACACATTATACTTGTTATAAAGTTTTATGCCAAAGTCTATTTAAAGCAGGCGGATTCACACTAAAATTAATTTGCATGCATAATGAGAGCTCGCTTAACAACGAGTTACACAGAGCGTTATCCTAGTTATATTGTCTTTTAACGCAATTTCAACTCTCTTACAGCTAAGACGAGTAGAATGTTGGATGCATTGAGTCTGTTTTCCAAAGCTCTCATGAATGAAACGGCAGACGAGGCCATGTGTGCCAACGTCACGTGACCACTACGTCAGTCAATACAACTGTTCGAGATACCCCAGCTGTGTTTACGAGCCTCATTGATTGCTAATCGACCTGAATTATATAAATATTTAGGCGTCCTTCAAACACCAACCGTCGTCTTGTACTAACCGTTGAGATTTAATTAACCTTCAGAACGAGAAGATGTTCCTTGTGAGATCAACACTGCGTTCAGTAAACGCCATCGCAAGCAGTGTTAAGAACTTCAACTTGGCGATTTGTGGAATCTATGAAATATACGTAATTTTCTTGAAGATAAAATCCATTTTCCTATTATCTTCATTTATTCAAGTCACTTTTAATCAAATCAAAAGAATTATTAAAACCGTCCAGAACAAATACACAGAAAACAAATGGCGCAATTAATTAACGAGACCTGAAAAATATGTCGGTAGCTTTCCATTAGTGAATGTGTTTTTTGTCAAAGTGCAGCTGCAGTCATATTGTTTGATTTCAATGTAGTAACGTAAAAGCATTGTCTCTCATCATACTTGTATTGTGTTTTATTAATATTATTTATCTCTGATATTTTACAATGAAATCAATTTTTCATAATTTTCCTGAAAAAGGCGGAATATGTTATTCAATTCAACTTGAAAAATTGCAAAATCAACACACTACATATAGCCAAGTGACTGATATATAAAGTGTTTTGTGTTTCATGTCCCTTGATCAAACAATGACGAACACAATACACACTCATTTGGATTTTTGTGTAAACCATGCGGTCCGTCGAGTGTGTGTGGAGTTTCAAGCTCCCTTTTTATTCAGCTCCCTTGACGTTCAAATATTGTGATTGCTTTCTATTGGCGCACATCATTTGCTCGATGCTTCGTCAAATCATGGAGTCCCAAGAGAAGATGCCTTGAGAGTAGGAAAAACTGTCTTCTTCGTCTCGAAGAAGATGGCCGTTCGGACGTAATCCTTGGGGAGGTACGAGATATCTCCTCAGTTTGACTACAAGTCGCTAGCTCCAGTTTCAAGTTTCAACAATAAAATCAGAACAAATAGTGGGTCATCACTTTCAGTAACAAGTTTGCCGGCAGTTGAGCCCGAGGGTAGGTTGGGGAGGGGGAGGAGGGAAGGAGTTGAGTACAGATAACAAGAAGAAAAGTCGTGCAACTCATGGTAAACAACTTTGTAGACCCACAATTTGGTTCACCATTCATCAAATCAAAATAACTAGAACAAAAAACGTATAACAAGTTAGTTGATGAGTTTAAAGTTGAAATATGAAGACACAGATTTGAATCTATTTTGCAAAACCTCTTGGTTTGAAATATTTTACTGTTGATAAAATGTGATACGATCACTATACCCTTTTTTGAAGCAATTTATTTCATCTAAAACATTTCAACTCACTTGCACTCAGATTATTGATGCTATAAAACATCGCTGTTAAACGATCGTCGTATAAAATTGTATGTCATTCTGTGCAGATTGTTGTGCAGTTGTGGTGCATTCCGCTGATATTATGAAGTCGTACCCCAGACAGTGCAGAGAACTTGAGAGCTCAATAACAATTGAGAGTAAAATATTGAATCAGTGAGGGAAAAATAGCAATAACGTAACATCTTTCGGTGATGTTTTGACAGGCTACATTATTATTGAAACTTATCGAATGTGGCAAACAGTTGGCGTCTAAGCTCTTATGATAAAGTTTCCTATTATCGAAGTGAAGTTGATGCGACTCTGTGTCCACAAAACTCTCCTCTCCATAAAACTCTTTTAACTTCTCGAGGATTGTTTGGCAAGAAGATCGAAGATTCGAAGAATCAGACATAAAACAATGTTTTTATTTACTTTCAATGTCCGGGCAGACCTCAGCCTCCGCACTTTTGTAATAACTTCTAGTGTTAAGGTTCTAGAGAGATAAGGTACACCTCTTGAAGTTTACCTCTTGTAAGAAAGTTTTTGATAGAGATCGCGTTTAGCTTCAAGGAAGAAAATAATTCTTTGAGTACAGATAACAAAATCCTAATAATCCTCCTTTAAAAGAAGATAAACAAGGTAAAAGAGGCATAAAATAATTTTAAACAGTGCTATCTGGATATAGATAGGACATTATTATCGTGTTCAAATTAAAATTTTATTAAGGTTTAGAAGATATGATGTCTGCGTCAGTTATGCTACATGAGATTATAATCACGACTTTCTGCCATCACGGTCCTTCAGGGACAAAGTTATAAAATCGCATGGAGCGTAAACTGAAGAAATCATCAAATCAGATGACTGAGAAACCTGATCATTCAGTCAACTTGCAGTGCAGAACTTACTTATTTAAGCTCTGATATAAGTTTTATGCATATTATAAAAAAGGTGAGATAATTACTTTCAATGATGTAGTGGATCAAAGCCCTTGATGAATGATTGTCGATCCGGCGTGATCTTTGCTTCGTTAGGTGTTGGCCCTGAAAGGACCGTTGTCAGCGACGTTTCGCGGAAATTGCTCCCCGCATCCTGAGGCAGGCTGGGCTGGAATGGTGTATGCATTTAAAAGTGATACGTACATTCTAAACATATTATGATCTATAACCGGAGTACGTTTTGGGTAGGGAAAGAATGGAGATGGTAGAGTTTATGTGATACGTTGTAATTACAATGGCTTGATGTGTATTTTACAAAGCATACAATTAATCCGTGTTGCCTCCACCTGTCATGGCCTACGTGCTACTTTAGAGGGTCAACTTCGAAAAATGCAAACAAACATACAAGTTATGGGAATGGCTGAAATCCAAAGTCTACTAACGTAAAACGCAACTTCAATCTAAGAAGGCGGACAAGACCTAATGTATTATTGTACTATTTCGATTCTTTTTTAAAACATTATAACATACTTTTGGATTTGCTCCATTTTTATATGCCAAGAGAATTAGTAGGGAATTTATATGGGAAGGAAGCGCAATTCCTGTGTTCAAAGTTCTATATGTTTTACTCTCTAGTAGTGTACAATGTTGCTAAAGCGGCACAATAATCCCGGCTGTCGGATTTCTATTGATGCAAATGAATGGGGATTGGTTGGTGAAGTATTACTCTGAATTTTTGAAAATTATTCGTTACAATTTACCATAAATTCGCGCGCTGTCAAATTTTATTGCAGATGAAATTTGTCTCAATTTATTTTGTATATAGAGAATATTTGCATAGTATGAGTGTGCGCATAAATAACCGAAATGCATCGGTAGAATATATTATTGCGATAGATAAAGAGCAATTCCTGAACTGTCACATTCAGAGTAAAGTATTGACCGTAGCGAATGAATAATAATCGTGGAACCAGAGGTCAGCATTTGATCTCTTCCTTCATTTCCGAGTCAACTTTTTATCATCCTGATTTCTTTACATATTATGCAATTTAATGTATGTATAAAACATACAACATTTTGAAACATGTTAATATTTCTATAAATAGTAAAATAATTTCGTAGATCAAACAAGAAACTGCTTTTCAATGTAACTCTTTTTCATATTGTACTGCAGCGATTTTGTGCCTCTTTCTCTACACTTTTCCTTTCGCTAAGGGAGACGCTGATATTTTCTTTATACTTAAAAACGTCATCTTTATTAATCGATCAAATCAAGCGGAAGGAAACGGACAACGTCTTTTTGACTTTAATAAATCTATGCGGCTTCTCCCTTCAAATAATAAAATAAAATAAAATAATAAAAAAGTAAACTTGGACCACTAGCATTTTGGCAACGATTCAAATGGTTTTACTGTACGTTTTGGTCCCCGTCTCGTGGCGCACAGGGCGGCCTAAGAGCTAGGAGGGAACTGGTTCTTATCTCGACTCTGCAGACTAGTACACCGCCATTCTTCTCGCGACTATACATCTTGGAGCTGCTCGCTGCGCCATCTATCACGACGCCATTATCTCGAACCAGCTGAGACAAAGACCAGCGACGACTTCTTTGCAATGACGTTTGACCCACTAAAAGAACTCGTTGATATGTTGACACCCTATTAAATGACGATCATAACTTTTGTTTAATACCATAAAAGCATGGAACAGATATGTAATTTGTGATGTAATTTGCTGTCTTTATGTCTTGTCCAGTATTCTCTCTAGATGTTACGTCCAGTTTTATGCGGTCTGTCTTAATATATGAAATGTCCTAATATTTACCGATGATAATAATAACAATATTTTCTTCTTAAAATAATGACCGATCATAGATTGACGACATTTCATTTATTATTTACTTTATCGTAGAATATTCTGCATAAAACAAAGCAAATATCGCTTTGATACTTATTTACACTTTAATTATGTTTCTTGTTTTCTGTCCCGATAACAAAATCTGAATGTTTTTGAACAGATAATGCGGAAAATAAACGCTTCAATAAAACTTGCTTAGAAAATTTGTCTCGAACAAGAAAAATGTTTTTCACTTGGTGAATGGAACATTCATCAGATATCTGATTGATTAACAGTGGTGATGTTTATTCTAGCTAACATGTGCATTATTTCATGTGTGCTTCTGTAATTGGAGACTAGCGGGCTGGATTATTGCCATTCCCCATCCTCCCACGCCCTCCCATATCCACCCCATCCCTCCTGTACCATTCCTAGTTGGCATGTTATCTACTATGTGCCGATTACAATAGATTAATCTGTGCTAAACGCTGGAAAATTGAAGTGGTTATAAGATCATACATCCAATCTTCCCACGTAAGTAAAGCTATAAGATGGAACATTATCTATTATAAGGAAATTGAATTGGCCTTTCAAGTTTGTGATTATAACAAGATACTGATCACTTCAGTTTGTTGAATTATTTTCCAAAATGATAAATTACCCATAACTCGAAAGTGTCAAACTTATTTAAAACTCCCACATCTGCCACCATTTGTCGTGAGATTACAATGTAGCATTTTCATTTATTATTATCAGTTTTATTTAATTCTCTGATCTGAAGTTAGCTGGTAGATCGGAATTATGGTATGCTTTGTTCCATAGAATACAATGTAAATATTGCAAAATTGCATGTCACCTAATTGGCGTCTTAAAATCTTTATTACCAAGGTTGTATTCTGATGTTATGTTCGTGAGATTTATATCTCAAGGAAGCAACAAAAACAAATTATTATTTAAATTTTACTTGAATTTTACTTTTACACGCTCAGTCTCGATTATTACTTCAATTAGTTTTTACGTAATAACTATTGTCTTTGGGAATTTTGTCCACTGATTGTCTAAAGCATTATATTCGTATGTTGCTTTTGGGAAGTAGTTGGGTATCTCTTTAATTCATTCAAAACATTGTTCTGCACCGGTAGTAAACAAGAGAATATCGTAATAATTAATATCGTAATTATTGTCTGACCACTTTCATGACGAAATTGCACTATCTTTATAAGCTTTAATGACATCAAAAAGTGTATGTTGCTGGCTGCTTCTGATATCTGAGCTCAAGAAACAAACACACAATCGTTTTTCGTTGCTCCTTTCTCATAGAAGTAAGTAGATGTTAAATAACTTGTTCTTGTTCTTCAGTGAAATAAAATAAGAAATGAAACTAGATTCCACAATCAAGATATTTGGAAATATTAGATATAGTATTCCTTATTTGTCTGTGATGTGGTTATTGCTACCCATGGGTGGAAACTTGATTTGACTTGACTTGTCTCATGTTATTAGTATGTTCATTTAGTGGTGTTTAACAATGTTTGTATACAAATTTTATTGTTCTCTACAAATAAACCAAATAAAAATACAAAATCATTTAGTTCTAAGGTGTGTTTCGGACAAAATCAAGACATTACCAGAAATAGAAATGTTATCGTGGTTTGTCGAGTTTTTGGACTCTTATCCTCAACCTTCAATGTGTTCAAGCCACTTTTACAGCTGACAGATACGTGTTGTTTTGTTTTCACAATCTGCAAGATAACCTTGGTTACCGATTACAAGCGACTAAGCTAGAATTTGCATTGAAGTTTGTAAGGTATGAGTTCAACTTAAAGCGGGCTCGCCTTGATCGTGGTTGCCAATGTTTTCACACATAAATGGTCATAGTTAACGATGTTGTAACCAGGTGACTTCAAAAGCGTTAATTAAACTAGCTAGATAACGTACGATAACCTAACAGAATTTATTTGAAATATATGTTGCCCCCACTGATGATCAGAAGTCTAGATTTATAAAATCAAAATAGAAGTTTTATAAGAAGTTTGTTTGATAGTCGTGAATAAACAGAACTGAAAATAAGTAACTGTTCGGCTTTATTCTATTGTACTGATTGAAGAATATGATAGAATCCCCGGAAGAGCGAGTTTCAGTCCGACGGTTGTTTAAGCTCATGTAGCGACCATTCGACTGCATTTTCTCTCTTCCGAACAAGCTCATGTCCTCGAAGAAGTACAGAAACCGGCGCGTAATCTTTTGGAAGAGTGAGCTCTATTCCAAATGACCGACCATAGAAAGAATAAATGTCAGCACTAGGAGTTGGCAGAAGTCAGTGACGCACGCGCGCTTCTCCAGAACTTTTCCTCCAGATTCCAAACATGGACATTTCGTGTGATCCTGATCCTTATTGACATCTCCAGGAAACCACGTCCTCCTGAACTATGACGTCACAAGTCCAACTTTCCTGTCTCCTTTTCAACCCTTTCCCTTCCTCCACCCCCTTGCGTCTTATCCCCCCCCCCCCCTCTAACACCGTTCCAACTGTCTCAAAGCAAAGTTGCTGACAGCATGGAGCTCGCTTGCAATCAAGAGACCTATCCTAAGCCTTTTCTGAAAATGATACAAATCTGTAAAACTATATTTTGCTCTTCAATTAGATTAGTATCCTTTCAATAAAGCGTAGAGAAACAGTTACAGGGGAGTGTAAAAAATGTCGGGTTACTAATTTACAAGAAATAATAAAAATGTAGTTTTAAAATATCAACAAAATAATGTTATTCTTTGCTCTCCAACGTTCCTTATTCAGGATTTTCGAAATTTAGCAACTTAACAATTTATCAATTAAAACATTGATATTCTAAAATTATTGTATTTATATTTCGAACATGGCACACAATAACTGAGCTTTAATTTAATTTGAGTTTTTCATATCTGTGTTATATCCGTGAATGCAATAATTCCCCCCCCCCCCCCCCATCCGATTCTCAACATGTATCATGGACTTTGGTCGGCAAATGTTGACAGAAACAGAAATAATCGAACGCACCTGGCCAACAAATTAACGGATAAATAATCAAAGAGATTACCAATCGACAGCGATAAAAAAACATGATCAATTGGAAACTGGGGAATACAGCGTTGCAATTATCCAACATTGTCACCGCTGTGGACATCAATTCTGCTGCGAAATTACAAACTGTATTATATACTTACTACGAAACATATAAATCGAATTGAACTAGATTAGTTTACGTTTCAAAAAAATGAGATAGGTGAACACCAATTTCATATTTTCATAATCTTCATAAATATTTAAAATCACAGATTGGCTTCAGTTTAACTTTTTACTTTTGTGGAAGAAGGTAAAAATGTAAATACCGTTTGTGTTGTTAGTCGTGAGAGCAACACCTTAGAAATAAACAAACAAAATCAATTTCTTTATTTTTCCGAAAGGATAACTTTCCTTTCTTCTAGGAGTGTCGCCGACGCAACCCAGAAACCCACCCACATGGACGTCCCATCAAAAACTTTGCCTTATTCACATATCTTGACTTGAAAACAACAAGTCGGTTCTCTACTGACACTCAGTGTGGATTGGAAAAGACAACCGGAAAGCTATAAAAGTATAACGACATTCAGCTCTATTTGGGTAGAATTTTCAAGAATTTTATAAAACCTATTTTATATCTGGTTACTAATGAAATTAATATGATTTGTTTTATTGAATCTAGTCCAGTTTAGAATTATATTAATGGTGCTGCAGGAGATAACACATCAATTTATTTTAGGGCCTTCTCCGCAACCGACTTGGTCTATCACGTCCACTTCTTCCTTTCCCAACACTTCTACATCTTCTTCCGCCTCCTATTAAATGAAAATACGAAATCATCGTTATGTGAATTAAATCAAACTTAGATGTTTTACATATATGAATCATTGTTGACAACAATGCAATTACTCAGGTCTTGAAATAATGTTGGTATTTCTTTGAGTCAACCACTGATCTCTATTATACTTCGTTATCAGTTGAGTCAACTATGATTTTAAAAGTTAAAGGAGTACTCGTCCACTTTAAACTGTAATACAAATTTAAAAACTTAAATAATGTATTCGTGAAAATTCTTTTAGAGTATGTGAACTGGTAATAATATATCAGGTTATATTCCATCCTCGACTTTATGCCCTGACTGCAAATATGGAATCATGAAAATACTCCGATATACTGGTTCATTCACATGTCATGGCAATGAAATAGCGTTCATTACACAAGATTTACTTTTGAAACAAGATTCTAATTTATATAAATTACTGAAAGATAACTCGGGTTATTCATTAACTTTACAAAGAACGAAATAAAAAAATCCTTTCTTTTCCTCTAATTAAGAATCGTATTTAGAGTTGGTTCATTAAAGTGTGAGTGACGCACATTTTGTGCTAGCCCTAAGCGGATTTTCTTTTGTTTTGTTTGTATTGGGAGTGTTGCATTTTCAAGATGGCGTCCTAATTGATGTTCTGCTCAGTAATGATTAGATCCCCTAGGGTACAGCAAGTACCATCTCCTTTCTTGAATATTCCTTATTCAGTCGAAAAGTTGGCGTAATAATATTGTTAACAATTGGACAAACTTGAAAATCGAAATAATTTTGTTAATTTGCTTCTCACACTCCCTAGTTGAAAGGCAGGACAAACTGAATGAAAAGATTTCACTTTGAAGGAAGTTCTGCGATGCCTTAGATACGGGCCAACTTAAAATAGTCCGAGATCTCAAAGAAATTTCCAAATTGCACTCTTTAAGATTATGCTTTGATAGTTTTTGCTAGGGAGTTAAATTAAATAAACATGTAGTAAGACATCATAAAATATAAACAAAGATCATAGAAATGCTATAAGTTTACAGTAATTAATCATGTAGTCTCAGTTTCATTTAAGTTGACTATTAAAAGAAACGCAAAAAGTATGCATGGGCAAATTTTTGATTACAAGAAACTAAGTTCAAGCAAATAAGTATTATTTTATATACATATAGTTCATTTAAATTATAAGACGAAACTAAAACGGTATAATCACATCGAAGCAAACAAATTGTTTGAAGTTTTCTGTAAATACGTAATGTCTACCGTTCAAATATACAATCTAGGACAGTCCCTTTGGCAAATTGTCTGTGATTTTAACTGCATTTGATAATTTGTAAATAATTATAATTGTGTGAATCTGTGGGAAGATGTTATTAAAAGTTAATCCTTTTAAACTTTGATGTGTATTTCTGAAAATCATACTTCACAGTCTAGTAGTTTTATTTGCCATACAAGATATACACAAAGAAACCAAAATATTTGATTATAATGGATTTAGGTAAATACCAATTAAGTTTATTTTATATTTGACGTTTCATTACCTACCTACATATTTTGCTTGTATTAAAAAACTCAATCTCGGCTAATGAAAGGTTACGAAATAATAAGTGAAACACTTTGAATTTGAGCTGATGCCGTCTGTCAATCATTGGCCAAGGCAAATACTGGGATAAATCCTTTTCATTACAATTGTTAATGAGAACTTTACAATTCGAAGAGTAAAACACTATCATCGAAGAACTTTCGAAGTAAAAGTAAAAACCCGAGCAGTCAGTATAAATTTGTGTGCCAACTGGCATAAAGACACTTTGCAAAACGACAAAGGAAAATATTAAGAGTGCGGTATCTAATGAGAATGCGAGAAACCCGGAGTAAGAGAGGAGTTAGGTGGGATGGGGGGGGGAGAGAAAGCCGAGAGAAGCATTAAAATATGAAGTTATATCTTGAGTTTTTGGAGGAAACTGATGCAAAGACAAAAAGGAATAAAGAGAGAAAAAACCGATTGCAAATGACGACATAAGAATCAACTTTAGATGGAGCGATCTCTATATCTAGGCGACTCTCTCCATCTGGCGTATTTGCTCGTTAGTATGTAAGGAATAACGAAGCCAGTCGCCTCATTCAGTCGCTGGGAGAAGAAAACTGAAAAGAGATATTCTAAAAGAATCACAGAAATTTAGAGAGGAAGTATCACGTTGAATATCGAGTCAATAAAGGTTCTAGAAGCTGGACCCGTATTAGGTCGTTAGAAGATTCTAGACAACGAGATTGAGAAGGGAAATTACCTTTTTGAATATTTAATGATTAAACTTCTCATCAAAGTATGTTCCTTCCAATATCAGGAATATTCATCATGATGATGAACTTCCTTTTAGCGTCCAAATACAAACATATTGGTAACTTCATCCCGATTTTGAATACATTTTGTTGTTCAAATTATTTTACCATGAGTATAGTATAATTATAATTTTATCTTGCGCTCTTGAACATGACGAATAACATTAAAAATGCATGTTTTATCAATACATTTTCACACATGCAAATGTAATAATTAGTATGAAAACAATTGTTGACATCTGGAACTTTTAAATAATTTATGTAGCCATTATTTAGGGCATCCGTGTTTCTAAATAAGCTAAACAATATAACAACAGGTACACATTTTTTGGAACTCAGCTGTTGTCAGGAACATATATCCCTGACAACAGCTAGGGATATAGGGGGATATATATCAGGGTCAGGGATATATATCCCTGACAACAGCTACCTATATAGGTGTTATCTGACCAATATCTGCCAAGAACGTAACGGAAAATGAAAACGCAGATCCTGGATAAAAATATTTATACAGGTTATTGAATTTTACGTACAATTATAAAATAGGGAGGAGTAAAACCATTTACATTTGAAAATACACAATGTGAAATATGCCAAGATTGAATAGAGTGGGAGTCCGAATAACAATCAAATGCATATGTCCAACTTTACCAGTAAAATGCGAACAAAAACCGAAATGCCATGGTCAAATGCAAAGCAATCAAAAGTGTCAAAAATCTGAATGAATAATATACAATACATCCCTTTGGTTGCTTAATTACTAAAACCAACACTACTACATTATTAGATAAAAACCTATCTGTACTGTACTTTATGTCATTTTTTGTGTGTGGTTTTATCGTAGTTATCTGACTGCGCTTAATTTTGTAAGCAACATTCATCATTCAAATCTACACCGAATAAAAACAATAATGTCACCGTCAAAGCGGCAAGTACCCCTGCTGCCAGCTATCAATCAGGCAACAATGTGACCGTCAAGTTGGCAACGTAGCAATGCAGCGAGGGCTCGGTCGGCATATCATCTAACCCACAACTGTCAATCCTAGGCTGGACTATCATTCAATGCGGTATGAACAATTTGCGATGCGAAACTGTCGGGACTAGGGACTGACATGTTGTCGATAAAACAGCTCACCTTTATTCTCGTTCACCGCTCATTGTATTCCAGCCATTATTGTTAAATATGTATTTTTAAATTATTTATTTAATAGCTGTTTATGTTGGGCAACGTAATTTGGAATTGCATTTTTTTCATATTTGACATTGCAAACAGAGACATGTGTTAAAAAGCATGTGTTTGCAGCTTTCAACTAAATATGTCGACCCACATAAGAGATTCATAAAAAAAATAATGAAAATATTTCTGAAACGTTATAATTTGAGTGTTTTTACTCTAGACTGAAAAATAATTATTGACCATCATAACTTCTAACATTACTGCTCAAATGAATATTTTTACAACGTTCATGTCTCATTTCTGAATCTCAACTTTGCATAACTTATCTTTAAGTGAGATTTTGCATGATGGCATAATCAATCAGATAGCGGCCTCTCAGTCTTTGAAAACATAGCGAAGACTGTGAGATATTAATAGTTAATTTTTTAAATTGAAGTTCTAGAACTTTTTACTCCACAAAATGTAAAAACCTCTTAATACTTCAATAAGTTTTAGAAAGCATGTATAATTCATCAGTGAGTGTTAAAACGCCGCATAAAATTTTTCTTGAGAATTATAAAATTAACATCTTTAAAGCGTATAGCCCACGTTTTAATAAGATTTTCTACGAGATTTTGTTTCGTCTGGTATACGGTTTTTCTTCCTTTATATCAAAGTTTCACGTCTCAAAGAGATTGTATGTTATGTTTATGAAGGGGCGTTTGGGTAGGCGGCGTCGCTTTTACCGCTTTCCTTCGAGAGCACATTCATTCCAACATCTGCAAGGGATGTAGCGGCAATTGGAATCACGCGCGATCGGGGAAAGAAAGTTTTTCACTTTTTATCGTTTTGCTATTTTCAATTTCTCACATTTCGATTCTTTCCTTCAACAATTTCCATAATTCTTTTTTTACAGTTTTTTTCCTCCTTGAATGATATCTGCTGCTAAAATCTTTTCAGTTTTCCGTGCCGTTGGCTCTTGCGTGGTATAACGTCCTCGTGCTGTACAGAAACGGTTATGTGACTCCATTCTTCCCGCTGGATGAACTTCCAACTTCTTTGCACCGCTATACTTCACAGAGACAGACCTACATAACTACTCTACTTGCTAAGAATTGCTCGCTTACTTGAATTAGATATTTAGAACACGTTTACCATTAGGAGTTTACTTTACGCTTTAACGGCTTTGTTCAACCTAATGAAGCAATTGAATTCACTCAGCTTTAGAGTTTAGATTCTCACGAAAATGTTCTTGAAGAGTTACATTCTGAAAGTATGGTGCTCTTTAGAAAATGTTGCATAGAAGACTTGTTCAAATGTTGAGGAAAGCTACAAAATTGGCATATTTATATGTTTCTACCAAGGCTATTGATTGTAAAGAATTTCTTTTACAATTTAAACAAAAGAATGATCGATCAGAACAAAACCAAACTTGTTAAATTTTGTAAAATCCCCCCCCCCCCCTACCTACCCTACCTAACATTGAAAAATTCTGTAACAGTTTCGTATTGTTTATTACGAAATAGAAGATCCTTAAGGGACGATTAGTTTGTAGGGAACGTTGACAATACAAACAATAGGTATGCGAAAGAGTTTCATAATTTGTATATTTTTTTGTAATTTTTTAATAATCTATACTGGCTACGATAATTTAAGAACAGAATATTGTACACAGTATTACCTGTGAACAAATAATTTTAATACCATGGGATTTTAATTATTAATAAATAAAAAAAGTTCACACAGAAAACGTCTCTGGCATTGTTTGTTTTATCTGCAACTTCACACAGAGCTTTATGGCCGCTCGAGACTGAAAAATGTTTTTATACTTTAATATAGAGAATTGCTTTTTGACTCAACCTAAGCTGGGTACTTTATTAGAGGCAATTTTCTAAAGTGCTATAAGTAATATGAAATAAGCTAAGGTTTTGAAAAGATTTCTTTGCTCTTTACTAAATGACAATTTTAAATAACAGGAATGATGAATAAAATCCAGGAGAAGGTTCAAATGGAACTGCTGTTTAATTGTTCGATTGCCAGAAAGTTGTCACCAGTGCTATACAAATTATTTCTGTCAAGCCAAAACCCTAATTCTTCTACTTCATTATGGGTTGGAGGATATACGCCATTTATTTCTACTGGTGTGCACATCATAACATTATACATAGGAATGTAAAATACCAATAGGTTAGACTCAATGTTATCAAAAGGGTAACATACAATATTTTATTAGTTATCTGAATTATTTGAATTGTTGAAACTAAGAATCATTCAATGGATTTCTATCATTTCCATTTTTTCACGTGTATTTTTCACAATTTCTTTCCCCGTGAAAGTTTTAATTGAAAATAAACACGAGTTAATATCGTCTAATGGCAGATCGAGCTGCAATTTCGCCACTGAAGATTCGAACCTCATCTCATTAGCGAGCGGAGTCTTCGTCTCCTTTGAAGTGCTCGTTGCTCGAGGTGCTGGGGGGTGGGGGAGGGGGTGGGCGGAGGGGCGCTTCTTAAACTAACTTATTAACATTCGCCTACTCAAAAATACATCTATCTAAATCATATTTACCCATCTGAATTGCAATGTAAACAAGTTGTATACACAAGTTTAAAACTATCGTTCAACAACCGTACCGCAGAGACCTACACAATTTAAAAAAAAACGTGTTGGAAAGTTTTAGATAAGGACTTTTAAAAATTAAAGGAAATTGATAATGATATGTACTTCACACTTCTGGTTCATTTCTTACATTTCGTATGTGCTCTTGATTTACATTTCTCAGGACGAAAAATTAGTATATTCGTAATTGAATTATAAAACAGTATGACATAATCAGGTATAAACATTGCGAAGGACGGAACGCCGGAGATAAAATTTCCTTCTAATTCAAACAAGTGTCTGTCTCTTGAAGAAGACTTTTGAAATTCTATATGCCATTTTTATACTTCTCTCTACTCGAATTAAGCTACAATTTTTATTTTCAAACACGCTTGTTCATTCATTATTCCATGATAACGTTGAAACAAAGGGGCACCAGCGGGGGTCCTCGCCGCCCCCCCCCCCCATGTCGAGTGTTTGTGTATCGCGAGGCGATGCGCGACTGTCACGGTTGAGGAGAACCCCTTGAGCCCCCCCCCCCCCCCCCCCCCCCCCCCTCCTCTCCTGAACCACCCTCTCGTTGCTAGGCAACCGGCTGTACTCGTTACCGTAGTTACACCCGTCAAAGAGCACACAGATGGATTAGCACAGCTGAGCGATGGTCGATTTGAGGGGGTGGGGGGGGGGGCGGAGGAGGGGGGGGGGATTGAAAACAACCAGCAATGAAACATTTTCTAACTCGACTCCAGTTTCAAATTAAAGAGTAATAAGCTTTTAAATGTCCATTCGGTAAAATTGAGGAGTTTCTTTGAGCCCTTTGCCGGACTTTAATGGATTAGTAAGTGGGGGTAAAAGAGTTTCGAACTTTAGTTTCAGAAATATAGACAATTTAGATGAAGCGAATTTTGCAATTAATGGAATTATGACGAATAATGACAGTGATTGCTAGTTGTTGATAATACGGATTACTTGGTGGAAGTGCCGGTTTATTATTATTATTATTTTGCAATATTTTCAAATATCGCTATTCATTGATTAAGCTTCATTACGCCTTAATAACTGTTCAAGAAAATCATAACGTAATCCAAAGTAATTATGAATGCATGTATTTGATGTTGTATTATTTATATTTTAATGAAGTGAGCGTCTTTACTTGAAACTTATGACTCAAATCTCTGTTTTTGTTTGTTTTCTTGTCTCTCTGTCTGTCTGTTTTGTTCATTTTGTGTCAAACATAGTAATGAATAAGGATTTATTCACAAAAGGTACCTATCCTGATATAAATTTACCTACTGTTTTGTTATACCCATTGATTTCTGGCATGATAGATCCTTTGTTTTCACCGAAAAATTGATTTGTGTAGAATTCGAAACTAAAAGTATAAGAGAATGCGCTATATTGTCACTAGAATAAAAGTCTCGATGGGATCTTTAAACAGTTTGGGGGTTGTAACTACAGATAGAAAACATTTACATTAAGAGCAATTTATTAATAGGCACAGCAAGTATAGAAAAGGTTTACAATAGGGTAGTGAAGCTACAGGGTGAAACTCTTGCACTTATCTCAATGTCCAACCACACACCCCGCGTTCTGCCCGTGGAGTCCAATCGGTCTTCTCTTGGCTGGATCTTTTGGCGGACTCCCCGACTACCACCTCTTGGTTCGGCGGCTATCAATACCGCTGATCAGGCATGAACAAAGTGCACTGGCACTCTACACAGTCGTCCCTGATGGTTATTCAACCAATCATGCAGGGATGGACCGCGGGTTGCATATCAGTATAAGATGGCCACTAATATGAGTGCACCCAGTGCGCGTGTGGGCAAGTCACTTAGTTCACTACATGTCAATCGTAATGAGTTCAGTTAAAGTTACAATTACCTACATCGCGAAATAGCAGAAAGGCATGCTTTTTCAGTGTCAACAATCAAATATAATTGGCATATTTCATTACAGCACACATTCATTTAAATTCTTACGAGAACTAGATGTCTATTCACCAAAAGCACCATTTGACAGATTGCAATTTTAGATTGCAATTGTATGTGCGATTGTTGACACTGAGGTATTCATAAATTTCTGTCATTTCGCGATGTAATTATAACTTTTCATGAACTCGTTGTACGATTGACTTGAAAGTGACTTGCCCGCATGCGTACTGAAGCCACTCACTGCGAAGATATCAATTTTTTACGCTAGGTGGCGTATTGCAACTTTTAGTGTCGAATAGCAGGTAATGTTGCATGTAAAATATCATAACAACGAGATCTTCTGCGAAAAGTTTATAAAATACTTATGTTGTACCTCCAGAGAGTTTAGATAGATTTCAAAGTTGCATGAAAAGCAGAATAATCGGTAGTTAAGTATGTACTATTGATGTGTGGCTCGTTTTATTCTTTTAATTATTTATAAATGTTTTATATTGGAAAGAAATTTTAGTTCGAGAGTTGACGTATTGGTGATTGCTTATCAACTAGTTACACTAAGCGTTTTCGTAGTTTACACATTAAGTTAATGCAATATTTCAAGAACTATAAACAGATAGGACAACAAAGAGCAATGCACTCTCAGTTTGTGGCATATTTAGTAGGTACGATTGAACCGTGAACGATTCTTTATTTGACAAATAATTGCATTTGTAAAAATATTGGCATAAGTATGATTAAAAATATGCAGGGCCAAGCGCATTACACAGCCGTCATATTTTTAAATTAGAATGTGAATTTGAAGACGATTTCTGCATATTCTTCATAGCGTTTTAGCTGTTATAGCTGTTTAAACGTATGCATTACTTCTACAAATATACAATGTTTTAACTTGTTATTATATCACATTATTTTGATACAGTTAAAATTCTCGTGAATTTGGATGAAAGTTGTTATCGTTGAACTAAACTAGAATGTTATTGGCTGTAAAATATTAAGAACACTTTTACGGACTTGGTCAATCTATAGAGGGTAAAAATATGACTTTTTGAAAATAAAATAAATGCACCAAAGCACCAAACAAAACTTTGCAGTGTGCTTATAACTGACAGATTGTGGTTTTATGTGATTTCTTTAAATGTATTACTTGCAGTGACACCTTTAACAGCTACATATTGCGATAATTTTTAGGCCAAAAAAAACATTGAAAAAAGCATAATTAGGCTCAGCATTCAAAAGCCCAATTTCATTCATTTGGAGCTCTCAATATTTTTATTTCATTATAAGGCAAATTCACCAGTAATTGGCATGTAGGTAGGTACCAGTAGTTGACTCTTTGACACTTTAAAAAATCATAACTTATATATAATAAATTTATGTATCATTGAACAAGTTAAAAATTAATAAATTACAAAACTACAACAATAAAAAAGCGAAAATTGCACATTTCCTATACATCGATGATGACAGTACGACATCTTTGTCAGAACATTGTACTAATCTCGTCCTCAGGTCACTCTCTCACTCAACAAAGCTATGAAGGTAATTGAAAATGTTCTTACTGCGACATCCTGGAGTGCGAGCTAATCCCCTTCGTAGTCGCCCACTTGAGAACACCAGCTCGTGTTCATACGATCAGAGTTCCCAGGTATGTCACTGCGTATTCGAGACTCTAGGCAGGTGAGAGAGTTCTCGATGGAATAAAGGTAAAAGCATTCCTCTGTATATGAAACGTGGTTGAGCGTTATAATCGTAGATGTACGGGTGTTATTTCCAACTTTGAGACAGAAGTATCAGAATTTACGTCGTGTGAATGAACGGTAGGACCGTAGAAATTGGGCCCAAGAGATCGTATGTTACTGTTAGACTGTCTAGTTGGGTGGAGTGGAGAAGAAAAATATGAAGTGTAGTTTAATTTACTTTTGTTTTCACTTGAAAAAAAATACTGTTTTATTTGGAAATAGAAAACAATTCTGTTGAGATAATATTAATTTACAAAATGGCAAAATAACCTAAAGGATGGTTGGTTGGTTGCGGTGGTTGATGTGATGAACATACACTCTAGATTATTAGTGTAATTTAGGACAAAATAGGTATGTTTAATATTTAGAGTATTTTGATGTTGTATCGTTCGTATTTAGTATTGTAAATTACTTGGTGACTAAGCTTTATTCCGAAGATATATCAAGTTTAATAAAGTAGCAAAACAAATATTAAAATTGGCTAACTTGGACAGTTGCTGCCACCGAGTCTGAGCACGTTATTTCAGTGTGCATTCCTTCGACTTCCAATTGTTCAATACATTGTTGTGCCATGTTACACCTTCTTATAGAATTATTCTTTGTTTGTTCAGCTCCGCCTAAAATTATATTTAACATACCTGAAATTTAACATTATTTTAATGTCAAAAACTCAAATTAACTAGCTTGAAATTAATTTTTAAGCTGAAGTTAGTATAAGCGTAAACTTCAAGATGCAAGGCAAGTTCAGTAAGGCTCAGGCAAGTTCAGGTTCAGGCAAGTATCAGTATACCAACATTATCTGGCTATCAAATGTTATTTAAGACCTATGAACTGATGATTATGAACGCTGAACGAAGATTTACGAAAATGTCAGTTTTTGCAGTTCAAGGGAAAAGCAGTCGACTTAAATATTCGTGATTATTTTGTTCTGATTAGAGTGATTGTGATTGGTAAGCAACACAAATTTTAATTTAATAGCATTATTATGTATCTAGATTAAAATAAATATTAAAATTAAATTAAAACTGGGTGAACATGTAACATGTAGAAATCAGCCAGATTATGTCCCTCGTGACTGATACCATTCAGGTTCAATTACAACTAACTGGGAAAGTCAAACTTGAGTGGTTTAAAACGGAAAAAACCCTTAAATTCAAGTTGTACATTTTTCTACTAGAAATTTGTGTACATGTTTTGGATATCACAAGGTATTATTCGTTACCGGGCAGTGAAATAGCTTGAGGTATGAAGAGCGCTGTAATTTGACTTCATTATATTTTAGAGGTCAACGATAAGAATTCGGCGCATATTGTTAATAAGTTGATGGTATCGGAGTTGACCACGAACATTTTATCACAGTCGAGTAATTTGTTCGCAACAAAGCAGTTGAGACACCTAATTCAATGGACGCTTTTTACCGAAATACGGGTGGTGCAGTACCTGAAGATCAGAACGCGAGGATGACAGGTAGTAGAGATATTAATATTACTTAATCTCTGGTATCAAATACTGCACTATGGGCATATTTCTATAATATTTTGAATTGTGCATGTGTTATTTCGGTTAAACAAATTATATTGTACATTGAAATTAAAGACTTTCTTTCAGACCGAATGTAAATCTGATTATTTTCAATGTTAATGTCCTTATGTTGCAGTCTCACATAGAGAGTTTATCACAAGTTGGTGTAATCTCACTTTTTATTGAAAGCTTATATCAATCTTCAACACGGTTACGTATTATACGTCTTTACCGTACATACATCTGTACGATGGAGCTCATGTGTATGACTTTATCATTCATTCATGCACGTTTGAATCTTTCTTCGTGCTGACATGCAATATCCGACGATTATTGCAATAATAAAATATTTCTAAAGTGCAATTCTATATAATGCAATATTCAAAAACCATTCATTCGGAAAATGCAAACTATCCTCTAGCTTTAATTTCCTATTCGTATTTGTGTTGCGAGAGGTGTGTTCATATGTTTAGTGTACTACAACCAGAACCCGCCCGCTGAAGCGTCGCTTGGACGTTATTATGACCACAACTGGGCGACTTTTATCACTGTCACCGTGTGTCTGATGATATGCATTATGACTGTCCGATTCATCATCGCCTGCTGCAGGTACGGAGGTACGTACTCAAACACAAGAACGTTTCAAAGTACACAGCAATCACGATTGAAAATTAGATTATTTGAATTTGTAATATTATGTCGAAGCTATCATTTTATCGCTGGTTTCCTCTTATCATTTTACGTCATGACCGCGATAAATTCGTTAAAAGTATGGAATTTTGTAATTGGAGTAAGTCCACATTACACCAAACAATTCAAATGGATAATTGAGCGAGCGAAGCGAGCGTCTCCTTTTGGCTCTTTTGGCACGGACCTCTGTTTTTTTTTGTGTGTGTTTTTTGTTTTTTCTGTTACTGACGATATACAAGTCACAGTTTTCCTTCGATCAAGCTGAAAATTTGCACACATGTACTGACCATTTCCGGGCGTTGCAGACCCTAATTTTTTTGAAATCCCCTGATTGGTTCAAATTTTAAAAAATTATCTTTTGATTGGTTGGTTTGATCAATTTGAAATTTAGCAAAGTCATTGCAACCAACATTGTACCCAATCATAAAAAAATTCAGCCAAATCCTCTTATTGGTTCAAATTTGAAACCATTTTTCCTGTGATTTTTGAAATTTAAACTAGAACCGATTGACCGACCAACTAAAAACTTCGCATGGTCATTGGTACCATCATTTAAAATATTTTTGCCGATTTTCAGTCAAATCTGTCGTTATTTTCAAAAGTTTTTGTAATTTTAGGGACATTTTGCGTGTTGGCTGTCAAATTCACGGCGACTTCGAATCTTCAGTTCAAGGCAAGGTAGTTAGAGCAGAAGTTTCAAACGAAATGAAACTAATAATGACCCTTCAACAGATTGATCTGATATTGTGTACACACTAATATCATATGATTTGAGTGGTCCAGGTATATTTTTTTTAAGAGATCCTGTGATTTTTGAATATCAACTAGAAATAGTTCAATCATAAAGGTTGATACTAACATTTTAGGAATATTTAGAGATTTTTATTCAAGTCTGACGAAATTCAAGAATTATTGGCTTTTAATGATATTTTCGATAGACAGAATTTCGGTTCGAGGTGTTCTGCGTATCCGTGCTCGCTCATCAACGCGTTACTCAGAGCGTTTTCCTAGTTATAATCACAAGCCAAGTAAATTGTGGAGTTTCATTACAGATTCAATGGATTTTGAAATTGTCCGATTTCTGTTGCCAGGTGTAACATTATGAATAAATATTTTGATACTTCTTATAAATATTTATAAATACTACTTAATATATTACGATAATTTAGAAAACAAACAATATCTCAATACCGTATTTATTTGGGTCAGCTATGAGGTAGATCGCTTATCAGAAGAATTTTCTTGAAAAAATGTTTTAGAAAATATTTTTTAGACATGTCCTAGATTATGATCCCATGACGCTACGCGATCCGACGAAATTTAGTTAACAAGAAAGTGATAAGTAAATAATTTTTCAGGTAACTACAATGTTATTCCAGGTCCCGAGAAAGCCCCTGAGGACATTGAAGCAACTGGGGAAGAGAATGCTGACGTAAGTACAACATGTGCTGATAACGTTGATAACAAGAACGTCAAGACCAACAATCTCTCTACGAAACTGTCGGTGAAAGGTTCCATCAAGGCGGTGAAGAGCTTGCTCATCAAGGAACAGGACAGCAAGAAGTTCCATTACTTCGAGAATAACATGTGTGCGCAGGAGCCTTAAGAGAGGGGAGAGGGGATGTATATTATAAAATTCAACGTACTGTTACAAATATATGTTTTGTTTGATTTTTGACTCTATATTATGCTTTGGAATTGATGTTTTGGTGTGCATATTCTATATGTCACGTATTTTGAAAAGTAATTAATTAAAGAAAATTTACACAAATCACACAGAAATTTTGCGTTTTTATAATGGGTAGTTATTTAATATTGATTAGTGATTCGTGTTATGCTTTATAATTGTCTTACATAATATGTTTGCTGTGAAGAAAATTCCAATTTGAAATGTGGTGTTTCACGTATCAGTGCTCGCTTATCAACGTTATGTATCAGTGCTCGCTTATCAACTGTAGGTATGTATTTAATTATTTAAATTCAGGAAATATTTCCAACAACTAAACAACTAAAAATATGAGTACATTACTTTTGTTAATATTCAAAGAAATATTATATGTCGAGTTCAAGTACTAATTACCATGGTTTCAGTGACAAACTGGAACCTTTAAGTTCTGAAACTTGATTGCGTCAGCCACTTAATTGTCGTTGAAGAGCTGAAATAATTGTTACTTGCCCTGATGCTCAGACAATAATAACGTGAAAACTCCATGATATGGGAACACAAACAGTTTAACTTAGATTAATTACGGAATGGCGTACTGTTTAATTAATTTACGTGCTTATTCGGAATTTTCGTGCTACCAACATTTTGAATTACAATTTGGTTTCTACTAACCGAAAGTTACCCAGATAACAACAATATAATTAATTGTATCTGCGATCTCTTCTACAATGAAGACATTATTAATTATAAGTTTTACATGGAAATAATAATTCCATCAATAATAACATAGCTGCATATCATGGATTTAAAAGGGATCAAATGACAACAGTTTGGATAAGAGAAAAATGTATAAAATGCATTAATTTAGTAACTGTAATAATATAATAAAAGATTTAATGTATACCTAAATGAAAATATGCTCCTAAATGTATGAAAAATTACATACAATGTAATTTTAAAATGTGGTATACGTGCCATGAAGTCTACATACTAACTACTTTACTGATTACACCGCATAACTAGCTTTTTATCACTAGTTCTGACTTTTGTTAAGACAATAAACCTGAACTATTTTGAATATGAGATAAGGTATCACTGTGATTATAAATATTGACGTCACGTAAGTGCTAACACAAACGAATACTAGACTTAATTGAGAAAGGAATAATGCCTTTGGAATTCATTCTGTTTCCACAGCAAATGTAATAATTTTGGAACGCTGTTTCTAAGAATTCATTTTAAGAAATGTTTTGACCTTACGTTTTTATAAAAACTCAGACATAAGAATGATAATAACCTAAATTTGTTTCTTGAGCTCTGAATAGGGTTAAAAAGACCTGTTTCATTTGACATGTATTCACCAAGTTGAAATACGAAACCCGTCATTCAAGTCTCTGGGGACATCTGTGGATATTGCTCGCTGGCAGAACCCGGCTACGAACTCGGCACCGCCACCACACATGCTTGGTGTTCTGAACAAAGCCCCACAACATGTGTGTGCTCCAATCACAAACATGGGTACAAATCTGTTGTTACGAAATTATTAATAAATGTCGAGCCTCTGGTGCATTAAAGGTCAGAAGGTTAACCAGGATATGGAATATTACATCAAACAAAAACTTCATCCCCGTGTTTGCGTAGGAATAGAGAACGCAGAAGATTATGTAGAATTTGTCGATGGAGAACCGTTGCATCAAAGAGTGGAGTATTTGTAAAGCAATTATTTGATCTATACAAAAAATATACAAATACGAACTTCTTTGATTTGTGCGCTCCACATAAGTAGCAAAGGATTTAGCAAAATTGTAAAGCAAGCTTTGTGTATAGAAAGCTTATTTTCAGAAGGAAAACAAAATACAATGTATTTACGTTAGATACACGAAACATTATTTTGTTAAGTAAAAAAGCTGTAGAAAGAAACGGAAAGTGCTCCTCATTGAACGTGTGGTATAGAGTTTCAACGATTTATCATTCCTTTTCCGTCCGCCAGGTTTATTTGTGAGCTCTTGTTCTGTTTCGCGGAGTGAAACGTGTCAGTGGTCTATCCCCCCCCCCCCCCCCCCCCTCTGGCAACCCCTCGGTGGTGTCCCAGACACGTCACCCGGAGTTACGTCTTCCACGTCGCCGTCACATATTGTTAAACGAATACTCGCGTATCTCTATCCAGCCAGACGCTGCTCCTCCATGCGCCTATCACCACCAATCCATGCTCGAACTCGTCACAATGCTGACATCCAGCCGATAATCGGAGTCTCTCTCACTCTTTCTCCCACTCTCTCTCTCTCTCTCTCCATCTCTCTCCATCTCTCTCTCTCTCTCTCTCTCATGGACAACTTTTCTGAGAAGACGCAAGAGAGATTTTAATAAATTTGTTACTTTGATGATGTCTTCAAACGGTTCTTTTTTAAATGACGTATCTCTTCATGAAAATTTTTTATAAATGCCTCAAACAATACATTGAAACAAACAAACAAGAATTAAATATCTCAAGTCGGCTTTACGGTCCTAAAATATCTGCCAAATAACCCGGTATTCAGGCTTTCATGATTTAATTGCTCTAATTAGAAGCTTCATAATCGACTATGTAAACATCGCATATTCTGATTATTTTCATAAGTATAATATTTGACAATACATCCCAATCCCGTATTGGTGTATTGGTGACTTTTGATGCTAAAGATCAAAAATAATATTTCACCTAATATTAAAAAAGAAATGGCATCACGAAATATATTTTGAGTGCATACATTTATGAAGCGATACGTTTCTTGAATGTAAACCCATTTTATAAATCCCACATCTGCCACCATTTGTGGTATCGCCTCTTTAATTTCAGTTTATTCTTTGAAGCAATACAAAAATAATTAATTCCTATAGTTAAGTACACTTTTAAGAATAAAGATGTGTATTTCTTCTAGAGAATTTTTTTCATTCAAATCGCACAGGGTCATGAAGCCCTATTTGTCGTCTCGTTTAATTCTTCCGCCTGCTGTGTGCTGCCACCTGGAAGAGTTCTGTCTGAACTACCTTGCAGTGACATGCAAGGATGCACTTTAATAACGAACAGGCGGTAATGACAAAGAACATTCTCTCTGTAATATACTTTTACCAAAACCACGAGACGTAACTCATGAGAGACCACAATAAAGCAACGGAGCAATTTGGCTCAGGTTTAACGCCCTAGACTTGCATTCCTGAACCCGGGTTCGATGCTTGCGGTCAACGCTCCTGACTGAGGTGTTTTCGTGGTTTTTCTCAGTTGAGCAATGCTATGAAGGTTTCGTACTAATAGGACACG